>CM068955.1:179101338-179112019 GCA_035128595.1 Eptatretus atami | reverse complement strand
CAAGGTGATTTGAGGTCAAGGTCATTGAGTAAAACTCGAGGCCAAGTGAAAAATGCACAGATTTTGCATAAAATATACATTCAAAACTTTATGACAAGTTTAGCAATCATCCGATAACTTTTATATTTGTCTTTGTCATCCTACTTCTTCCCATTTATCGCAAGAAAAACACATTTTGTTGAAGAGGACAAATATTTAGTTGCCATAATAACATGTACTGCACACGTCACTTCAATAAGACATAGTTTAAGCAACATTCATGGTAAATTTTTACACTACCATAGCTTGACATTTGCAAATCGCACTCATGGGTTCATTTGGACATTGACGGTACTCAATGTTTGGCAGTCTCATGGACATGTTAACCCTTTGAACCCTAGCGGCCATTTTACCAACCGCGATTCAAACATCCATATACCCAAGCAGTCGGATTGTTCTCCAGGGAGCCCAAGGTGGGGTAGCTGAAAGTCCAAGGAGCTCAGGGTTCAAAGGGTTAATTAACTAGGTCAAGGTTGTGGGCTTAAGCCAAGGTCACTGATCAAGGTCAGTGACTGACGACAAATCAACAGCTGCTTCAAACTGCTAAGTCAGCATCTCGGTTCCAAACATATACAACAGTCACCACTAGTTTAGGCTAAATTAATGCTGTGTCCAAATGGCGCAACAGTGTGAAGATGGAAGCAAAAGTCATAAGCGAAGTCAAAGTCAAACGGATCGATTAATGCCAGGTAAATCCCTAACACATCTGCCATTAATGTTCCAATCCATTACAAATGGACCGAACAGATTTGATGAAGCATTAGTTTCTCCCTTTGTTAGGAGACAATGGATGTCATGAGAGTAAATCATATTTTAAATACATGATGTAACTTCAGCACAATTTTGCTCAACAGATAAAGTTCCGCCCTCGTTACGTATCCATTATTGTAATCATGGCTGGATTTTCAGCCTCATCATCGAGTGTTCTGCTGCAGTCATTGCAGCATTCAGTTCCTACTTCACATTGGCGGAATGTCGTGTACGTCAACTTTGCTGATGCGCATGAACACCTCGATGACTTGCAGTTTTCACAACTGTACTTGATCAGTTTCAGGATGAAATCTGGTGTTGGTGATACGTTGTTCGGAAGTATGACTGGTAGCAGGGTTTTATTCACCTCGTCCATTATCCGTCCATACTTAACTGGATCTTGTGAGGGAGGACTGGATTCAGCTGCACTTTTCCAAATGCAGGCTTGAAGGTGGACCCTCGTGCCTATCAGGAGTTGGAGAACGTGCCATCAACTTTGGAGCTGTGACGATGTTTGCCCTGGCTGTTTTATGTTTCCAAAACTTGAACCGTAGCTCTGTCATTGAAGTTGCTTCTGCATGTCCATATCATGCAGCCACGAATGAAGTGGATTCCTTCACAGTATTTGTGATGTTAGCAAAGGTATTCCTTGGTGCTGGAAGCTTGTGACCTGCTTAAAGCATTTTCAGCATCTTAGCCTTCCCAATACCCCAGCATTGTGCGACGGTGTCACATCCGGATATTGAGAGTGGGCAGCCAAGACCTCAATAATCATATCCTTGTGAGTCTCAGCTGATGCTCTGATGTCAATGCTTTTTCTCTCTCGAGAAGTTGGTTCCATCGTCGGTGAGCATTTCAGTTGTCTCCTATTCTAAAAGTTGAGGAGCAACACAAACATGTCTGTGTCATCTGAAATTATTTTAATACAGATGTCTGTTCCTCCTACCTCTGCAGTGAACACCAACTAATGGATCATTATCACATCGGCCTCTTCCTGAATATTCACATGGTCTTATCGTTTGATGGACAAGCCACTGTTGATTTCAGTTGATACTGGATCATGTCCTGGAGCCACCAACTTATGCTTGAACAGGTTTAGCTGTTTTCTCTGCTCTTGCAATGACTCAACGATCAGATCAGATCAGTTTCAACGATCAGACTGATCACTGCGGAACAACTTTCTCTGATGGCAATTGCATCGAGAGTGAGAGTTTGTCATCTGCTTGCATCGTTATCTCTGGCTGTTTGAGTCTCACCTTTGATGCTGTCGTCCTTGTACCTGTCAAACACTTGGTACACGCAGAATGTTTCAACCTGCTGGTGATGTTTGAGAAGATATTGTCTATGAATTTCCTTACTCTCCCATTTGTTGGCCAGTGCACAACCCACAGCATTGCAGATCCATCAACAATACAACTATCTGCTTTGATCAGACACACAAAAAAAAGAAGTGTTTTTGGCAAACACTGAACGACATTGTCTTTTTGTTCAGGAGGAAGTGAATTGGGTTTTCCCATCTTTTAACCTTTTCAGATGATCTGTGGACAGAAATAAAGTTATGTTGATCATCATGCTGGGCATAATGGTTCACCTGTAATCTGGCTACTTGGAGGTGGGTTGGGGGATCACTTGAGGATGGCCCTTGCATGTGCGTTCTAATAAGGTACAAGGCAGCCTGGTCAATATGGTGGCACCAACCCTGATTGTCAGGTCAAGCCAGATCAGATCTGTGACTTGCTATGGGTATCATGTAAAACCCCTACTAACCTGTTCATGATCGAGTGTTGGTGACTAAACCGGCTCCCCCCCCCCCCCCCGCCAGGTCCCCGAGTGTGGATGGTGTATGGACATGGACACCCAACAGGATTAAATACAAAACTGCCAAAGGGCAGAGGAGCTCCTGCAGTTGGTTACCTTCTCTAGGTGGTTGGTGGCAGGATTTGCACTCCAACCACATAAAACACTTCACTCCGCAAAGCACACCGTAGTGCTGAGGTGTCGACAATCAACGGACTCCTCGGGTTAACCTCAGGTGGTCCCTTCGGGTGGGTGCCTGGAATGTCCTATCTCTAAGAGATGGCATCTGCTTGGGGGATGGCCAGATGGAGGCCCCTGGAGTACTGGTAGAAAGCGAACGCAGCGACGTGCTGTGGCGCATACTCCCAATGTATGTAGGTATGTATGTGGACATATATGTTGAGACAATTTTATGGTAATGCACTCTGAATTTGAATCAGCAAACAACCTTTCTCCAAGGTATACATGTAAACCATCATCCATTACTTTGCTTTTGTTAATAATGGTCGATATTCTTTGCTGGGTTGAAGTAGTCAGCCTTTCACTTGGATTATTGCAGGTGTCTTGTCGTCTGAATTAAACGGCTGTCCATGTTTCTCTGGAAACAAAATGAAGCATGGTAAGTAGGCAGATGGGACTTCACTGAGTACTGAACATAGGACAGGTGTATTGTTAAAACAAGCACATCCATCACTCGTATTAATGGATGCCATTCATTGGTAGAGTTTCAATTACACGTTTGGAGGACCTGATCTACCCTCCAAATCACTGATCCCTGAGACGTGAGATACCATTCTCATTTCAACTATAGAGCAAAAATACAATATTTACCAGGTTTTATCTCAACATAGTTATCAGACTGTCATGTTTGTACACCAGGGTTGGCCCCTGTGATTCAACCTTTATGTATTACAGAAAATATTGGCTTATCTTGATCCAAAAAGCTAACTTCAAGGCCAGGATGTTCTTGAAAACTCAATCAGTGAGATATTCAGATGCAATTTTAATTCACTGGAAAAAATGAATCTCATGAAAAATGTCACTTGTGTGAGATAGGGTTCACATCTCATGCATGTCTCCATGAAATGAGATGACAGTAGTACAGCCAGCATAACACGGAAACAATGTAGCATCTTATGGGAACAGATCATTCATTTAAGAGGTGACAGGTGGCAGCTATGAACCGGTGTTGTCAATGTTTGGAAGAGAGATACTGACTCAGCAGTTCAAATTAGCTGTGGTTTTGACTTCCATCACAAACCTTGATCAGCGAACTTGGCTAAATTTGACCTTGATCAGCGATCTTGGTGAAATTTGACCTTGATCAGTGACCTTGGCTAAATTTGACCTTGATCAGTGACCTTGGCTAAACTTGACCTTGATCAGCAACCTTGGCTAAATTTAGGCTTGATCAGAAATCTTGACTAAATTTGACCTTGATCAGCAATCTTGGCTAAATTTGACCTTGATCAGCAATCTTGGCTAAATTTGACCTTGATCAGACCTTGGCTAAATTTTACCTGATCAGCAATCTTGGCTAAATTTGACCTTGATCAGCAATCTTGGTTACATTTGACCTTGATCAGCAATCTTGGTTACATTTGACCTTGATCAGCGACCTTGGCTAAATTTTACCTTGATCAGCAATGTTGCTAAATTTGACCTTGATCCAGCAATCTTGGTTACATTTGACCTGATCTGCGACTTTCGCTAATTTGACCTTGATCAGCAATGTTGGCTAATTTGACTTTGATCAGCAATCTTGGCTAAATTTGACCTGATCAGCAATCTTGGCTAAATTTGACCTTGATCAGCAATCTTGGCTAAATTTCATAACCTTAAACTACGTATATTAATTACATGATACCATAAAGCATGCCAGGTGTAGCACCATAAATATGGGTACACTTTGTAAATGTATTGCTCTGCTAAGTTCAAATTTATCATGAATGTTGCTTGGACTTGGACTATGTCTTATAGAGGTTAAGTATGTTACAATGACAACTGAACGTTGGTTCTCTTTGAGGAAGCTTTTCTTTTTCTGTGAATGAAGCACAAAAAAATGATGCATGTACATCAAAGACAAAGTAAAAGTTCTCTTATGATTGCAAAACTGTTTAAATTTTTTTTTAAGGTTTTCAAAGTATATTTTATGCAGAAACTGAATTTTTCACTTGCCCTTGATTTTTTTTTTTTCAATGACCTTGCCTCAAATCACCTTGACTAGTTGTCTGCAGGACACACATATCAAAGACCATATGAATGGACACTTGGAATACGTTTATATCATTTGGAGGTCCAGAGGTTTTCAACTTTATAAAATACACAATTAATGTGTGTGTTTGCCATTGCAATGGACATTTTCTCAAAATGGCCAAAGATTCCAGGTTGGCACCTGCAAGTTTCTCAATGTACAGGGTCTCGGGAGTCCAAATAAATAAGAAACCATTGTGAGACCTCCAGGGCAAGGTTAACCGAAAAATCACTATTTGGCGCGGCCTGGTGTTGGCTTGAACGGTTAAGATGGCTGGCTTAAGATCTTAGGGTCTTGAGTTCAAGCTCCTGTCGTTACGTTAAATTAACACCAGGTGGTTGACTCAGCTTGTCATCCTTTTGAGGTCAGCAAAATGAGTACTAGCTTGCTGGGATGACTGAGTCATTCGAGTATCCTGCGTCGGAGTGGCTACCTGTCCAGGATTGTGCCCAATAGCCCAGGAGACTGCTTCGGCAGCACCGACGCTCTGTACAGAACATTGTCCCAATGGATGGATGGATGGAAAATGAGTGCCAGCTTACCGGTAACGGGGGCATTGCATCAGCAGCACAGCCACTCCCCCAGAAAATGATGCAACCAAGCAGTCACAGGCTGCATATGAATAAATAAGTAAATAAAACCATTTGGCTGCCGGACTAGGAGGACATTGGATATAAGAGTGGAGGAAAAATAAACATTTTAAAAATGTCAATTAAAATATTTCAAATGACATGTTAAACTTAATGCTCATCATATCTCTCACCAATGAAGGCTGCTGTGTCCAAATACTCCCTCTAAATATTCACGTTTTTGCAACCAGGAACACAAATGGTATAAAAATAGTCTTTGCTAATACATGCAGTGTATATATGTATATGTATATATATGTATATATACATATATATATGTGTGTGTGTCGACAATGTTGTTTCTCACAATTCTTGTCTTTCATTGTTTGAGGCTGACATAATCACAGTGATATTCCAAAGAAGCCTATACCGACACACAATGGCGACGAATGATCCACGAAAGATCACGAACGCCTTTAGGCTTGTCTTTTGTCTCTTTGTCTTTACCATAGCACTGCTCACAGCCTGTCAAAGCTTGGATGAGAAGTGCAAACCCCAAACTAGCCTGTGAGCTTTCTCGGAGCACTGCATGCAGTTAATGACATAGTAATATGAAAGTCAGAGCTACTTGAGCATCATGAACATTTTTAACACCACCCTAATATGTTAATCCCACCTATTAACCCCTCACCCACTTAGCGGCATTCTCTACCTGGGTGATGAATTCGAGGGAGGAAATTTTATCTTCACAGAAACAGACGCCACTACGGTAACGGTGAGTGCGAGTGAGGTGTCGTAGCAAGGTGAGAGTTCTAGCACAAAGCTTGTTATGGTTTCACTTTTTATTTTGCGACTGTTTCCAAAGCCATTGATGTGTCCGTCCTCATGTTCGTCCTGTACATCAAGTATCTCTGCCCCATTACCTGTCAACGATTTGTTGATATTTTACAACGGCTTTGGATTCAGTGTCTCGTTTTGCCTTTTGTGCTTTAGTGTTCATCTGAATGGTGTTCACCTGAAAAAAAATCCTCTTTTCTCAACTCTGATCAAATAAAGGTGGCATGTCCATAACTGACTGTTCATAAGGTTTTGTAGTCCCTTTCAGAAGTGTTCTTTCATTACATCGAAAACAGAATCGCCATCTCTGTCGTATTGGGAGTCTCTCTGTATCTCAATAGCACATTGTAATCTACAGGAACGATTGCGTGAGATTGCGAAAATTGAGGAAATATAATGACTTGGAAGCGGCATTGATCCCTTAAATTCTATTTCAAGTTCTATCTCGGGTTGTGATGCAGCACCGGGTGATCTCGTTTCAATTTGTCCCTTGACATGCGTGCATTCCCACGACAGGCGGAGGTGAGGCCAAAGTGCGGTCGCCTAGTTGCGTTCTCCTCCGGAGAGGAAAATCCTCATGGCGTGCGAGCGGTCACACATGGCCGTCGCTGCGCTGTGGCACTATGGTTCACATTTGACGTCACCAGTAAGGAAAAGGTAAACTTAAAATACAATAATAATATTAATAATAATAATTTCATCCCGAATCCCCATTTGTAGCCGGTCCACAGAGTTAAAAAAAAATTGTTCTGTTGTCCAGTTTTTTTATTTACTCGATTTCTTTTGGATTTAAGTTTCTGCCATATCTCGGTTTCCGTAAAACATCACAAATGGTGGTTTCATGTCACTATGCACATCAAAGGTACATCTTGTTATTTCTTGCCGTTATGATGTTTTTGGAGCCAAAGTGTTGACACTTTACCTTCACATGCCTTTGAGAAACGTTTTCAGTTGCGTGAGGGTCATCCCAAAGGTTCTGCCACCGCACTTGTAACTTTGAAAGTACATGGTCTCGTTGTATTGGGTCTCGTTGGCGATCACAAGATAACATGTAAACCGTCTTGTTACTAATATGTAGGTAAACATCAAGTTTCTCAATCCATTTATTTTCTTTCAGGAATTAAACTCATGGCATCTTGAACAAATGATGTTCTGTGGCAGAAAATTTCATCTCAGAGGACACCCAAACCCTCGTTTCATTAATGGTGGCACTGATGAAAAATGTTCAGGAAGTCCACCAATAAACTAGAACAGCAATCGATGGAGCGCGTACCTCCGTCAGGCTGAATGGTTCATGTTTCGTATCCTACTGTAGACCGGATCTGGATCTGGACCTGAACCAAAATCTAATTGGCTTGTTCTTGTCACCTACCCAACTCATCCACCACGTTTTGGCAGATATCGTCCACAACTTTTTGAGATATGTTGCTCACAGACAGACAGACAGGGGTGAAAACATATCCTCCGACCACCTTCAGTGGCGGACGTAATTCTAGGAACTCACAAAAAGGAAGCTTTTTATCATTGCTTAATGATTGAAAGAGCTCAAAAATGAGGTAATATATTTCTTTACAGGAAATAAAAATAAATAAATTCTGGAGTGATCTAGGCAGGCAGATATTGTTATTGTGTTATAAATTTTTATTTCACATCAGACATAAAACTCACTTAATATTGTGTAGAAAATAATAGAAAAACTTTTCAATTAAAAACAAAACGTTAATTTTATAAATGTGACAAAGTTACGGCATATTAAAAAATATCGAGTCCATTCTGTTTCACCTGTGTGTAGATTCTTCCTCGTGTCTTCTTATTTTTTGATTATCAAGAGAAGCTGTTTTGCATGTTTTGCATACCACAGCTATGTCCACTACTTTAAGGGGACTTCGGAAAGAGGGTTTCTGTGTTGAGATACAAAAATTATTGTTGACCATTTGTGAAGTGCATTGAAGAGGATGGAGATCAGGAACAATATTTGGAGTGAAGACCCTCATATTTTCTGAATGTTGTTTTATTTCTCCTTGTTTAGATGCCTTTTCCCCTTCAAACCTCCTTTCCCCCCTTCAAACCTCCTTTCCCCCTTCACCTCCCTCAATTTTGCACCTGTTTATGAACATAACATTTGTGTGGGGATTGTTAGTTGACCCAACTACGTAAACAGCACCACTACCCAACCAAGCATTGTTGGGCGTTTTTGTGCTGAACATTTGTTGCTGATGAAGGCTGCAAGATGTGTGTCTATGTCGCTCTTGTGTCGGCAGCTGAAACAATATGTTTGTGCTGAATACAATAGAAACAAAAATTAACTCGGTAGTGCAACAGGAAAGTGATGGGCTAAATGGCCTGCTCATTTCCTTGTTTTTATTTTGTCTTACATGCTCGTGCGACCACTCGTTACACCCGGTGTAGCCCCGGGGAGACAGTGGACCCTTTGTACATTAATTTAAACCTGCATATGGAATATAAATATTTAAATGCAGTTAGTTCCATTCCTGACAGAGTAGCACAAAGGTGTGGAGGTGCAGGTGAAGCTCTGCCTTTCTCCCCACTGAGGGGGGGAGCAGGAGGTGAACACTCAACATACATTGCTGCTTGAATGCTCAAAGCGCCGTTATTTCAGATTTTTCCATCAATTTAATGAAGAGTTGAAAGGTTTAATTTTGACGTTGACCTTCCGTGTGTGAAAATAATGCGGTAGAGGAAATTTCAGGGAAATCTGCCCAGGGGGTTGGAAATGTATAAGGAACAAGCTAACAGACAGATAAATATATTGTTATGGCTGTGGGGGTAGATGGAGGAATTTAATCAGGAATTTAGCATTGAATAGAGTAGTTTGGTTTGTGGACGTGTAAGAGGCATCCCAATGTAATTGAGCTTAAGTGTTACGTGTCACCACACGGGAGGTGGTATTGTGTTAATTAGCTAGGGAGTAAGAATAAGCTTCCCCAGTATGTAATTGCCCCCCTGTGACTTTTCCCTTTATAACCAAAACCAAAACCATGATGAGAAACAAGCAAACATGCCAAGCAGGCAGAAGCTCCACCTCCAAGGGTGACATCCGGCGAAGTCACACCCCCGAGGCTGCTGATTGATGGGCGTGATGTCAGAAGCCAGCTGAGCCCGCAGAAGCCCCGCCTTTTCGGGTTTCGTGCGAGCAGGACGCGCACCAAAGGCGGAGGATTATTCGGTGTGACGTCGAAGAAGAAGGGTTGGTTGTGCATTTTTGATTCGGATAGATTGGGAGCAGCAGCACGAAGGAGAGGAGAGTGGAGTTCAGGGTGAGCGCATATACAAGGCAAGGCAGAGTTGAGTTGAGGGAAGGATGCACGCGGTCGAGAAAGAACGTAGTTAGGAGATGGCCTGTAAGAACAGGGCTTTACGGCTGGCTTTCCTTCAATGCATGAAGAGGATGGCACGATTATTGTATTCATGTTGAGGCAATTTGGCTCGTATGGTGAAGCAAGATGCTGGCCTTGGTTCTTGGTTGGATCGTGTGGAATGGACCCCGAGCCTCGTGTATGTCAAATTGCGGGTCGGTGAGGACGATCAACGCACGAAGCAGCTCCACGGGTCTCTGAGCCTTGGTGTTGAGTGCCGCTCACGGATTGCCAGGCTTACGATTGTCCTGCTACGAGAGAAGCAGCTTGGTGCCATTTTGCGCGCGTCTGCATGTGCTGGTGGAACTGCCTCGGTTCCAAATTCAACAAAGACCAGCTCTGGGCCAAGCTAAGTACAAGAATAAAGGAAGGGTTTTCTTTCTATTTCGTTTCTCTTTGTCTGTGTTTAAGTCTGTGAATAGAGGCACCTTGACTTTAGGGTTTATTTACTTCGTGTTATTATCATTACCGTGTGAGACATAATCCGTGGCGATGCTCACCAAAACAGTCAGGAGGTGCGTCTGATTTTTATACATATACAGTGGGGAGAACAAGTATTTGATACACTGCCGATTTTGCAGGTTTTCCCACTTACAAAGCCACGTAGAGGTCTGTAATTTTTATCATAGGTACACTTCAACTGTGAAAGACGGAATCTAAAACAAAAATCCTGAAAATCACATTGTATGATTTTAAATAATAATTGCATTTTATTGCATGAAATAAGTATTTGATACATCAGAAAAACAGAACTTAATATTTGGTCAGAAACCTTTGTTTGCAATTACAGAGATCAGACGTTTCCTGTAGTTCTTAACCAGGTTTGCACAGACTGCAGCAGGGATTTTGGCCCACTCCTCCATACAGATCTTCTCCAGATCCTTCAGGTTTCGGGGCTGTCCTGGGCAACACAGACTTTCAGCTCCCTCCAAAGATTTTCTATGGGGTTCAGGTCTGGAGACTGGCTAGGCCACTCCAGGACCTTGAGATGCTTCTTACGGAGCCACTCCTTAGTTGCCCTGGCTGTGTGTTTCGGGTCGTTGTCATGCTGGAAAGAC
>CM068955.1:179071256-179087477 GCA_035128595.1 Eptatretus atami | reverse complement strand
AAAAGGTCAGCCTCTGCTCAAGGCCAGCGATTGTCCAGGCCCATCTGAAGTTGCCATATGGACCATCTGGATGATCCCAGAGGAGAATGGGAGAGGTCATGTGGTCTGATGAGACCAAAATAAGCTTTTTTGGTTTTAACTCCACTCGCCGTGTTTTGAGGAAAAAGAAGATGAGTACAAACCCAAGAACACCATCCCAACCGTGAAGCATGGAGAGTGAAAGATCCATTTCTTTGGGGATGCTTTTGCAAGGACAGGAAGACTGCACCCTATTGAGGGGAGGATGGATGGCCATGTATCGCGAGAGTCTTGGCCAACAAACTCCTTCGCAACAGAGCATTGAAAGATGGGGTGGGGCTGGGTCTTTCCAGCATGACAACGACCCAAACACCAGCAGGGCAACTAAGGAGTGGCTCGTAAGAGTGCATCTCAAGGTCCTGGAGTGGCCTAGCCAGTCTACAGACCTGAACCCAATCGAAATCTTTTGAGAGGAGCTGAAAGTCTGTGTGCCCAGCGGACAGCCGAAACCTGAGATCTGGAGAAGAGTGCTGTATGGAGGAGTGGGCTCAAAAGTCCCTGCTGCAGTCTGTGCAAACCTGGGTTAAGAACTACAGAAACGTCTGATCTCGTAATTTGCAAACCAAGGGTTTTGCTGTACCAAATATTAAGTCTGTTTTTCTGAGTGTTAGTCGAGAGATGAGCGTATGGTGCGATGCAAAAAATGCAAGAGTTGAGAGTTAGTGTGTAAATTAGCGAGATGGTGATTTCATTTTTGGTTGTGAGAGTTGCGCGTGTGCGTTCGAGCGAGTTGAAAGTGTACGTGATGATAAAGTGACGAGCGCGTGCGTGACGTGTGTGTTTGGGTAGTGAAGCGCTTGCAAAGTGCGCAGTGTAGTCAAATACTGTGTTCTCCCGTAGCGTTGAGTGAGTGTGTATGAACGTAGGTGATGCGAACGAGTGGTGAGGAACGAGTTGAGTGGACGAGCGTGTAGCGGAGTGTTGCAGTGTGTTTCCCACTGATCGCGAAATTAGATGGTCGGTAAGTTTTTGAGTAGGTAGGGTGAGCGAGTGTCTGAGAGCTGGTGAAAGACGGAATCTAAAAAAAAAAATCCTGGAAAGAATCAATTGTATGATTTTTAAAGAATATAGAGTTTGCGATGTGTTGTTGAGTGTGCAGAAATAAAGTAAATTATCACCTACCAACCAGTAAGAATCCGGCTCTCACAGACCTGTTAGTTAGCTTAACCCTCGCCATTTCTCACTCATTACCTGTTTAACGCACCGTTAACTTTTATCTGCATAAAGACAGCTGTCCACACTCAATCAATCAGACTCAACCTCTCCACAATGGGCAAGACCAGGAGACTGTCTAAGGAACAATCAGGGACAAATTAGTAGACTTGCACAAGGCTGGATGGGCTACAGGACCAATAGGCAAGAAGCTTGTGAGAGGCAACAACTTTGGGCGCAATTATTAGAAAATGGAAGAAGTTCAAGATAACATTTCATCTCGCCTCGTCTTGGGGCTCCATGGCAAGATCTCACCTCATTGGAGCCTCAATGAGTCATGAGAATGGTGAGGGAATCAGCCAACTACATGGCAAGGACTGGGTCAATGACCTGAAGAGAGCTGCGACCACAGTATCAAAGAAAACCATAGTAACACACTACGCCGTCATGGATTAAAATCCTGCAGCGCACGCAAGGTCCCTCTGCTCGAAGCCAGCGCATGTCCAGGCCCGTCTGGAAAGTTTGGCCAATGACCATCTGGATGATCCGGGGAGGAATGGAAGAAGGTCATGTGGTCTGATGAGACAAAATAGTTGCTTTTGGTTTAACTCACTCGCCGTGTTTGGAGGAAGAAGAAGGTATGAGTACAACCCCAAGAACCACCATCCCAACGTGAAGCATGGAGGTGGAAACATCATTCTTTGGGGATGCTTTCTCTGCAAAGGGGACAGGACGACTGCACCGTATTGAGGGAGGATGGATGGCCATGTATCGCGAGATCTTGGCCAACAACCTCCTTCCCTCAACAAGAGCATTTGAAGAATTGGGCGTGGCGGGTCTTCCAGCATGACAACGACCCGAAACACACAGCCAGGAACTAAGGATTGGCTCCGTAAGAAGGATTCTCAAGTCCTGGAGTGGGGCCTAGCCAGTCTCCAGACCTGAACCCATTAGAAAATCTTTGGAGGGAGCTTGAAAGTCTGTGTTGCCCAGCGACAGCCCCCCCGAAACCTCCTGAAAGATCTGAGAGAAGATCTGTATGGAGAGTGGGCCAAATTCCCTGCTCTAGGTTGCGCAAACCTGGTTAAGAACTACAGAAACGTCTGCATCTCTGCAATTGCAAACAAGGCTTTCTGCTACCAATATTAAGTTCTGTTTTTCTGATTATCAAATACTTATTTTTCATTGGCCATAAAAAAATGCAATTAATTATTTTAAAATCAACAATGTGATTTTCAGGATTTTTGTTTTGAGAATCGTCTTCACAGGAAAGTGTACCTATGATAAAAATTAACAGACCTCGCGGTGCTTTGTAATTGGGAAAACCTGCAAAATCGGCAGTGTAAAATCAAATATTTGTTCTCCCCACGTTATTACATGTTGTTATATATATGTATACATACATATATATGTTTACTGTACTTATACAGTCATGCAGTCGAATGTATGCAATCAGGTACGTATTGTATCAAACAATTAATGCAATGGGGGATAAGGGACAGGACCGAGGCAAGAGAAAGAACTACAACTGTTCTTTTATTATGTACACTTATGACCAATTCTACTTAAGGACATGGCTTGTGTAATAAAGGTCCTTGGTGTGAATGTTGACCCGTTTGTTGCGTCCTTTCCCTCAATTGAACTGCTATAATTAAGTTCGGAAATATGCTGTTGTTAATAACGATAAGAGAATCGGGATCCGGCGGGGACTTGGCGATATACACCGCTCGGCAAATCGTAAACGAGCGAGCTGCTTAGCGGCTCTTTCAAGCAGGTCGTCGAGGTGTAAATCCCGGCATTTCTGTCTGCGCGCATAATTGGTAAATCGACATTAGGCGATCGGACCTGTCGCGCGCGGACAGAATAGTGGCTGATTTTCGGGTGTGATTAAAGATACACCCGTAGCTGGGATCTCGGCGTTGATCGAAAGCTTGCGACTAGGTTTGCCCGTTCGGTGGCGCGAGAGTGGCCGCATTGGCTCGAAGCGGTCGCCCCGCACGCCGACGGGCTGGAAACCACAAACAATATATGTATTATATATTATATATATTATATGTATATATACATAGATATATATATATGTGTGTGTATGGTATATATGTGTATATATATATATATATATATATATATATATATATATTATATATATAGATATATATATATATAATTGTTACGAATTTCCGCGTCCGCCCGGCGTGCGATTGGCCACTTTAACTCAAATCGGGACCGCGTCGCCCACCGAAACGGACAATTCTCAGGCTGACCTCCTGGAACTACCGCCAGGAGCTAGTCACGGGGTGGGTTTTACGACCACACCACAATCGTGCCAATGCGCCACCCGCGCAAGATAGGGTCGCCAACTCGACCACCTAAGTACCTGCGCGGGTAGGTTAACTGGCGATCGTACCTCGCCGCTGGTCGGCCTAGGACACGAACCGCTTAAGCGGTCTCGTTCCATGCTTCAGTGATAACCGAGCGGTGTTATCGCCGGCCCCAACGGACGTGACTTATTTGCCAGGTGCTTACCCCTTCTACCAATTTCCTTCGTGATGCAAGATGGAAACTTTCAAACAAAGGAAAGGACGCAACGAACGGGGAACAGTTCGACAGCACATTTATTTGCACCCGGATACATTTATGATACAAGCACATATGCAGTCAGAATGCAAAACACTAACATGCACGTTTACAGAAACAAAAGCAAAGCAAAAAGGTGCATACGACCGCTCTATAAGCAAATTATGTACAGTCACTTATACGCGTTTTTACTTACGGACTCGGGCCACAACACGCATCAAAGAAAAAAGGCAAAAAAGACCCCCTCATAGACAAGGGAGTCAGACTGGGCCCGTGGGCCTTAATGCCGTTGGAACCTGGATGAGCGGCCAGTCCACGGACCGAAGGGTCTTACCCGCCGCCCTCGTGGCGCGATGGCGGCAAGCCGCGATGTCAGCATAGCTGCGCCTGGCTTCGTTGCCCTGGCGTGATCGGTGCAGCTCTCTCCGGCGCCTCCCCGTCTGCCTTTCCACGTCGGCTATCGAGCTCCGTCTCCGACTTGACTTGCCCCGCCGACACTGCACTCGACTTGACTGCCCCGCCGACACTTGCTCGCTGCCACTCCACTGCTCCCACTTTTCGCGCTCTTCCGACCTCCAGACTGCCACTTTCTGCGCGAGCTGCGCCGTTGCTCGCGCCCTATATAAGCCCGGGGGAGGGGCGTTGTATGCAAATTTCTGATCACAGCGGGTTCGCGAGGCGGGGCTATCACCACCTGATGCTCAGCCATTGGCGGATTGAAAAGGGGCGTGAATGCCACTTCCTGATCCGCTTTCGAGCGAAAGGAACGCATTCCAGCCCATGGGCAACGACGTGTGGTAGAAAGCGGAGGTGTGGGAGTTTGCTGCGGTGGTTTGGACGGGTGTTGTGTGGTTGCGATTTGGTGCTGGGCGAGCGTTGTTTGAGAATAGCGGTGAAGCGATGTTGCGGGGGTTGGAGTTGTGGAGGTAAAGAGGCCGAAGGTGGTGGGTTTGAGTTTAGTTGTTTGAATGATGTTGTGGTGGCAATTTGGTTGTTGGTGATGACTGGTCCAAAATATATAGAAAAGAAGAAAACAGCTATCTCCAAAGGATCGCAGCCGGTGAACACGGAAATTCCCTCGAAACAACGGTGGCGGAAATCTAACTACACAGTACTTATCGCTTCATAACTGATCTAAGGACCCTTATGTGTATTGCGAATTTCCACAGCCGTAACAATATGTATGGTATTATTATATATTGTGCGGATCCGGGGTGAGGGTTCCGACGAGCGCATCAATCGCCGTCCGTACCCAGTTTGGGTTTTCGCACCCCAACCACCACCGTCTCCGGGGTTATAACGCCGGCTGGTTCGGCACAGTTCTCGGGTTCCGCATCTCGAACCACGATACCAAAATACACCTGTACCTTGCCAGCTGGGGGAATACCCTGGTTACAGACTGGTTTTGTCAGAGACCGAGCGGAGTCTACCAGTCAGTAACCATTTTAGTTTTTATATCCAAATTGAGCGGATCGTTCGACGCGATACGAATTAATCTAAAGCGGCAACTTCATACGAATCAGCCAGATTTATTGGGGACATCGGGGAATACGACACAAGCAAAACATTCACGACAATGTTTTAATTAATCTATAACCCGTTCTTAACTAGGGAGATACGGATTACGGGTTTCAAAGGGTTCCCTAACGAGATAAGTCTTAAACGACATGCAGACAAGGCACGGACAGCAGGCAGACAAGACAGAGTACTTGGTGATGTTTCATGGACGAGAGGAAAGTATCAAAAGCACGAATCTGGCTCGTAACAAGCGGATGTCCACAGATTCGAGCCCCAAGCTCGAACACGCCGCGTGGCAAGATGGCGCTCGTCCTCCTTTGTCGCACCGCCCACGCACGCAGCCTCCGCGCGTTCAGACCCCGCGAGGTCGACTGTACCAGACAGTCAGGTCGATGATGGGTTTAGCTGGTTTCTCACAAGGTCCAGCATACAAGTCCAGGCCTGGCCTGTTCACCAGGCCTCCTTCACGAAGCAGATCGCAGACAGACACAGCCGTCCCTTACACAGCAGATCACAACTCCCACCAGTCGTTTCTCATCCAGCCGAGGGCAGACAGTCCTCATGCAGTCCTTTCTCTGCCTTTCCTTCGGCCCTGGCTCGCTTCTCCAGGCCACAGAAGGCAGCCCGACCCTCAGGTTCAGTTTTCTCTCTCTGCAGAATCACCGCTGGCTTTTCTTTTTCTGCTCGCCTCGAAGCCCGAGCACGCCTCAAAACCGACTGCCCATGCAGCAGATCTTGCCTCCACACTCGTCGTTTCTCTCTTGCCTTTTCGGCGCATGCTCGCCTCGAAGCCCGAGCACGCCTCAAAGCCGGCTCCAGACTCACACAGCAGCCAGGTCCTCTCGAAGCAGATTGCCGCCTAACCCTCAGGTTCAGTTTCCTCTCCCTTCAGAATCACCATGGCTTTTCTTTTTCTGCTACCTCGAAGCCCCGCACGCCTCAAAACCGACTGCAGTTTTGTACTTCTCCAGTTTTCTTCCTCTTTTCTGGCCACTCCCCCTCTCAGCGCTGGCAGGGACTATTGTCCGGAGAGAGGTAAGGAAGAAGAAGCTCTCGATCCACCACCACTGCACAAACAAATAACAGCCTGTGACACCTCCCGACACACATACAACATCCATTTTACCGAACAGCCTGGCTAAACATGCATTTAATGGGGGATCTGGGATAATCCTATATTTGTAGCCATACAAAAGGGCCATTTCCATAACAATATATATATATATGTATATGTATACAGTATTATAATATATGTGTGTATATGTATATATATGTGTATATGTATGTATATTATATGTGTATATATATATTTGTGTATATGTATATATATATATATATATATATATTATATATATAATTATGTGTGTGTATACAGTGGGAGAACAAGTATTTGATACACTGCCGATTTTGCAGGTGTTCCCACTTACAAAGCACATAGAGGTCTGTAATTTTTATACATGGTACACTTCAACTGTGAAAGACGGAATCTAAAACAAAAATCCTGAAAATCACATTGTATGATTTTTAAATAATTAATTTGCATTTTATGCATGAAATAAGTATTTGATCACCTACCAACCAGTAAGAATTCCGGCTCTCACAGACCTGTTAGTTTTGTCTTTAAGAAGCCCTCCCATTCTCCAATCATTACCTGTATTAACTGCACCTGTTTGAACTCGTTATCTGCATAAAAGACAGCTGTCCACACTCAATCAATCAGACTCCAACCTCTCCAAATGGGCAAGACCAGAGAGCTGTCTAAGGACATCAGGGACAAAATTGTAGACTTGCACAAGGCTGGGATGGGCTACAGGACAATAGGCAAGCAGCTTGGTGAGAAGGCAACAACTGTTGCGAAATTATTAGAAAATGAAAGAAGTTCAAGATAACAGTCAATCTCCCTCGGTCTGGGGCTCCATGCAAGATCTCACCTCGTGGAGCCTCAATGATCATGAGAAAGGTGAGGGATCAGCCCAGAACTACACGGCAGGACCTGGTCAATGACCTGAAGAGAGCTGGGACCACAGTATCAAAGAAAACCATAAGTAACACACTACGCCGTCATGGATTAAAATTCTGCAGCGCACGCAAGGTCCCTCTGCTCAAGCCAGCGCATGTCCAGGCCATCTGAAGTTTGCCAATGACCATCTGGATGATCCAGAGGAGGGATGGGAGAAGGTCATGTGGTCTGATGAGACCAAAATAGAGCTTTTTGGTTTAAACGCCACTCGCCGTGTTTGGAGGAAGAAGAAGGATGAGTACAACCCCAAGAACACCATCCCAACCGTGAAGCATGGAGGTGGAAACATCATTCTTTGGGGATGCTTTTCTGCAAAGGGGACAGGACGACTGCACCGTATTGAGGGGGATGGATGAGGCCATGTATCGCGGAATCTTGGCCAACAACCTCCTTCCCTCAACAAGAGCATTGAAGATGGGGTGTGGCTGGGTCTTCCAGCATGACAATGACCGAAACACACAGCCATGGCAACTAAGGAGTGGCTCCGTAGAAGCATCTCAAGGTCCTGGAGTGGCCTAGCCAGTCTCCAGACCTGAACCCAATAGAAAATCTTTTGGAGGGAGCTGAAAGTCTGTGTTGCCCAGCGACAGCCTCGAAACCTGAAGGATCTGAAGAAGATCTGTATGGAGGAGTGGGCCAAAATCCCTGCTGCAGTATGTGCAAACCTGGTAAGAACTACAGGAAACGTCTGATCTCTGTAATTGCAAACAAAGGTTCTGTACCAAATATTAAGTTCTGTTTTTCTGATGTATCAAATACTTATTTCATGCAATAAAATGCAAATTAATTATTTAAAAATCATACAATGTGATTTTCAGGATTTTTGTTTTAGATTCCGTCTTTCACAGTTGAAGTGTACCTATGATAAAAATTACAGACCTCTACGTGCTTTGCAAGTGGGAAAACCTGCAAAATCGGCAGTGTATCAAATACTTGTTCTCCCCACTGTATGTATATATGTTTCTACATGTGTATGTATATTTATTCGTGTATATATATGTATATGTATATGTATATATATATGTGTGTGTGTGTGTTGTAGAAATGTATATATATATGTGTATATATAATTATATATATACATATTATATATATATTATTTACACATTACACTTTTTATAGCTACTTCTGACATTTAGTTGCTGTGTTTGTCAGAGACAGAACCGTCCACTGCAAGCAAGCAGTGTGTTCACGCTACATTCCTTCCTGCTGTATCAGTCAACCAATCGTTTTTTTTTTAATCAATGCCAGCCCTCCCTTGGAATCAATCCCATGGCACCTTTGGCTCATTGGCCTTCATCAACATGGAATGGACTCCCTCCAAGAGTTGAGTTGGCAGGCTTATCGTCCTAAATGCTCAATAATACCTTTTCACTGTGAACTGGTTGTGAACTCTTAAGTCACACATAGCATTAGCTGCTCGGTTTCTGACCAATAGTTGGTGCCTGTGACACATTCACCTTATTTCGGCACAATTACCCAGTTTATGAGTATTATTGCAGCCTTGTATAATTATAATCCTCTTATTTATCCTCATCCTGTGTGTAGGAGCGGATTCAAGCTGACGCTTTGATACGACAGCTCTTTTCTGAAGCAGATGAACTGGGCCAGCTCCGTGACCCTTTGGTTCCAATTCGAGATGAACTTTGAACTCTCTAATCCTCCTCCCCCCTCCTTCTACCTTCCCCCATCCCTAAACCACAACATTACATCCGTTTACAGCCTCGTCTGACATCCATCCCAACCAATCAATCACACTCCATCCTCATGTTGTCCTTGCTGCACCATTTCTTCACTTAATTCCAACCTAAAACTAAATGCACTTATGTGATTATCATTCAGCTAAATTTTCTCATGTGTCCAGTTTTAAAGTTTTCAGTGAAGGATTTGAGGAGAAAAACAAATTGACCTTTGAAAATTTTGTGCAGCATCATTTCAGATCGTTTTGTTCGCAGGTTTTAGATATTCATTGATTTCAGGTGACGTGCTTGTATGTTTCCACATAGGTGCCCTCAAGGTTTCTGTGTTACTAAACCAAAGGTCACATGAGTTCAGAGGAAACCTCATGGGTAGGCCTGTAATGTACATATGATTTTTTTTTGTGAATCTATAAACATCTTTTTGAGAATAAACAAGGAATCATCTTACCTCCTGGCTTTGTGTCAATGTCTTCTGGCTGTTTCTTGCTGTATCTGGAATTCAAGATGAAGTATTGTCATCACGCACCGTCTGTCCGGCCACCTGTCTGTCTCCTACTTCGACTTCTCCGGCCAAACCGCTGGGCCGAGCCGGCTGAAATTTGGCAACAACGTTCCACTCCTGACTGGTAACAGGGATTTTCCAAGGCTCGTTCCGGTTACATCTATCTATAATTCCAGCATGTGTGTGTGTGTGTGTGTGTGTGTGGTGTGTGTGTGTGTGTGTGTGTGTGTGTGTCTGTGACCGCTGTTTCGCAACAACCGCTGGTCCGATCTAATTGAAACTTGCCAGGTATATTGCTGGGGCCCTGAGGATGTGCCTTTTCAAGGTTTGATATTAATCGGACAAGTGCTTCCCAAGTTATGGCCATTTATTTACCAAACCAATGACAAGACACGTTGTTGCGTGGGCGTGGCCGATGGGGAAGGGAAGCTCAGCTGCGTTCCCCATTACGGGTTACAACGTACGGACTTCCGGAGAGTGATGACTTCGTGTATTCTAATAATTTCTCTTTCTTATGCGCATTTATAGATAAACACAATGCCGCAGTTATGATCGTTTTCATATTAGACGGTGCATAAATTTCGGTAACATCAGAGTGCTGGTATGCTCGAACCAGGAAGTAATTTTTTTTTCTCTCTTCTCTTTCTTTTTGTTTTTCCTTGCGACGACATTGCGAAAAGGCAAAATACGTTGGCGCAATTGAATAATTGGCCATTAAAACCTAAATTGCGAATCATCGTAACTGTGATTGCGAACTTCCGCGCCACGCACGTACGGTTGTTTGTTGCTCGCGGTTGGAATATTTATTTATTTATTTATTTTTTTTACGGGCACGTACTAGTGACTTTAATTAGGTCAAAATGGCCAACTTCGTGAATTTCTTCAAAAATCTTCTTCTCAAGACCCACCAGTCAGAATGCTACCAAATTTGGGTTCCAACATTAGGCCAGGGTAGGGATGTTAAATTGTGAAGGTCATGCCAATCACTTGACTGAAAGTGTTTCAAAATGGCCGACAGTCAATTTTTTGGAAAATTGCGTAAATTTCTTGAAACTTCTTCTCTAGACCCACCTCAGAATGCGACCACATTTTCATAACAGCATTAGGACAGGTAGTCTGTTCGGTTATGTCATTTCGTGAAAATTTCATACAGATTTTTACTCATGCGATTTCTTCTATAGTTTGTGACCCAAAATATCCGAAAATCATTTTTGACATTTTTTTCAGTGTTGTCTTCGTGGTATGGTGGCCATCTTGGATTGCATTCAAAACTCACCAAACATCAGTTATTTCACATTTTATTTTATTATTCCTGTAATGATAAAGAGATGATGGTCCAGTTCGATAGAAATAAATATTTTTAAAGTCTTTCAATGCAAATTACACATTTTTCTTGTAATTTTCATGATTAATAAATCCAAAATGGCCAGCAGTTTGTGTTATTTTCAGTGTTTATTCCATTTATTTATGCAGGAACCACACAAATAATTTACTATTGATGTTTTACAGTTAATAATTTAATTAATTGTCCAAAATAATCACCACAACAAAACACTGGTTTGAAAACAATGGGTCCATATACACAATTACACTAATCCTCATCTGAACTGTCAGACTCATCAGTAGCCATGTCAGGTTTGTTGCAACACTTACCACCATCCCCCTCACAGGTACATAGTTCAGTGCAGGTGATGTCATTGTCTTTGCCTGAACACCTTCGAGCACACATACTACTTCTACAGTTACACATAACCAGCTGCAGCCCTCCCTTGGAATCAATCCATGGGCACCTTTGGCTCATTGGCCTTCATCAAGATGGAATGGACTCCCTCCAAGAGTTGAGTTGGCAGGCTGGGACCCATCCAAGCACTTCATGTTTTGACCAGCCCAATGTTGATGTTTCTAACCATACCGGGTTTGATGTCAATGACTGACTCCGCATTTTGCATGACAGATGAGCTTGTTTAATGTGCTCTGTTACTACACCCAAAGTTGGTGGTAAATTTTCAACTCCTTCCTTTGATTTCAGACTTCTAAAATAATTCCAGTGAAGATCCTTCATCTCTGTGATTTGTTCAGTCTTCGAGCTGAATAGTGAACAGATCAGCTTCTCACAGCCTGTTATCGCCTGTTTTGTTGGTTGTTCTCCAATGCCGAGACCTGCGAGAGCTGTCAGCATTTCATCAGATGCCTTTGTGAAAACTTTCCACCATGCTGATTTGCTCTTGCCATACATCCTTCCAGTGGTGTTATAGCCACTAATGGCGTGGAAACCCCTCAGAGCTGCTATTCATCTGGCACTAAGAGCAAGATACATAGGTTGAAGGGCTACATATTTATGATGACTTTTGTAGCATAGCCAAGATTTGGTCACATTGATAATGCCAAGACCAAGACATCAGTATCTGTGGAGTATACATGAACCTTCATCCCAACTCTGTGCAGTTTAGCAGCAGCAAATATCATGAGTGTGTCTTCCTCTTTGCACGAGTGTTCCATGATGTCTAAATCATCTGCACCTCTGCTGTCTTTACTATTGACACCCTCACGTGTGACAATGATCACGTTGGTGGATTCAGACATGGTGATGACTGTTTGTCAGGTAGATTGTCAAGTGATCTTTGGTTTCAGTACTGCTGAGGAATGCCTGCATATCTCTGATGGCTGTGCGATCATCAACTGCAACTTCATCAACTGCAGTCCATGATGCGAGACGATTTGCCACCTGTCCTGCAACTTCATGTTCTTGCTTTGAGTGATTTTTTTGACAGAGTAATTGTCAAAAACCATACACACAGATTCATATGTCAATCCTTTGCGGTTAATGGCTTGGACAAAGATGCCAAGTCATTACAGTTCTTTATGGCAGCTTTGAATACTGTCTGCTCATTGACAAAAGCCATACCATCAATAACGAGAGCAGCATAATCTGGCCCATTTGAAGGCAATGGACCATCCATTTCTGAGTCACTATCTGTATCCATCTGATGAATGAGCTCATGAGCCAGTTGTAACTTGTCTGTGCATGGATGCAGTAGACCTCCAGCATGCATGGGTACATTGTTCGTTGTAGAAAGTTTATACATACCAACTACCTCTTTCAGGTCAACATCATGGAAAGATCATGACCTGACAAGAAGGCGAGCCAACATCAATGCAGATTCCTTCATCACAACTTCTTGTTTTCCATGTTTTGATCTTATCTCCTTTCCAGCTGACATCCACATTTGTACTTTGACCTTCTTCATCTTGTCTCATAGATTTCCATGTCCTTTTAGTCTATCATTAACAAACTTTCCATGTGCTTCCTTCCTTCCATCTAGCTTCTGCATTTATGATCTTCTCATTGATGTCCTAAGGAATTACCATCCATCCATCTATCGGGACCATTTTCTGTGCAGAGCGTTGGTGCTGCCTAAGCAGTCTCCTTGGCTATTGGGCACAATCCTGGACGGGTCGTCACTCCAACACAGTATACCAGCATGCTGGCACTCATTTTGCCGACCTCAGAAGGATGGCAGGCAGAATCAACCCCACCGGGTGTTAATTCCAAAGCCGAGTGGGATTTGAACTCAGGATCCGAGGATCCCAAGCCCACCACCCTAACCATTAAGGCAACACCAGGCATGAGGAATTACCATGTTGTTTGTAATGTTGATCAGTTTATCTCTCATTTTATTCTCCAACACATCCACATCAAAGGGGTTATGTCGGATGATGACATCTTTGAGGCGCTGAATATTCCTTTCTTGTCGATCCAATTTTGACTGGCTGAAATCAGAGGGATGGGATCTTTCTGCCATGCTGAGGCCTAACATGCTCTCTGTTTCAGAAGACAGTCTGGCAATTTCTGGTGTGCTGAGGCAATACCATAGCAGAGCTTCAGGACTTGTGGTTATCCATGATATACCTCTCTCACCCCTCATCTTTGTGCATTTTGTTGATGTGCTCCTGTGTCTGGTCTACTCCAATAGCCGTGAACACAATCTTGCCAGTTTGAACAGTGAGTCCACCTTCTTTGAAAAAAATTCCAAATCTGGGGGTTCGTTTCCTCCGAATCATACATTCGGACAATGTATGCAGGGACACTTTGTGCATAATCAAGCCTGTTGTAGGCAAAGAACCAAATGCACAATTCTTCAAGAGAAGAGAGATGCAGGTCCCAGTCTTTCGGACGGGTACCATGGAGGAATGCAAAAAGACGTTGAACTTGTCTCATGTACATGTCAGACCATTGGTACATTGGATGCTGTGACCTGGATTCATCAGTCATCAACAGATTTTTGAATATTCATTGATGTCAAGGTTTGCAAGAGGTGCAATAATTCATCCTGAACAGAATGGTCACTGTTGCATGCATCAGCTGGGGACTTGAGGTCATCTTTCAGACTTTCAGCAATTTGGCCATATTCTTTGAAGAAAGCCTCCAGGCATCGATCATGCAAGACCTGCCAAGTGATCATGTGACACTCAATCGCCCTCTTAAAGTGTTTGCCATTCAAGATCTGCATCACAGTAACACTGCTGTGCAAGTCAGCCTCGACCCATGCTGTATCAAGCCCGTTGCCTTAAACCGTGACACCCAGACATCGAAAACACTGATACAAATACAAAATTAAATAACCTGTTCAACATGGACTACAACAATATGTAATAAAATACCAGTAGGTTGTTCGTAGGTTTTTGTGCCCATTTTATCATAAAAATATCATAAAAAGGCCGGTCAAAATTCATAAAATCAATCCTTCCTATGTATTTATCAGATAAACAAACGAAGATAAACTTTATCAAATCTGAAATTTCCTTAGAAAAATTTTCAATCCAGTTCTAAATTGATAAATTTATTATAAAGGTGACATTTGTACTATTTTTAGTCCAATTTTAAGATGGCTGCCATTCCATGAAGATGGCTGAGGAAAAAAAGGTCAAAATTTTTTTTCTCTCAAATTATAGGTCCAGAACAATAAAATAAACCACATTTGCAAAACTTTATGAAATTTTCATGCCATCCAGATTTGTGACATAACCGAACAGACTAAGGGTCTTGATGTCAAATTGTGGAGGCCATGATGATCACGTGACTGTAAGTGTGTCCAAATGGCGGTCACATAAATTCCTTCAAAAATCTTTCTCTCCAGACCTACCAGTCAGAATGCTAGCAAATTTGGATTACAACATTTAGGCCAGGGTCCAGAGAAGCTCCAGGTCCATGGTCCTTTTTTTTATTTTTTTTTTTTTTTAAACATGATCCAGGGCTCGTAGTGGAGTTGCCACTCACAAACACATGGACATACAGATGAACATACGTGACACAACACAAGACTGTTATATGAGACAAACACAGCCACTGAGCTTTGGGGAAGTGCTGTCACTTCCTGGGATTCTCTGAGCAGCGGTGACGTCACAAATTTGGCCCTGCTTTTCTCACAACACTCAGAAATTTCCTCCTCCCCATGGATGTCAACTTGTGGTTGTTTGTCTGTGCTCTTGTCCTTTTAAATTGTGAATGTCAAGCAGGGAAACAGTACGTACATTTTAAAAGCATTTTGTCTGACTCGGCTGGCGCTTTGAACCACCAACCTCAGAGATTCAGACCGGACGGTCGAACCATTATGTCACTGTTCTTCTTTCATATGCAGCACATGGCTGTGAGTAGCTTCATTTGCTGGGAGCACAACTGTGCCACGGATGCAGTACCCCATGTATGCTAGAACAGGATATTTTAATTTGTCAATGGTGCCAGTGATAACCCGCCTACTCTTCACAAAGGACACCGTGGGATCTTTAACGTCCATCAAATAATGATGCAGACCGGATCCCCGGCTGGCATTTTATAGCTGTGCCTAGGTTCAAACCAAGGCTAGACAGCCCAAATACGAGATTGCACACCACCCTTGCAGAAAGTGCTGGTGTGTAACATGTACTCAGTCAACATTGCCATTAACAGCTGGTAGCTATGGCAACATTATACACCACAACACACACACACACACACACAATAAACAGATATGCACAAAAAAAAGAAAACACCACACACAGCACAGTCTAGGTCGGTTTCTATTTTTAAAATTTGCAAGTCTCACCCCCCCCCCCCCCCAATTTTTTCCTTTGATGAGAAAACACCACGGTGAAGTTTCAGCCAAATCGAACTATGTTTAGGGGTCGCTACCGATATTGAAATTTCGGAATTTTGTGGTTTTAAATATCCCCGCTTTAAAATGTTATGGAACCACTGAATATCGGCAAGTCCATCTTGAATTGATTATTTTAATTGACTGTCATAGGTAAGATGGCGTGTGCACGATATTAGTCCCGATGGGCCCTGCCCACCACTTCCTTATATGGTCACAGTCATATGCTAATTTGGTTATTTTGGTGTCTTGTCTTCCAGACTGATCACCCGGTGAACAATAGTCTCATTCGCGAATATGGATCTGAGAAGTAAGGATCCACCAGTGTGGCTGGTCGGAGACCGTGCTCCAGAGCTATGTGGACGTAAATTGCCATCGAAACATGAAGTCCTTCAAGTGTTTTTCTATTTTCATCTGACAGAGAAGAAAACAGTCCAGGGAAGTGCAAAATGAGTGACTGAGCAATTGATAAAATTCTGGGACAGAGCGAGAATTCCATATAGACAGACTTATCATATGATAAAGAAAATCAAGGACTTATTT
>CM068955.1:179013901-179031758 GCA_035128595.1 Eptatretus atami | reverse complement strand
AGGCTAGCCTAGTTGGACCGCAGTGTCTAGGGGGTATAGGGGGTCACCGGACCTTTGGGGTGTCTGGTACCGGTAGTGCAGCGGACTATTTGTCTGGCGTAACCCATTTTGTACTCTACGAACAGCATGATCTCTACCCGTCAATCCATCCCAAACACACCTTCTGTTACTCGTCTACCCTGCTGCCCACTCCCTCTCCTTTCACAGATCTCATGCTCTGTTTCCCGACGTGTTTGTGCCTTCCCTCCCCGCCCATTTTTGTCTCCTGCTTTCCTGTTATATGTTCTGTGTGGTGAGCGTCGTGGTACGAGAGGCTCGGCATTGTATATGGGGGTTGCAAGGAACAATGGGCAACAAAGAGGATAATAGAAAGGCAACATCGCTGAGTTGTTCGGCCGTTTCTCAATTGGTGGAGAGGTGTGGCATCCGATTGACTTTGAGATTTGTATGAGGGGGGGGTTGCATGAATGGGGTCCGTGTGCTGGGGAGAGTTCACACCATTCCCGTTTTCCTGTCAAATTGTGTTTGGAGTTGATTGTCACAAAGGTAGTCGGCGTGGCGCGAGCCAGAACCTGAAGTGTGTCGTAATTATCATCCCGACATTTGGTAACGTGGGCTAAAAGCCCGTAAAGGTCTGTTGAAGGGGGGCCTTGAGAACCTAACTACCGGGGGGAGAATATAGAGCCGGGCCATTAGACCCCCCCCCAAGACCGATTTTTGACAGGGGGAGCGGCACGAGGTTACATCCCTTATTAAAACCGAAGACGGAGGAGCTTCAAGACACAGCCTTCAGAGTGCTTATAGGGGGGGCTCCTGTGGCAACGCTTGTCATGACATGTTCATAGGGTGGGCGGGGGGTTGTTAGAGTTTGACTTCAGCCCTTTTTAGACATGTTGAGGAGATCACTAGAGGAGACCCCTTCGAGACCAGTTTGAGGGTTAGACGGAGGTGTAGCACGGACCTCTCAGAACTTTTCTCCAGTTTTCAACATTTATACCTTCAGACCATTAAATTTCGATCTTTTAAACTCTTTCAGAGCGTTCTGACGTGTTTAAGGTCTTTCAAGCTGAAAGACCTCTTTAGTTGAGGAGGGGGCAGTGCGACCACAGATTGAAGGGTTCCTGTGAGTTGCCACATCAAAACGATTGCTGGCGGGAGTCTGCAATCTCTGATGACTCTTTCTATTGTAAGAAATGGTGATGCGCCAACAGGGGGGGGGGGGGGGGGCCCACGGTCACGTTTTATGAACCTGTTTGAAAGTCATTGAATCAAGTTTTTTTGATGCTTTTGCTTGGTTACCACCGAGCGAATTTAATTATACTTCCGTTGAGCAGGTGTTACTGATGAACATGGCGTCTTTGTTCGCAGGCAACAGCAACAAGTGTCATCTTGTGAATCGGATACACTTTAACTGGAGTGGTGTAATCTATCTTAACAATTGGTAGCTACTTACTGTGTATTTGAATTATTGTGAGACACAGCACATATAATTTAACTCCGGGTTACGGGGTACAGTGACAGTAGGGAAAACTTTCACTCGTACGGGTCTGCTTATACATTTAAGAATACCTTCATACACTGGACACAACGTGTTGACAGGAACTTGTAGCTGACAGGTGGAGACTTGTAATCTCTCCCCACTGGGTGCGCGACCAATACACATTTGTACATAGAGCATCGTTTTGCGTCCGGGCCCCTCCTCCCCCAAACCAGCTGCAAAGATTAAAAACACCCCGATAGAATGTGGATCATGCTGATCTATGTAGAGTGGAGTCTGGTGATAAATTGTCAGGACGTGCAGGAGGAGTGTGACAAAACAGCAAGTGCGCAATTCTAGTACAACACCAGGCTCTGTCTGAGTGTTCCGAACTGCAGTAGGAGGATAAGGGAAGAAGGGGAAGTGATTGTGTAGTGTCATGTTTGGTCGCTTTAATGTTTATGTTGTTTAGACATTGCTGTGTGCCGACGAGGACGAATACGAGTATGAGAATAAGGACAGTACGCTGGTTCTCAACTTCTACGCCCATTTTCGCGTCAGGAGTGAGGAGAGTACGGCCGTCGCGGGATGATTGTGATGATGCATAGTACGCCCCTCACGCGTCGCGGAACGCAAAGCGGGACGTAAGCGCCCCATCCCGCGAGATACGCCCGAGACGATGTACACGTACGCCCCGCGAGGACGAGAACGAGACGTACGCCGCTCGTCGAGCGAGATGAACGAGTGACGTGCCGGGGCCCGCGGCAGAGAACTATGACCGCTACGCGCCCCGGCGAGGACGAGAACGGAAAGACGCTACGCCCCACCCGCTCTCCCCAACACGAAACATTGTCGCGAGGACGAGGATCTGGACGTACGCCCCCGCGAGAACGAGGACGAGGACGTACGCCCCCGCGAGACAGGTGAGGAAGTACCCCATGGCCGCTTTCTGTACCGAGAAAGGGAGACCGTACCTCCGTCGGGCGATGGACGAGGTCGATTGGGTGTTCTGACGTACGCGCCAGCGAGGACGAGGAAGGAGGACGTACCGCCCCGCGAGAGGTAAACGGACAGCCCCAGGCGGAACGAGATACGAGGACGTACCGCCCGCTTGCCTCGCCGACGGACGAGAACGAGGACGTACGCCCCGGCGAGACGAGGACGAGAACGAGGACGTACGCCCCGCGAGGACGAGAACGAGAGTACGCCCCCTGCGAGGCCGATCAACGAGGACGTGAGCGCCGCAACCGCTTGCGAGGCACGCTCACCCAGCTGATGGATGTACGCTTCGCTGCATGACATTCGGCGGGTGGAGGACGGAACGGGACCGCTAGCGACCCCGCGAGGGGACGAAACTGGAGGGAGCGTACGCCCTTTCCTCCGGGACCGGACGAGAGAGGAAGTACGTTCTCCCCTTGGCCAGTTCCTGGCGGGACAGATGACCGAGGATGTATTGCCCCCCCCACGAGGACCGAGGAGGACGTACGCTCTCGCTCGGGCTAGGTACTGAGAAACGGGACTTTACGTCCCCCGCGAGGACGAGGACGAGGACGTACGCCCACCCGTCGAGGACGATGCAAACGAGGACGTACGAGGTCGCCCCAGCGAGGACGAGAAGAGGGTACGCCCGCCCGCGAGTACGAGACACGAGGAGTCACCCGGCTCTGGGACGAGCCGTGGAAGGCTGATACGAGTAAACGAGCGAAGATGTTCCCCACGCAGGAACGAAAGAGGAAGTACGCCCCCGCGAGGACGAGGACAGACCCCGCGCAGGACAAGGTGCGATGGACGTGAGTACAGCCCCCGCGAGGAGGTTCCTGTTAGGCACGAAGGACGAGTACGCCTCCGCGATGGGCGAGGACGAAGTAGCCCCGCGCGAGCAGGACGAGGACGAGTACGCCCCAAGGCGAGGTACGAGACTAGGCAAGATACGCCAGGCGCGCTTCGCGGGGCCCTCCGCGAGGACGGGACGAGTGACGAGTTGAGTGGCTCCGTCGTTCGGCGAAAGATAAGGAGATGGACAGTATATCTACGGAACCGCCTGATAGACGGTACGCTGTAGCTGCTGTGTGCTTGTGGTAACCGAGGGGTCCAAGCCCTCGTATCTTGACGAGCCCGTTAACGTTACGAGCCCTCAGTGAGTTTGCTTCTGTTGGCGTGAGTGTTAGCTCTGAAGTCTTATTGACTTGACTAATTTTCAGAACAGTCTGGGGAAAGAGAAGAGACTGAGACACTACTACGGAACTTTGAATTCTCACGGCGCCTGTGCGAGTGAGCTTGATGCCAAGAATACAGATGAGATGCTGCGATGATAAAGTGATCGCAGAAGATGATTGACAAAAGGCGAAAAGTCTTTACCGCACATTAGTTGTTGTCCATCGCCTTGGTGGTGAATGAATTATCAGTACCCGTTCCAGCACACTGCTAAAGAGTTAGATTGAGACCCTCAGCTGGTGAAGCTTATTTTGAACGCGACGCCCTAGAACACTCTTTGGAAGAGGTTCAGGAGAAATGAAACGAAATCTAATTCTGAAGTCGGGAGTGGTGCATTTCGGTTTGCTCGGTTTGATCAATTGAGAATCATGCTGCTGCCTTGCAGTGTTAATACATCCTGGCTTATATGTATGCTCAAATTTTATGTTTGCAGCGGAGTGTTAGTTTGGTCTAATCCCTATGATGCTTCTCCTCTAGGATCGTTGCGCGGTATGTGATATCCGTGTTTGCGATGAAAGGCTGAGGAATGGTGCGTGAGTTGTGCAACTTGACCGCTCGTTGGTGTGTCAGTTCAGTGTTGCTTCTGTCTTTCGCTCTGCTCCTTGTTGGCTTTGCACCTGTGTCCGATCTTGTGCTTGTCTCCCAGGTTCTGAGGAGCACGTGGATGCGGTCAGCTCGTTAATCAGTCAACCCCTCTGGCGAAACTGCCAAAATTGCGCGGAACCATGCTTCACTCGATCCATGCCCGTCCATTTGTTCCTCACTTTTCCACTACGGGTAAACCAGCAACTCCGCGACACTGGACTCTGCAAATCTTATGTCGCTTCGCTTCCCAGGGTCTCCAAGAACAGCCGTTGACCCCACAACATAGTTCAATCCTGCCCCCCTTCTCCATTGCCAAACCATCGCAACGTTTTCGCACCCTTCAAAGCGCATCACTCCATCCTCACCCTCAAATTTTGCTGTCGCCACCCAATCTTTGTCCACGTTCCCGTGCATCCGCCATTGTGACCTCTATTGCTAAATTATGCCTGCCATTTCCTTGTCCATGATATTTCTCCCTCCGCCTGCTGCTCTTGGCACCTTGTGTTCTTGAGAGATTTTGAAGACGAATTTTATTAGGCAATTGAGAGCTGCATACATCACATTATGTGTCTTCTCTTCCAACGTACGACGCACGGAGAAGACTTATCCTTTCACTCGATTGGTTGAGAACCTTATACTGGCAGAATGGGTGCGTGCCGTTACATGAAACTCAGAGATTACTTGGTCTCCTCCGGTAAGAAGTGCTTCTATGAGGGTATTGCTTTACTTTTGTCACTCGTGATGCACACGAGTGATTTTTATGTAACTCGTGCGGTTTTGTATCTTGGTACATTTGGTATTTTCCACAGCCATGGAATGCCTTTCTTTTCCATTATTTGCACAAATGGCACACCGCCCGTGCATATAAGAAAGCGGCGGCTCTCTAGTTTCCAGGCCCCGGCATTTCTCCCAGTGAATGCCATCGCCAGTGGTTGCTTGTCGTGAGCGCCATAGTGAAGCTCAAAGAGCGGACAATGCGAGGTGTCCCCAGCCTATAGTGGTTGACGAGTCTACAATACGACACTGTCACCCACGCTCTGATCGTCTGGAATCTGTCTTGCTAGAAAAGAAGTGATGTGCACATGTAGGAGCACATAAGCTTATCTGTGTGCCAGAGTCCTTTGAACAACATCGGCTAAATTGCGCATGCCTGATCAGATGGTTCAACGTGACCAAAGGTGGACACTGGAAGTATCCCCAAAAGTTTGTTCACTGGGCGCTTTGCTTGCGGCCCGTTAAAAAAAAACTCGTAAAGGGGGTCTCTGTATCGGCATGAAGGGTGTTGCTCCCGCAAGAATAGTATTTGTTTCTTCTCATGTAGAACTATTACCATGCAATTCCTGAGCTTGACGGCACAACTTCATACCGTGATGTTACCAAAGTTATTACACTTTGTCGGCGAGAGAGAGAGAGAGAGGGGATTTTGTATGGGGTGAGCGGAGGGAGCTTACGGGGAGGGGGGGCGTTTGCTCTGCCTACCATGCTGGAGCTCTCTGCTCAGAACAACAACATACACTCGATTCGAGAAATTGACGTACAACCTCATCACATGCTATATACAAATATGCATTTTGTTCGCTGGAATAGAAAAATTCTCGGGTCTAAGCGAGGTGCCCGGGCCTTGCGGTGGCCGGTGCCCCAGACAATATGTTTTGCTTGTCTTGTTCTGAAATCAATACACAACACTTAATTGTCGCTGAAGTGACAATCATTCTTGTTATGCAGCTCGCTATTTGTGGAGCTCATAGAGCTCCTGTTCATACAGCATGAAAAAATAATCATCAGGTATGCTTGAGTGCTATCTTACTTACATTTTGTGGATCCATCCGCCTATAGTGTGGCTCCTCTTGAAGATCTTATTAATCCGTTACCGAGGTGCATGTCACCCAGGGGTAAGTGCTCTTCCTCATCGTTTTATTGCTTTGCAGTGCGCGAAAGTCGCTCGGAGTGATGTCAGTCTTTGGATTCGTCCCGTATATCGTAAACATACACTACTAGCAGTATCGGGCGTTCGGCTCATGAAATTCCTGTCTTCTCCGTTTTTTCTGCACCCGCTTATTCATTCCATCCACAGAGATTGTGTCCATACTCCGAGGCAGCTGATCTCTTGCTATAGCAGTCTCCTGGGCCTATTGGGAAGCGAGTCCTTTGACGGGTCCGGCTTCACTGTTTGGCGGTTTTCGCGTGCTTATGTGGCTGAAATTTGACACGACAGAAAACACAAATGGCTCAATTGATCCCAAAGCTTGGAATCAGTGTTCGACCTCAGAAGGATGACAGCGAGCAACCCATGTATGAATTGTGTGCTGATGCATCGCGGATGCTGGATGTTGATATTGGGACGCTGCTTGGAGAGTCCATCTCTCTACTGTGTCTCGTTGTGCTGATGTGATTTGGCTATACCACGTTGAGTCGCTAGAGAGCATGAATTGGGCAATGACCCCAAAGACACCTCAAGACGAGAGGGTGCCGACACGGAGATTTTTCAGCAGATGTGTTTGCACAGAACCATGGTATCTGAGCTTCTTTCAACTTGCTTTGAATTCATAGTTAAATAGTGGTGTGCGAATTTCGATTTTTGGGGGGTGGGAAGACAAACTTTGGACGATTCTATCGTCAAAAACTTGCGTTACATGTGTGCTTGCTTTGGACGTGCGTGTGCTTCTTCGGGTCCGTGCGCCTACCAATTGAAAATATGAAACTTTCATCTATTTCAGTACGCCTGTGCTTCCCTCTCACCGCGAGAACGACGTCTCTTTTTTTATTTGCACAAGGTGGCTTATGTAGACATCATAATTGCAATACGTCAAACGCTGATACCGATCAGCGTGAAAACTTTTGAGTATCATCTAGGGCTAATAAATTGTATGGGTGGGGGGTGACTGGAGAGTTCAGTCGGTCACGGCTGGTGGGTGTGGTGTGTTGTGCATGTGATGTTGTTACTTTCAACATTTAATAAAAAATTTTAAATTATTCTTCTGTATGAGAGACAGGGACAAGATACATTGAGTCGTGGGTGAGATTCGGTTACATGTAATCAGCTAGTCGTTGGTCTCGAGAACATAAAGGTTGCGCAGCTCCTGGGAAGTTGAATGAGAGTGCAGGTGGACTGTGTTTGCGTAAGACTATTATTGATCGTAATTTTGTTGAAAGATAGTCTTATAACTTAAGAAAACGTTTACAGAACAGTCGACTGAACAGACTAGACGGGGTAATATCTCTCAATCCACATCTTTCCAAGTCTGGGGAATACCAGGGTGTTATCGATAATTAATAGGCTCACCGTTATGCGGTCAGCCATGATTGAGACGTTCGAATCTGAAAATTTCTTACTAACGTTTATGGTTTTTCTCTTTGAAGCCCTGCTTTCTCAATATCGACTGTCGTAAGCTCAAAATTATGATCCAGAGTAGTCAATCCCAAGGGCAACATATATATCTAAAACCTGACATGTGCTCATCTGGAGCAACACATTGGCAAGCCACGAATTTTTGTTTAATTTATTTGAATCTGTTTTGGTGTTCTAGTGGATTTTTTATATCTAATAACTTGTATAAGATGTGTGTATAGATAGATGTAAGAGTGTTGGGCAGCAGGGCATACCGTGCGACGATGACGGAGGTTCCTCTTGAGAATTGCAAGTAGAGTGATCGGTCTCGCTTTGTGGGAGTGACCTGATTGCTATTCTTGTGTCTAGGATTTGTTAAACTACATAGTTGAGGTGCACCTTGTATACGTGTACTTTGCTCTGCCGTCTAGTTGTTGCAACAAACACCATAACACGATTATTGTCGAGAGAGTTGGATCTTGTCTGTTATAGCTCAACTTTATTACATTGGCGACCTTATTTCGAACCAAAACCTTTCGATCCACCATTCTGAGAAAACTGAATTTATTAGGATAGTTAGGGGTTCGCTGTGTTCTGCTTATTAGAGGTACAATCATAGGTTATTCTATGTAAAATGATAATTTCAACAACGTGTGGCCGCAACTTGCTTTAGCTTTCCTAAGACTGGCTCTCTTCGTCGGGAGTACTTGTGTGCCCGGTGACTCTCTTCCAGGCACTTTGTGTTTAAGCCACGATAGTTCCCCAATGCTTCTTGACTGCTTGACTTGCTTGCTCTTCTGCCTCTGTCTTTAGCGGAGATTGCTTCCTGGGGGCGCCTCGCCGAGTCGTGCGTCCCGCTCGCTCTTGTGCTTCTTCCAGATTCTCACAAACATTTATTTCATCATTCCTATTCATTACTCAATATTATCTGGTGTCACCTCAGTGTGAGCTCGGCCAGTCTTCTCCTGTTGTTCAATCCATGCTTCCCTTGCGTGAGCTTCGGTTCACCATCCGCGTCGATCCAACTCCTGGGTTTGTTTGCGTTCTTCTTTGGGCAGTATCGCAGCCATTCCAACAATCATCAACAGGTTTGAGAGTGCTGTCTTCCTCACAGCTCAATTCCCTGCCTTTACCCAGGCCATGATGATAGTCTGTTCTTGCTTTGTGATACTCTGGATATCTGAACAGAAGTCGCTCATTACTAATGCCCAGATGCAATTCGGTCTCAAACCTTTCCGTCTATCATATGCTCAACTCAGCGGCCTTTCTCAATCACACTTATCAGCTCTTACCTACTGCTTCTCGAGCTTCACCCCTCCGTCTCCCCATTCGTAGCACTACTTTCAACCCATCCCCTCCGCAATCACTGACAACTCTCTCTCCCTTGTCTTCCATGCCTATTTCAACTGTTCACCAATATCTAGCTGCCGACCCGCCAACATCATCCTCATCCTCATGAGATCCATCCTTTGCAGTTACCGTTCTCATCCACAGACTGCCTGTTCCTAGCTAGCCCATCACCACTTGTCTCTCTCAATTCGCTGCGACAACGCCTCTCGTTCTCTCACTCCATACTTCTCTTGTACTATTTGACTTGACTACCATTGTTTGGCACTCGTGATCGCCCTACTCGGGTCTGCACTCTGTCGGGAATTTAACCTTTCATATGTAGCTCTGTACCTCCATATAATCCTCATAATATGGGAGTTCATTGAATTTGTTTTATTTTTTTAAGTTTAAAAAATATATTTATTTTTACTTTTCATTGATCTTAGTGGAGGTGTACATAAATATTTTCAGGACATCTCTTTTTTTGGCAACTTTTTATGATGGACATAAGTACATGGCACATCAACCATTGTTATAGGTTACATAATAATTAGCTGGCTGCAGAGTACAAAACTAGGAAAAAATCATTAATTGGCAAATTTTCTTTGTAATATTGGAAGGCTTATATATTCATGTCGACTGGAACCAAGTGTGAAAGTCCGCAGAAGACATCATCCGCTTAATACCATCTCAGACGTTTCATATCTTGAACAGATTGTCCCATATACCTCTCTCAACAGTAGTTCTCTTCTACATGTATAGACCTCACAGTGATACCTCCACGTCCACTCCCGCCACTGTTCTATCGTGAACTCTCAAAAACATTACAATGCAACTGGTACATCTCTACGTCAGTGAATTTCATTTTTTTTTTGGTTTTTTATTTTTATAAGGGGGGGGGCACTTCTGCCTCGACTCACCTCCAACCTCAATCATGTTGAAATCCGCGCCACGATCGAATCCCTCACCGACCTGCTAGGCATCTCATAAAACCTGGTTCCTTTTAGGTCCATCCCCCTTTTTTTGTTGTTGTCGTTCTGGGCTGATAACAGCCATTAGTTGTTTAACATACGACATCTAACTGAGTTATGATGTTACTTTTACACTTCCGCCTGGCACAGCTCATGTTTGAAACATTGGCTCATTCTCAGCCTAGTCATTATAGTGATTATGAAAGGGGCTACTTTCTCATAATTTGTGTATTAGACCGCGCGTCAGGGCCGCACTTCCCGGCCACCCTAGAAGCCTCCGTCCAGTTATGAAAGAACAGGGCCACTACTGCAATGAAGAACAGGCCCTACGTGCTCACAGTTTGACTCGTCGATAGGTGCACGCGGTTTGATGGACAGGTAAAATTGAAAACTTCTGTGCATGACGGCTGGAATACAAGAATGTTAAGACCATAAATTCCTACCGCACCCTTTCTACTCAATGCTCTGTTTGGTATTTTGTTATACAATTTATCGGTTAAAGTTCATTCTCTACAGTATTCACCTCCAGCAAGCCGTTATTTGCATTCTGTTCACTTTGTTTTTTTAAATATTGATCTCTCTGTGGAACTCTTTGCGGAGTTTATAAGAAAGAAAGAAAGTCATAAAAGTTTTTTGCTTTGCAAAATTCATGGTAGTTGGGAGCTCCTGTCAAATGGAAGGCCAGCATACTCCTCCACAACATATGAATGTGTCTGAACGACCGACACTAAGCGGTCGAAAACGCGACCGAGCTTGCCATGATGGGCAGCGATGCATCTTGGGGTGTGTTTCATTTTTTGAATAAAGATGGTTCCGTCAGAACAATCAGAGAATATTTGTGCATCTTTGAGATTCATTAATCATTCCCACAACCCTCTCGACAAGAGGAGAGGGTAATGCATTGGGTCTGTTCGTCATTGTTACCGGATCACGACTTCGTGTGATTCTCCACAACGCGCTTGTCGGATTGAGAAATCAATAAGTCTAATCATGACCAGCGAATAATCATGCTTTAGAAATGCTTTTTAAATAGAGAAGTAATATGAAATCACGTCATGTGTGTGGCAGCCATGTTTGGACAAAACGAACAACTTGCTCTGTCTCTGAAACCGCAGCAAGGCAAAAATGAACTGGCACACGCAAGTAATCCCAGGGATGAGCAGATTTTTTTTAGAGTGACTTATAAGGGTGTAATTAAGTTATGACGTCATAATGTTATATGTAACGTAGAACATACATGCTGATCAGTATGAAATTTTTGAGGGTCACTTGGGATAAAAGGTCCACGGAAAAAATTTGATGACATCTATCAGTCACGTGAAATTGGCAGCATATTTATTTTATTTATTTATATTCTGTTTTTTAATTCAAAAATCCTCTTGTCTGAAGTGGCTGAACAGATCGAGGCGAACTTACACGTAGGCTATCCATGAGGACAAGAAGGTTTCACTACAATGTGATGTCATAGGCCTCCACTAGGTTTGGCACGCCACTCGGATCTTATCCTCCGATACCAAACAAAATCATCTCTAGAGCGGCTGACAGATCGACGTGGGCTAAACTTCACACTAAATGTTCTCACTAGGTCTTGGGTGTCCTTAATTATGTTGTGGAACTACCATTGTATCTCTAGCGCTCCTTACTATGGTTTAGCAGCCATACTATGCGACTTCGTAACCAACACAGAAATAACAGCTTCTTATCTCGGACTGCTTAATACAATGACATGAAACTTCACAATTATGTCAAGTAGTAATGGGGAATGGATGTTGCAAATTTCAACTTGATCAGATGCAATGTTCTGGCAACGAAACTTTTTTTTTTTATATTATATTTTAAAAGGCTCACTTGGCTGTACTGGATGGGTTGAGGGTCAAGGAGTACAGCTGAAATGTGAATCCTTCCAGGTTCCTCCTGATAACATTCATCTTTGCTTTTTGTTTGTTCCGTTCCTTCTGATGATTTCTAATAGCTAGGCCCGCAACCATGTGTCTTCCATTATGACAGTTTGTCATGATACTTATATATTCAACCATCCATTCCTAAACATCTCAGTCGATAATACTAACTCTCCAAAAAGTCTTGGAGATCATCCTGGCTCACTAGATCCACACTTAAAAAGCGGGGATTCATCAACACATGCAGCGACGTCTTGTAACCGGTCATCCGACTGCCAACAGTTTATCAAGTGGCCGTATAGTTAGTCTCTTAACTGATCTACAACTCCACCCAGTAACACACGACCACACAAAAACACCACCAAAACAACAACAAGAGACCACACAAATAAATGTCTGACGGCCGAAAGGTCTGCACTCTCTGATTGCTCTTTTTCTTGTTAATATGGAGAGGGCTTGTAGGGCCCACGAATGGCTTTTAACTATGATGCAGAATCTGAGTTTTGTGCCGCTGTTTCTTGCGTCTTACATGTGATGTTTCCCACGAGGATGACTATTTCGAAGCCGCTGTCTCGACATCAATTCATCATCTTCCCACTTACCAGCCTCTTATATTTTTTCGCACCGAGATCGGATTCTTACTCCTCTTCCTTGAGATCCACATTGCAAACTAAACGCGTCCGCATCGACTGCAAGAGCCATATGAAATGTGATTTACTAAGCTCTAATCTTTCTCAGCTGCACTTTGGGACAACGTCTATTCACTACGGATTGTGCAGAAGTGCCTCTGATGGTTGCGTTTAAGACGATTCAGTAGGTGTACTCTTGTACACTGATGCGCTACGTCTTATAACACCACGAGATAGCAGAAGAGCTCCGTCTACATGTTTCTTCATGACTGCTGTTCTGAACAGCAGTCGACTCCCGGCTGATCCTCGTGTCAACTGTGTGATATCGTCCACTGCATTGCAGAGCTCTCAGACGCATGCCCGTACACGTACCCCCCCCCCACCCTGCTGTCAAATTAATAGACGTTTATACTTTGAGAAAGTGGAATGCACCAAGGCTCAACTCCACAATTGGAAACTCATACAAAACAAATTACACGCACGACGCCTGCTCCCCTTACAAAAAACACTACACACCACACACACACACACATCCACGACAAATCACACCACACAACCACACAACACACTCACACAACAACTCAATATCATGTTTAAAAGAGTGTAGACTTGATAAACGGTAGGTGTCCATTCAGCCTGAGAGGGCCCCCCAGCAGAGATTGCAGTCAACAAGCAACTAGTACACACCACACAGCACCACACACACACAACACCAGTGTGTGTGTGCTATTTACATACATATATAGTATATATATAAAGACCAGAAGGGAAAACCAGACTGTGTCACTTTTTATAAATATTCAGGGTATTGCACTGCCATTTAGTTGTGCAACATAATGGCTTCCCATCTCACACTATTAAAAGCATCAATTAACACATATAACCAGGGTTGTCACATAGTTACTCACTGGTATACCCAAGTTGCCGTGCAATGAAAAAAACAAGTGTGTCAAAGCGACAACGTAGACAACCAGAAGTGTCCCAGCTACTTTATTCCTGGTCTATCATCTTTCTATCCCTCTATGCTTACACTAGTTCCTACACCATAATATTCAGAGTGAGAACTAAAAAATGAAAGGTTGTAAAACTTCTACAAGCCATAAACTCTGAGACCATACAATCGGCTCTTTGAGTATTATATCATGGGCTCCGATCAGTTGGTGCAATATTGTGGACTCAATGCCTGGTCACAAAAAAAACCATTATTGTGACTTTTATGGACCCACTCCAGCCGTGGCTCCTAATGGTTAGATCCCGGTCTGAGTACCCATCCTCATTCGATGTATCCCACCGCCCAATCACTCCTCGCTTCAGGAACCTGGGTGCGAGTCCACATGGGCTCTGACTCCGCGCACTCTATCGCTGGGGGTGGTTTATTCCTTGGAATCTTCTTCCACAGGTATTTCCATCATATTAAGTACGCTCAGAGAGTAAGAAAATGGAGAATCTGTGTCATCTACCAGCTAAACTACCTTGAGTATGCCGCGTTGAAGCACGAACTCACAAACAACTAAACCAAACCGTTTAATGTCTGAACAAAATATATCTGTGATCACGCAAAGTCATGTATGTATGCTGAATAACAAGCAACATGATATTGCTACTCAGCACATCTCTGGCCTTCTTACAAATTGCTGGCAACTTCACGATATTAACATACGTGGAATAACAGTCGACTGCTAGATGCACACATTGATTGTTCTTTTGGCTCTGAAATTTAATAACACAGATGCTGCAATATGCTACATGCTTAATTTGATCGGCCAATGATCACTCTCCTACTTTTTACTGGAAAAGAAATCTACATAACCATGACTCAAGTCATTAAAGCGTCCAAGTCAACCAAAGTCTTGAAACTTTGTCTTTTCTCCTAGTTTCTATCTATAATTAGAACCTTATCTGACATTCTGGTTTTCCCTGTGGTCTTCATATATATGTTGTTATGAATGGCTTATTAGGCTACTAAATATAGGATTAGCTCATATCCCAATTAAAATGCATGTTTAGCTAGTTGTTTGGTAAAATGGACGCTTACAAATGTGTGTCAGCAAGTGTGTCAAATAGCGGCTGTTCTAGTATAACCCCGTGTTGTGCGGTGTGGCGGATCGGGAAGCTCCTCTTCTTCCTTCCCCATGCCCTGGACGTGCCTGCTCCGCCCAGTCGGCTGAGAGGTGGGCCAAAAAGAGGAAGTGAAACTGAGGGAGGGTTTGTCGCTTCGTAAAGGGGGAGGTGCGAGTGGGCTCTCGAGCGAGCGAACGAAGACCGTGGTTAAAAGGGTTCGTTGGGTAAAAACAGTCGTTTTTCGAGGCATATGCTAATGTTTTTCGACGCAAGCGAACGAAGGAGGGACACGTGTTCGATCCTGCCGGGAAGAACTCCTTGAACCTGATAAGCGCCGCCGAGTCTGCATTTTAGCGTAAGAGAGGCGGCCTGCACGTCGAGTCTGCCTTTTGGGCAGTGGGCAGAGGCGGCCTGCACGTCGAGTCCGGCGATCGTTCTATGAGAGGGTGATCTCCATGAAAGTAACACGTACTGCAGCTGGCATTCATGAATGAGGCGAGCCGTGGAATAGGAAAGCAAAGGCTCGCATTTCTGCAGAGAAGAAACTGAGAGGACGGAGTTTGAGAAGTCGGGTTCGAGGCCGGGAAGCAAGAGAGTGAAACGACGGAGCCTCTGACGGCCTCTTTCCTCACGCCCCTTCACTAGCTCTCGATCCTCCGACTCACGCTCCCTCCTTCCTCATACCTCCCTCCCCTACTCTCCCGACTCTCCATCCACCCCCCATCCACTCCACTCCAGCCCCTCCACGATTGCCGATGCGCGTGACGGAGCTCGGCATCAAATTCTGGGCCTTGTGTGTGTCACTGCGAGAGCTCTTTTTGGATTCTGTTTCGTGAGTTCCTTGGAGAAGATTGATGCTGGGGCCATCGTTTGATCTGTAAGGTCGTGCCGTCGACCTTGCGGTGGTCAGAGCAGTCGGCTCGGCTAAGACTCTGCGTCGCGCGTAGCTGGAAGGAAGGCGAGCGCCGTCCGCCAGCGGCGGTGGTTGTTGTTACTGAGTTGATGCTGGGGAGTGTCGAATCGTGGACATCTCGACTTGTTCTGAGCGATCAGTTTGCTGGCCTCATGCTTTTCGTGCACACTTTCCTCGCTCTATATGAACTTCTACAAGTACTTCCATTTGTCTGCACTGCATCTTGTCTGTCTGTCTTGTCTGCCGTTGTATAAGCAATCCTCGTAGCCAGATCAGACCGCTGCCTGTAAATAACCATGTATCCGTAGATTCTCACTACTAAGTTAAGAAGCGGGTTAAAGATTGTTAATAAAATTGTCGTGAAGTTTGTTTGTTGTCGTGATTTCTTGTCTTGGCGAATTTAGTTTCCCCAATAAAATCTGGTTGTGTTGGTATGAAGTGTGGTCGCTAATGGATTAATCGTGTGTCGCGTCGAGGACGACCGTTGATTGGATAACAACCAAAATGGAAGTACTCGTGCAGAAAACTCTCGCTTGGGGTGAAAAAGAACCAGTGCTGTAAACCGGCGTTTTATTTCCCAACTGGTAAGGTTAAGGATTAGGGTATCTGGCGATGAGAAACGCTGTCCGAGGCCTGTGCTGAGCCAGCTGGTTCTAAATCCGGGAGATGGCATTTGGTGATGTTTTGGCTGCAGAGAGTGAAGGAGATGAAGAATCCTGCGACCCTCCGACAACAATAATAGAGTGGTCCTGTAGCCCTAAGAACAACCGTGGCCATGCGGTGACAGACTTTTTTCTGAGATTGATGTCCTATGAACGTCTTTTAGGTGTCACAAAACTCGATACCTTTTCAGGGCTAAATATGGATCCAAACCCATAGAATATATTATTAGACGTTACACACATAAAACACTTTGGCTCTGTGTTAAAATGAGTAAGCATCGACTTCGCGAGAGCCGGAAGGGGCATTACAACTCACACTTTTGCCCAGGATTCCATGGAAACTCATGGCGGGCCAGGACTCTGAGATGCTGAGTATCTTTTATCTTAGCCGTATTCTTGAGTTAGTCATTAAGCTGATCATATCGTATCATGAGACTGAGAATTTGTAGTTCCCTTTTTCCTCAAAAGTATCCAACGTATCTGGAGTGGTGGGCCGGTTTATCGCGTTCTTACGGGGGCTCCTATTCTATTATATATGATCCTGCTGTGGTTATGCTACTTATGTATATAGTATGCTCTTTATTACTTATTAGGGTGCATACCTACTGTTCTTGTACTGTACTACATACCCGTAAGTGGGCTCCGTGAGAGCAAGTGATGTAGCGATCATTTTTTATGATATGATGACGATAGGCTCGGATGATAGGGTCGGGGTTAAAATAGTGCTATATGGCCTTAGAATCCCAATGTCCGATGCTCTACTTTACTCACTCGCTTCTCGTGGCCGTCGTCACATACAAGTATATATGTGAGTGTTTGAGCGATATATATATATATATATAGTATGTATATTATGTGTGTATGTATTTATACACAGAAAAACATATATTATATTTATATATATATAATATTATATTTATATATAATATATATATATAATATATATATTGGGAATCGCAGATTTATTGTCGGGTTTCCGTGTGTGGTGTGTGTGTGTTGTGTGTGTGTGTCTGCAACGTGAGCGTCTTCCACAGGCACAAACTACAGCAACGATTTCGATGAACTTTCGGCGAAAGGGTATGCCGAATAAGGTGGTTCTGGAGTCAAGTGCGTTCTTTTCGGTGCTATTGCTCAAGGCGGGCCGATAAACTGCTCTTCGCTGTTTTTATGGAGACTAGACCTAAACCGTGCTCGGCGGTGATTTTGCTACTGTCATGTGGTTGACGGCGTGGCGATTCGAACCATACCTGGAAACCGTGACGTCAACAAGGTCATGATAGGAAGTGGTCGTTTCTCGTGGAATGTTACGTCGTCAACGAATTGTCGGTCTTTGGGCACACCTGCAAATCTTACATGTGGCGATTGTGCACGACGACCCTGAGCGATGAAGGGGATGTGTGTATTCTGGTAGTATAGACCACACGGCAAACACCTCACTGGGGCCGGCTGGCGGATCCGACGATCAGCTCGAATGGAGGATAAGTGCTCTCGGTCTGGGGGGTTCTGTTCGTCTTATGACTTCTCTGTGCTGGGGTTCTCTCTGTGGGTCGCGTGAGGCACAGAAGGTGTCTCCTCCCGTGCGTGGGTCGTGGTTCGGGTGTCAGCTCGAGGATGAATGATTCATCGGATAAGGGACCGCCTGACGTCTCAGCTTTGGAGCGCGATCTGGAAGCCCGGTGGGTAGGTTATTCCGTCTCTTCGACATGTTGTGCTTTCGGCCTGGTCTGTCCCCTTTGTTTGTCCTTTAGGGTCCGTTTTCAATGGATTCTGTTTGTGTTTTGAATAGGGAA
>CM068955.1:178995803-179006462 GCA_035128595.1 Eptatretus atami | reverse complement strand
AGCAAATTTAAATACAAATGCCTCGGCCTATTCCGCTGCACTTATCTCATGAATGCAAAGACCCAGGTTTCAAATCCAATCCACCGTGTGCATTTCTCCCTTGTTTACCAATTCCCGTGCTAGTTCATGTAAAAATTGATTCATTATTTGTGCATAATATAATAAGGAATCATTATAATTCATTCTTCTTTGTCCTGCCATGTTGATGTATGTACCTCGACGTGTCTTCAATCCTGCTGGTAAAAAACCGAATAATATATTTTTAATATACAAAAAATAGGTAAACTTTTCATGGCTTTTGATCTAATCACCTGCATTGTTCTGTGCTCATATTCTCAAATAAACATTGTGAAAGTGTATAATTGTTCTCAGGTGGGATTATAAAGATATATAAACTAGCAGGCGGCTACGCGCTGGTCCGAGGGGCAGGGTATACCTGGCACTGCCCGCTGAGTGCGCTTTTCCCAGCCATGTTTCAGGACAATGGTGGAGATTGAAAAACTATGGAGTTATTGTCCTCTAGGTGGTTCCTTTTGCTGCCGAGCAGGCGGCAGCACTGCCTGACCCCACATGCCAATATACACCTCATAGCGGCCTTTGTGTGGCTCTCAAAATGGACGCTCAAGGCCAAACGTGTGAAGCTTCTTCAAACCCTGCCCAGATTCTAGGTTACCCACAAAACAAAAATTTGGGCTTCTATTGCGACGGTTTGGCGGGAAAGAATAACGTATAAACACACAAACACATACACACACAATATACAACAAACAAACATTGCAAAATATGTATATACAGGAGAGGAGTATAGTATAGTTTCTTATCTCGAAATGCTGGCCATAATCATTACCGAAGGTGTACAGTTTTTTGTTAAAAAAAATTCAATTGTGATGATGCATTACAGGTAATATACCAGTAATATATAATATATACATATATTTATTATATATTTTCTACTTAAGCAAGGCATTTATCTGCGCCATCATGTCCCATTTACCATCATTTAATTACGAAGGCCCACCACAAGTCAGGCGGGAAGAGCAGGCCACGTGTTGCCGGTACCCATGCTGGTCAAATCCTTAATTCATCACAAATTCAATTGTTCGGCATAATTTCCTGGTCTGTAACCCGTCTTGGCCCATTGCCTGTGATGACCCATGAGGTTCCCTGCTGAACTGTGTGCGTAAAATAATTATGTCTCTGTCTCGTCTCTGTTCTCTGTCTCTGTCTCTGTCTCTGTCTCGTCTCCTCTCTCTCTTCTGTCTCTCTGCATTGCTCCAGGAGTTTGAACGGCCAGTCAGAAAATCATCCTCGCCAAAGATCTGGCTGACTTCGCAGCCCAATCAAAGCTGGGTCCAGCAGCTTTGGCTCACAAGACACCGACGGGGAGTTGCCATGCTGGGCTGATCCCGCCTGAGCCCAGATTGCTGCCGGAGCCATCGCGGGAGTCAGGCTCAGTGCTATGAACCGCGGGTTGCCGAAAGGTAGCTGCAAGAATTTCTTTGGAAAACCCTTCCCGTCGTGCTGAGAAGCTGTTCAAAATGCATTGCCCATTCTTTAGTTTGTTAAAAAGCATCTCCATCTCGATACCTAAATCCATCAAACACGCCTTCACTATGTTCCTCAAATCTATATAAATGCACCTCCATCCCGATACCTAAATCATCAAGTACACCTACACAACAAAAAACTCCTAAATCCTACAAACCATCTCGATTACCTCTATTTAGTTTGTCTTAAATGCAACATTCATCATTTACCTCTTAAGTCTGTGGTCTGATTTCTCCAACGCACCATCCATCCTATAATTCCCGATAAAATCTCCAAAAAAACCTCATCCCAAATACACCTCCATCGATTCCATAAATCTACAAAACGCACTTCCCATCCCATTCCTAAATTCTCCCAAACATTCTTCCATCGCATTTGTGAAATCTCACAAAATGCTCCTCCATCCCAATTAACTAAATCTCCCAAACATTCCTCCATACATTCCTTAAATATTCCAAATCCCTCCATCACGTTCCTTAAATATTCCAAATGCTCCTCCATCCCATCACTAAATCTCCAAACATTCCTCCATCATTTCCTTAAATATTCCAATGCTCCCTCCATTGACATTCCTTAAATAATTCCAAATGCTCCTCCATCCCAATTCACTAAATCTCCCAAACAGTCCTCCACCCCATTCCTTAAATATTCCAAATGCTCCTCCATTCCCATTCACTAAATCTCCCAACCATTTCCTCATCACATTCTTAAATATTCCAAATGCTCCTCCACCAATTCACTAAATCTCACAAATGCACTTCCATCCCATTCCCTCAATCTTCCAAACACACTTCCATCCCATTCCCTAAATCTCTCAAGCGCACCTCCATCCGGCATCTCACTATTCGAGAACCCAAATTCCATTAGATGATTATCCATTTTCCTCATTCAATCCTGATGCATGTATCAATCCTCGGATTCGCATTCCAATCACCTTTCCTTCTCTTTTTTTTTTTTTTTCTTCCTTTGATTCCATCTCTTTAGTCCACTTCATTTTTCAGGCTGCGATGGCACGTTTTTTCTTTCCTTCAAGTGTGACAGTCTTTATGATACGTCTTGTATTGAAGATGTGAATAAGATGCGCGAGTTCAAAACACCATTCATTCTATAACCTTTACATTCAGGTGGATATTTACTGAACGAAAGTTTAATGGTATTTATAATTTTTTAAATAACTATTCCAACAAAAAGATTTTCTTCATCAGTGTGGATGAGTGTTGGATTTTCATAAGGAGAAGGTAAAAACACAAACGCGTGTGCTCGGGGTGGGGTGGGGTGATGCGTCGAGTACGATGAAGAAAGCAAACTATATATTTTATTATTGATTATTAATATTATTAGACAACCTTATAACGTTGTGGGCTATCAGGACAGCCTACATAGAGGAGTGCGTTTACTCTTCCATGAATGGTCGAGCGAGGTTCGAATCTCACTCAGCCTGTAAAACCATCACCATGGAGTTTCAGAGCGAGCCATCACCATCCCTGGAAGCGATAAGCCTAAAAAAAAAAATGAAACCACCTGCCTTGCAGCCATGTCGTTGGTTTTGACGTTAGAGATCCCCACTGTTTTCTTGTGCAAAGAGTAGGCGAGTAATCGCCGGCACTTGAACAAAATACAAATCCCTGCTTTGACTGACTGCTGCCGAAGGTAATGAGCAAACCACCTAGGATAACCCGTTGCAAGAGACTGCCTTTGGCAGCACAACACTCCGTAAAGAGTATGGTAATCACACTATGTTTAGAAGATGAAGGTAATAATTAATTATTCGTCGATAAACAGTAAAAAAATAGGGGCATACCCCCTGGTGATCACCTGGTAGAATAATGATACTGAGGAGGGAAGTTCAATGTGGGATGGAATCAGCAAAATGTACCAATTAACCAATGTTATCACAAATACCTATTTTGGGGGCAGGGGGGGCAGCCCCCTTAAACCCTTTTGGAGTGCCGATTTAAAAAAAATAGCCACAGATAAACTTTCGTACTATCATAGGTGATGAAAGTTGTGGTCAAAATGTCATCGAAATTGTGTGGGAGTTCAGAGAATAAAGCAAATACATATCTTGGGGGGCCACCCACTGTATACCACCTGAGGGCCCGATTTTTTTTTCTGGTGGAACAAACTTTGGTAACATACGCGTTGTGGTGAGGTTTCATCGAAATTGTTTTGTTAGTTTCGGAGAAGAAAGCAAATACCTCTTTTTTGGGGAGGTCACCTCCCCGAAAACTCCCTCCGTAGACCTTTAGAACCCGAATTTTTTAATGTCGTGAACAATCTTTGGTACATCATGGGGATGAAGGTTGTGGTCAAGTTCATCGAAATCGTGTGTGTTAGTTTCTGAGAAGAAGTTGCCAAGTGTTTATGGACGGCGGACGTATGCGCAATCTTGTTCCAGGTGAGCTATATCCACAACTACTGCCTAAAAAAAATAAAAAAGTATCGTTAATAAACTAGAGCGAAGTTGAAAGATGACAAAAAATTCCATCTGGCAGAAAAACCAAAAACAAATTTTTTAGTTTAAAGGTTTCCTCTGTTTTGAAACCTTGACCCTAAGTTCCCCTCTCCCTGGGGCTTGAACCAGGGGTCAAATCCAAAACATCGTGACATATTTCATGCGTCCCCATTGTTAACTGCCATATACAGGTTCATGAAAGGACCTGTTTAAAAATGTGCCGTAATTGAATTTTTTTGTATTTGACCTTTGGGGATGAGACCAAAATCACAACAGCCTCTTCACCTTCTTGCCATGGCAGTGATCATCCCACTACCAAGTTGGTTGAATTTCCACCCAACCGTTTAGGAGGTATAGTGTGACGGACGACAGACAGGACAGACAAATGGAACCGAAGCAATATCCAACAGATTTCAAAAAGTGTGAGGATAAATATATTCCTGGTGAGTATCCGACTATGATTTGCAATTTTTGGTCACTCTCTTTGACACCAATACAATTCTTATTACGACCCTATGCATCAAAAGCGTCCATATATCGAACAAAGTTTCAAATGGGCACCTCAGCCACCGTTAGAGCATTGAATTTCATCAGATGTTGGCAATATAAATGAGAATTGTGCTCCCAGCTTGCCGGTTCAAGACAAAAGACGGCATTTGCATTTTTGCCACTCCTGACTCCTACCCCGTTTGAGCTGCCGCGCCGGGCCACGGGCAACTTGTGTTTGCAATAAAATATCAGCTGGATGATCGATCTATATTATGGATATTTGAATTCCATCCACATTACCAAATTGCCAAGACTGCCGAAGGCAGCTTCCTGGCAAGGAACACATTGGGGGGGAGAGGGGAGTGGGGGGGGGCGGTTGCCGATGCCTTCCAGCAGCACAGTAGTAGTTGGGGCCAGGAATTTTGATTGATCACAATGTGGCGACGATAGCTCAGTTACTCTTCACGTAGATATGGGTGGCTCTTAAACCAATCAACCATTTATGCCAGATGGAGCCAGTAAACGTCCATCGATGGTGTGGCACACTTTCATTATACACCCTGCTGTGAAGCACCAGCGTAACAGTTCTGTAGTCGTATCGGAAATACCAGAATGTCACTCGGTAGTGCGCATACCTCCCACCAGGGAACAGTTTATGGTTTTGTTCTCCCACTTTAGTCGGATCTGGATCCGGACCCTGAATCAAAATCGAATCGGGTTTGTTCTCGTCATCTACCAACCTCATCCACCAAAGGTTTGTCATAATCCGTCCACACTTTTTGAAAACTTGTGCTATATATCGTTTGCGCCGCATCTCTCAATGGTGAAGAATTGCTCAGCAATTTTTTTTTAATCTCATATCTGGAATCCAGATCCTCACAAGAAAAAAAAAAAGTTATCAATTCTGCCTTGTTACACACCCAACTGTCACAAAGTTTCGTCCAAATCATCCTAAACTTTTTGAGATGTCATGCTGTATAGCATTTGCTTCCCTATCTCTCAATGTGAAGAACAATTAAAACAAAATTTGTCCAGCGGTAGGACCGATCCCAAGACATTAGGTTGACGAACTAGTAATATCTGACTATGGGCAGTGTGTAGGGGGTCGACTGAAATGAACCGAAATGGGAGTCTGCCGGAGGTACCACCGCATGGTGTGGACCTGTGACCCCCTCCAAGGGCCGATTAAAATGGGGTCCGGTACATAGATATTGAGGACACTGAAATCCACACCAGGTTGTGCCTACTGCCACGCTATTATCAACAACACAAACGGCATGACATTTTTCCACTGCAAGGCGTCGCCAGACCTCCAAAAGCTAAAAATTGGCATAGCATAGACGAGCTAGGTACCACTCAAAAATAATGCAAATGAAACAAGTTGAGTCGTAGAGTACAAAATGGGTTACGCCAGGACAAATAGTCCGCTTGCACTACCGGTACCTGTAGACACCCAAAAATGGACCCCCTAGACACTTGCGGTCCAACTAGCTCACCATAGAATATTGTAGTGTACCAGCTGAACCCAGGTTGAAATATCTATCAACACCTGGGAAAATATAAAGATGACCTATGACAGAACAATTCATCCGCTGCCTTTGGGCCTATGGGCTCATTGGTACTGTATGGGGCTGCTGCCAACTATTATTTCACACCCATCTTTGTCGACAATCATTGATAGGTGCGGCTCTATCTTCTTGTTACTGTCTTCCTAAACTTTTTGGACAGAAGATGCATATTCCTTTTAGCAACCTTTTGAATCACTTGTGACAGAGAGCTCGTTCTCATTGTCTCTGGCTTTAGACAGGAGGTTATCCGTGCTGGTGACCAAGCACTGCATCTATTTTAACAGGCAGTGAAATTTTGTAGGCATGGTTTTTGTATTGATAAACATTGCCACTGCCGCTCGGTCCGGTTGCAAATACGACTTTCTGTGTCACATCTGTATCTCGTCGTGCTCTTTAGTTGTAGCCTGACTCAGCTCGCTTCTTGACAGCTTTCCATGGTTTTTTATCATCAAAACTCTCTAAGGTGGTCCCACCTGAATAGTTTGTGGCATATCGAGCAGAAGGGCCTGGGGTGATCATGTGTGCTCATAGTCCTCTGTCACTACCCAGTTATCAGTCTCCTGAACACAGTATATCCATTTATAGACATTATAGCACTACTCCTAAAAAGAATACAGCACATAATGATAACAAGAATACCATTCATTGCATATGATGAAAAGAGGTACATTTAAAAAAAGAAAAAACAGCAAAAAATAATGAAATCAATCACAACATGACATACGATATGGTGTGTGAAACCTCTATCAAAAGCAGAAAAAGTAGTTCAATCCCAATGTTTCACAATTTTTGATATAAAATTCATAAAATTTAACATGGGATTTTCACATGAGTGCCCATAAGTAATTCTGAACATTTCCGATCTTGGCTGTAGGCGATGACATCGGAATTATGTAACAAACTCAAAAGCCAGAGTCTCATGTTATTAGAATACATCATTGGAACGCCTTTGAAAATACTCGCAATGAATAGATGAGTCCAAATGAGTATAAAAAAATAGGCCTCTTGCAGGCATACAATTGGAGCTTTACCGATTTGAGATCCAGAACGTGGAATTTTCGTCGTCCATTTTCCGTGATAAAACAGTAGAAGGTCAGAAACTTCATTTGACTTTTATCTGCAAGAAACATGAACCGACATATTGTGTGCAGGTGAAAACTCCAATCCAACTTAATCTTGGAATGGTCAAAGCTTTTGATTAATTACAGTGTTACAGGACCTATCTCGGTTGCACATGAAACATTGGGTATCAGTCAAGACACATTTGGCCCACCGTCACACACGCAGGGATAACCACATAACTTGTACACATTCATCTTTTACGTAATTAACTTGGGCTTTCAATATAAAGAAAAAGTAAATATACTTCCTACACATTATTGTTATGTATAACTACTAGTACGAGCTGGGTTTGGTAATTTGCCCAGGATAACATTTAGCCTTAACTGCATTAAAAAGCATTTTAATGGGAGAAAATGTGGACTAAAAAATACCCTCTCAAAGCTTGTTCCTCCATTTGATATGTAGAAAACTTAAAAAACCTAGGTCATCGAAGTAATTTTTCCACAACCCCTTTCAATATAAATTACAGAGAAGAAATGTCGTCACAGTAAATTTACTGTAAATTTTTGTAGTGACTTGCAAAGGTAATGATTTTTCTGCTGCAGATATGAACAACAGTGGCCTATGCAGATCATCATGTGGTACATGGTATCTTGAGTAGTACATGTAACAGTCTGCCAATAAATTATCGTGTTAACATAAAGTAAGTGACAAATATTCTTAGACTTCGTTCTACTATTTGAATTTGGCTGTTTCGATTTGATGGACAAATTAGATTGTGCTTTAATAGATGAAATATGTTACATAGGCCAAACAGATATATAACTCTGCTAAAAATTGCGACAAATCTTGTATAACCACAAGTAATAAAAATCCCCTCAGAGCTTAACAAAACCAAACGTTCCATACTGTACACATCCCGTCCACTCGCATAATTACTAGTTGGTTCAGGAGGTAAACCTAAACAAACATAAATAACAAATTATCGTTATAAATCGCTAAAAAAATTAACATTATTGTAGCAATTAATTATCTTCTTGATCTGTGATGTAAAAGGTAACTAATATGCAAATGTTCCACAATTCATATTACAATTTTAAACACGAGATGAATGTAATGAATCAAACGTATCAGAACAAGTATCTTCAAACTATTTGCTGACCATGCCACAGACAAACAATTCTATAATGCACAAAATTGAGCCCGACAATAAACAACATTATTGATTTTAATATTTTAAGCATACACTCACGGCATCACTTCTGACATTGCAATTATGTTCATACTATAGGATGTCTGAACGGCTTTCCGTAGTTTTTCTTAAAGGCGGGAGATGGCTCTAAGCCTATCAAATTAAAGTCCCTAGTTAAGATACCGCACTATCAACATAACCATAAATTTAGCTTAAATTTGTACTTAGAACCTATAATAGCATAGTTTATTGCATTAGTATTCCACAGTGCTTTTTAAATATATCGCAGTTGTTGATACTTGATCCTAACCACATCATGTCACTCACGGGACCTCTCTGCAGGCCATGTGCTCTGGGCATTGCCCCAGGCATTGGTTTTAACCTAACTTATCAACTGAGCACTAATAACTGAACATGCATTATATCCTGCATTATAATAGCAAACTATATTATGACCAAAGTAAAACAACTACCCCAAACAGCCGTAAACAGTGATTCTTGACTGCACGAATCTTCCATCCAATCCAGTGTTGATATATGTTTGGCTGGCAGCTAAAGAGAGCTTGTCACCAAATTCAGCATATGGCCAAATATATGGAAAGCCAAATAGGACACTCCAACTGTTTATACCTACTATTAGCCTCTTGGCTCTCTTTTCTCATTGAAAATGGGTTGTTGTTGGAAAAGGCCAATGCAGTGGTTAATTTTCACATGAGTCACTTGTAATCATTAGCCGAAGGTTGTGGTTGATCATATAAATCTGTTCAGCTGATATCTTTAATATCTAACGAGCCTACATGGCCCAAGGCTTATAGGGGTTGGTCGGCCCAAGGCAGCGGATAAATCTGGTTCAGCTGATATCTTTAATATCTAGACGAGCCTACATGGGCCAAGGGCTTATTAGGGGGTCTGGTCGCCCAAGGCACGATAATGACCTGTCATAGGTCATTTTATATTTCCCAAGGCGTGATAGATCATTTAAACTTGTTTCAGCTGGACCTACAATATCTAGGCCTAGTTGGACCGCAGTGTCTAGGGGTATAGGGGTCACCGGACCTTTGTGTGTCTGGTACGGTAGTGCAGCGGACTATTTGTCTGCGTAACCCATTTTGTACTCTACGAACTCAACTTTTTTTGTATACCTTGTCGAGCTCGTGTGAGAGCTAACACACAACACACACAGGAGGGGGGGCATGAGACAAGAGGAGCAGGAGTAGAAGGACAAAACTGGGGGAACAGAGACATTAGAGAATCTGTGAAGGGAGAGGGATGGACGGGGAACATGGGAATAGAAGATGGACATTACAGGGACTTTCAAGAAGAAAGCAGGAATTTGAAGGAGGTGGGCTTTGGGGTGGTTACGGGGGAGAAAAAAAGATTGAGGATTTGGATGGGGGATGATAAGAGGTGTGGTAACAGCTGTTATGAAGGCCTGGAGGAGAATAGGAATGAATAGAGTGAGGGAGTTATTCCAAAGGTGGGAAAAAGAGAAATGAGAGAGTGAAGGTAACAGTGATTCTGATTTTGGTAGTTTTACCAGAAGGGGGTGTTGGTGGACCTTGAGCGCCCTGTGGAATTTGTGGGACAAATCGCAGAGAGAGCGGGGGGCGAGGCTGGACTGGAACGTAGAGACAGAAGAACACCCACCAACCTGCGGTGATTGAGTGAGAGGCCCAAAGACTCAGCCTCATTGCAGGAGATGCCAATGATCCAAAATGCCTTGGTTTCTACAGCGTGGAAGCCGAGAAGGGTGGGAGGAGGAGCACCAGCCAGAGGGGAAGCAGTACTCCATCAGGCTGCAGACAAAAGCTTTTGTAAGTGGTCAGGAGCTCAGGTGGACGAGGAAGGACTTTGCACGACGGAGGATTCCAGTCGGGCGACTGGCTTTGGAGGCGAGATTTGAAATGTGGCTTTCCCAGGAAAGGTCATGGCAGATAGTGAGACCAGAAGCTTGAAAGAAAGGACTTCTTCCAGAGGATGTTGAGAAAGTGGATGGGGTGTTTCTAAACGGTCCTTTCAGAGAGACATAGTGAGAGTGTGAGATTTGTCCGGATTGAAAGACATGTTCACGTGTTGGATCAGTTGTGATTTTATCCAGATCTGCAAGTGAGCGAAGAAGCTGCTGCTTGAGTCTGAGATGACGAGGTCGCAGGGGTTGAGGGATGACCGATGGTACGGCAGAGGGTGGAGTCATCAGCAAAGAGATATAGAGGATTTTCTAGAGAGCTTGTTCATTTGGCATTATTTGAGTGGTACCTCGCTCGTCTATGCTATCCCAATTTTTTAGGCCCTTTGTGGAGTTTCTGGCGGGCCTTTTGCAGTGGGAAAAATGTCTGCCGTTTGTG
>CM068955.1:178977135-178988936 GCA_035128595.1 Eptatretus atami | reverse complement strand
GCCTTGCTGAACACCCCTCTGAACCTGCATAGGTGAACTGAGACCATCATTTACTTTACACAAACTTGATATATTGTTGTATAACAACTTAACAAAACCAATAAACTTTTCACCCAGGCTGAACTTTTGCAACACTTGAAACATAAATGTAATCAATATTATCAAAGGCTTTTTTTTTTTTAATCAGAAATCCAACCAATCTTTTCCTCTTCAAGGCCACAGTCAATCAAATGTCTAATTAAAAATTTTTTATCAGAGATTGATCTCCTGGAACACAGTAGCTCTGGTCATGATGAACGAGAGTCCCGATGACAAGTTTTAGCGATGGCCAACAATTTGGAAAGAGTTTGTAGTCAGAGCACCTAGAATGAAATGGCGCGCCAGTTCTTGATTTGACGGAGATCGTCGTTTTGAAGCAACCACCGCTTCGACAGCTGAGAGGCAGTATGCCAGAATGTAACTTTCTTGTAAGAACAACAGTATTCTGCCTAGATGTCATGCGTAAAACTTCACGGAAGTCTGTCGATCCCAGGGGCTTTTCCACATTCAAAGCTATTCAGAGCTATGCTGAGTTCCTCCAGGGTAAGCGGCTTTTCAAGAGCTTGATGCTGACCACAACTCAAAGAAGGAACATAATTTGTCATCTCATCAACACAATCTTTAAACACAGATTCCTTAGGGAATAAATTAGAAAAATAATTTTTCACAAGTCTTTTAACATCACTTTCATTTTGTGTAATATTCCCTTTAGCATCCAACTCATTGCAGGCGATGCAATGATCCAAAATTGCCTTCGTTTCTACAGCGTCGAAGCCGAGAGGGGTGGAGGCAGGAGCACCCCAGCCCAGAGGGGAGGCAATACTCCTATCAGGCTGCAGACAAAAGCTTTGAAGTGTCAGGGTAGGCTCGAGGTGGGACGAGGAAGGACTTTGCCGGACGGAGGATTCCAGTCGCGGCGAACTGGCTTGGAGGCGGAGATTTGAAATGTGGCTTTCCCAAGGAAAGGTCATGGCAGATAGTGAGACCACAGAACTTGAAAAGAAAGGACATTCTCCAGAGATGTTGAGAAGTGGATGGGGTGGTTTCCTAAACGGTCCTTCAGAGAGACATAGTGAGAGTGGTGAGATTTGGTCCCGGCATTGAAAGAACATGTCCACGTGTTGGATAGTTTGGTGATTTTATCCAGATCTGCAAGTGAAGCGAGAAGCTGCTGCTTGCAGTCTGAGATGACGATGGTACGGCATAGAGGGTGGAAGCTCATCAAGACAAAGAATATTAGAGGAATTTTCTGAGAGCTTGTTCATTTGGCATTTATTGAGTGGTACCTTCGCTCGTCTGATGCTATCACCAATTTTTAGGCCCTTTGTGAGTTTCTGGCGGCCTTTTGCAGTGGGAAAAACTGCCGTTTGTGTTGTTGATATATGGCGTGGCAGTGGCACACCATGGTGTGGTGGATTAAGTGGTCCTCACTCAATCTATGTAGCACCCATTTTTTGGCCCTTGGGGAGTCCCCGCAGGGTCACCACAGTGCGTGTACCTGGCAGATCTCCCATCTATCCGTTCATTTCAGGGTGACCCCTAACAACACTCCCAAATAAAGTCAGATATTGGACCAACGCGTAGTTTCGTCTAACCAAAATGCTCTTCTGGTGCTGTTCCGGTCTATAGCCGGATCTGACTCCAGATTTTCACACCAAATCTATCAGCTTCGTCCTTGTCGACACACCAACCTGTCGCAACCATAAATCGTCTGAATCTGTCCAAAACTTTTGGAGATATCCTTGCACACAAACAAACAAACAAACAGAAGAAGATGTCATGCAGAGCATGATACTTGCAAAATCCATAAAACAAATTTTGTGACCTCAAAAATAATTGGTGGTTGAATTCATGGACCAAATGTGCAACTCCTCTTCAACTCCAGTCATCGGATGAAATTGACAATTTTTAGAATTTGGCCTATGTTGACCTTTTTGCCAAACGTGGTACCTACAAATAATTGCTGGTTGAATTCAGTGACCCTGAAATATATCCTCTTTACATTCAAGTACATTGATGAAAATCGAGGATTTAGAAAATACCACCTTAGTTGTTACCTTGGGACTATGTGACCTCTTTGGTCGATGTTGACCACAAAAATAATTTTGGCTGGTGTGGTGTTCATGACATGTAAATTAGTCTCCTCTTCAAGTTTCAAGGCAATACGATGAAAATTGAGGATTTTAGGAACATCTCAACCGAAGTTGTGACCTTTGCTATGTTGACCATTTTGACCTCAAAACATAGGCTTCTCTTTATGACAAACTCTCCCATGTGTAAGTTTCGTGAAGATCGGTTAAAATTGTGACCTGGAGGCGAACAAACAGACAGAGCGAAAGCACAGAACGAACAAAACGATTCCCCGATATACTATGAAAAATCTTCGATTTTCGCAGTAACAAACAAGCCGAGGTAATAACCCAGAACTGGAACCCGCCAAGCGAGTACCCTCTCCCTCTCACTAATCTGCCACAATAGAATATCGATCGAATCTGATCAATGATATGTGGTCACCTGGGTTTGCATCATTACTGATGCGCTGGTGCTGCTGATGCAGTGCCCCTGCAGGTTTAGACCAGGTAGTCGGACACACAATTGCCATCCCAGTACTCAATTTCGAAAGGGATTGTGAATTTTTATCGGCCAATGTTCAATGTCAATAGACGGGACAGCCGGTTTATCATCCTCGTTCCCACCGAGAGACGTCGTACTCACCTGCCTGCAAAGAACCAGCACGTCAGTATAAAGTCTGGTCGGGGAATCGAACTCTGATTAGATAGACGCTACTACTGAAGTCACCTGTCAGTCCGCAGCTCGACGATGAGACTGAGATCATTAGGACCTTGAGAGAGGTCTTACATCGCACAGGCCTAAGGCTTGGAACAATGGGTGCCAAGTTTGTGTGAAATCTCCGGGGTAATAAAAAGTATGACGGCTCTGGAATGATGAGTTGAATGCAAATATAAAAGTTATTACAACAAATATTATCGCAATCAGTCTCAATTACCTATGCGCGTCAACGCACTGAAAAAGAAAATTCTCAATCGACGCTGCAGAGCATTCATCATCATCTGCATGTCAAGCCTAGCATGCATGGTTACCTGTACCCAAACCATTTCAAATAGCACCACCTTCCATTTTTCCTCCAACAACATAACCCCCTACCACAGCCACTAATAAAAGCACACCTGCAATACTGGGCAAGTGCCCAGGTGTGATCTCCAACACCAATACCATGAACACTCGCATCGTCAAACAGAATGACGAGGAGGTTGCCGCACTTACACTTCAAAGCATCGAGTCCGGTTCAATTTCCGACCCATCCATAAAGCTGTCGGATTTGTTTGTATCGCAAACGTGCCGTCCCTCGGATGGACGTCCAACTGGGCGCCCCATCTGCCAGCATTCGTTGGTGGATCCCATGGTGTCCTCCGTGAAGAGTCGAGTTATCGCCGGCATCCTGAACAAATTACAAAATTCCTGCTTGAACATATAGGGGGCACTGCATCAGAACTGATGCAAGCTAGGTGCTGTATAAATGAAAGAAGAAGAAAAAAAAAGCAATTGGACGTTGAAGATCACGAAGACGAAGCGAGTTATCGATGCATTCCCTGCCCTTACTTCTCTTGTCTTGTTTTATCAAGGTAATCCTTTTAGCAGTTGACTCTGGAACCTACGCCGATTGGTACTCGAATATTACTACAGATGGAGCAACGCTGGATGTCACCGAAACTCCAAAATTGACATTTAACAGTTTTGGCCGACGCAGAGTTTCCAAACCTGGTTCTACATTGTTCCGACCCCACTACTGCCTTAAGTGGCCACCCAAGCCAGCCAGACCGAGCAGGTACTTCAGCTTAACTTCGGTAGACAACTCCACCCGAGCTCGGATAAACCGATAAACGGGTACGGCCGTCCGTGAGCCTGGCTTGAAGTACCGAGGGAAAAGAATCAAGGGTCAAAAACCCTATTTACAATGGCAAGGTGGTCACAAAGAGCATCAACCGTGGGCCAAAGAATGCCTGCTGGTGACATCAATGAATCGATATGTTCCAAGTAAAGTCACGCATGAAAAAGGCGGAGAGAATAAAAAAATGAAATACATTCATATCGTTAAAAACTGAAGTTGAATTTTTTAACCAAAGCTTTAATGGTATACGCCCCTGTCTGTTTTCTTTTTCACTTGACATCATCCTGGACCTGAAGCAAGCAGGTGGTTACATCATTCTAACGACGTGTAGCGCTAACTCCTGGAAGGCTGTAACAGATGGTGCAATGACTGCTGCACATGGCAGCCGATTCCAGATCCTTATAGTTCTGGGAAAAATGAAATCTTGAAGGAATCAATTGTAGCTTCGAGTATGAGATATTTGAGTTCGAACATCAAGAAATGAGTCCAGCTATATACTCTCGGCCATAAAAAAAAAAACCAACATGTAGAATTGATAATGTAATGTTCGAAATCTGTTCCAACCATTCACTCTCAGTGCTTTTTGGCACGAGGGATGTGTAGAACACATGATTGCAAGTTTCGATGTAACAAAATTGCCTCACGCCTGTCCGTCAGAAAATTAACAGAATCAAATCTTCCAAGCCATGGTATCAAAGGCCTTTAACATGCTGAGATAAACTTCGAAGACGTTATCAGCCATTGGATCAACAAGGAGATATACCAGGAAGTGGACGTCCCAGGATAACGACTCCCACTCAGGACCGATACATGCGCACCACTACGTCCCACACAATGGTTTCAAACCGCCCAGAGTACTGTAAACAGACTCTCTGGACCTTGATTGCTGCTGGGGTGGACATACCTGAATTGAGGTTGCCACTTCCCCATTGAATCCCTAAATGAAAACATTCACCACAACGCAGCATTATGTGATCAGGTCACAATGAAATATGGACGTGACAGGTCACAAAGAAAGAATTTATTTTTCTTTCCAAGAGTGTACCAGAACTTGGTAGGCTCTTATTTAACATCCTTAGAGCAAGAAAGACAAAGTTCTGTGCAGTGGGCCAAGAGTGTGGCTCACCTGTGTAATAAACCTCTTGCGGTGCTCGTTCCATCGAAGATCGTGCGAAACCGTCATGTCCAGGTAGTCATACCATTCTACTCGAGGGATGACATACAATTCTCATATTGGTGTAGACTGGTTCTGCACTGCTCTCTAATAGTTAGGCTAGCACACTTTTTCAGTGCTAAACCATCAATCATTTGGTAGACCAGTCGCGAGTGTACACAGGTCTTCTGGAGTCTGCGATGGTCGTCATTAGTCTGTATCTCAAGATAGATGGTGCTGTCGTTATCTGCACCTTTGAGTGGATTTGGCGTTGATGTTCAATGAATATACAGGAGAAACGAAGTTGGTCGCAGCACTGACCCCTGAGGTGACCCCAGGTTGAATGGGTACCATTTAGGTGACGGCTTGCTGGCTATCACTGAGAAAGACACGATCCAACGTACATTATCTATGCCGATTCCATCATTTTGAAGTTTTGTAAACTAGCCTTGATGTGGAAACTCTGTGAAATGATTTCTTAATATTCAAGAAATAAATGTCAGTTTGTCTTTTCTGTAAAGCAGTGCACCAGTCATGAGTTTTCAGATATGAGTTGAATTGCGCTGGAAATCGTTTGCCTAAAATTCGTGCTGCGTATCTAACAAAATGTGAATTACAGACAAGTACTTTTGAAAATATGAGAGCATCATTTAATACTCCACAGCCTTACAACAGTAGCAGTTAAGGAAATCGGCCTGTAGCTAAATGGTTCAATTGACCAAAAACCTACATGGACTATGCTCCAGATGAGAAGAAAAAAAAAAATAGGTGAACTGGGAAAAGAAAGGAGGAGACCATCTGCTAACGCAAAGCACATTCTGCGCAAGGGGCATGGGGGATGTTATTTAAAGGGAAAACGTTTCATGGACCCATTGTTGTTGCTTCGTATGAGCATATGACTGCTGGTTGCAACATTCTAGAAGCGCCGCTGTGATGCTGATGTCAGTCAGTGCCCTTTTACCAGTAGCAGGCAGTCCATTTGCTTATAAAGCCCAGTGTTGGCTTAATGGTTGAGGTGGTTGGCTTAAGATCTTAAGTTCAAGCCCTGTCAATGCCATTGTGGTGTTCAATTTACACCAACTGGGTTGACTCATTTTGCCAATCTCAGAAGGATGACAGGCTGAGTACCAGCTACTGGAAACAGGGGCATTGCATCAGCGTTTTGGGGCACAGCTGTGCCCCCAGTAAATGATGCAGTTAAGCAGCCATCGGCTGCAATATGAATAAGATAAATTTTGCCAAACTCGGAAGCATGAGGGGTTGGTGTCAACCCACCGGTGTTATGTTAACGGCACAACAGCAGCTCAAACTCAAGACCCTAAAGATCTTAAGCCAACCACCTTAACCGTTAAGCCAACACAGGCTATGGACCCACTAAAGAAATCGTGTGAAAGTTTTACCAAATCATCCTACAAAATTCGTATAAATGTTCATACACTCCACGTCGACCACCCCACAGAGTGCAGGCACATTCCTTGCAGTGCAGGCACGCCTCGCGGGGCGCAGGCACGTCATCGGCAGAATGTAGGCACGTCTCGCGGGGCGCGGCAGCGGCACGTCCTCGCGGGGCGCGGCAACGTCCTCGCGGGCGCGGGCACGTCCTCGCGGCGGGCGCGGGCACGTCCTCGCGGGGCGCGGCAACGTCCTCGCGGGCGCGCGCCCGCACGTCCTCGCGGGGCGCAGGCACGTCCTCGCGGGGCCGCCGGCACGTCCTCATCGGCCGGGGCGGCAGGCACTCCGCGCGGGGCGCAGGCACGTCCTCGGGGGCGAGGCACGTCCTCGCGGGGCGCAGGCAACGTCCTCTGCGGGGGCAGGCACGTCCTCGGGGCGCAGGCACGTCCTCGCGGGGCGGACAGGCGGAGGCACGTCCTCTAGCGGGGCGCAGGCACGTCCTCGCGGGGCGCAGGCACGTCCTCGCGCGGGGGCAGCACGTCTCGCGGCGGCCGGACAGTCCGCGGGGCGCAGCAGTCCCGCGGGGCGCAGCACGTCCACGTCGCGGGCCGCAGGCACGTCCTCGCGGGGCGCAGGCACGTCCTCGCGGGCGCAGGCCGTCCTCGCGGGGCGCAGGCGTCCTCGCGGGGCGCAGGCAGTCCTCGCGCGGGCGCAGGCACGTCCTCGCGGGGCGCAGCACGTCTGGCGGGCCGCAGGCAACGTCCTCGCGGGCGCAGACACGTCCTCGCGGGGCGCAGGCACGTCCTCGCGGGCGCGGCAGTCCTCCGGGGCGCAGACACGTCCTCGGGGCGCAGACACTCCTCGCGGGCGCAGACCGCCTCGGCAGGGCCGCAGACACGTCTTCGACAACATAGGCGAATCGTTGACTACGTTTTACGTACAGCGGTGGGTTGGCAGGGAATCTTGATACGTCTTACGTAAGCGGGTGGGTTTGGCAGGCACCGTTTCACGGGGAAATCACGGGAAAAGCTCTTATTCACAGGAAATTGCAGGGTTACAAAGATGTGAGAAGAATCAATATCTCACAACTTGGTGCTTGAAAGGTTATCCTTTACCAAGATGGTGTCCTCGATGATTCCGTTCCACCTTCTGCAACCCCACAATGGAGATCAAAACTAACGAGAGAAGTGTGGGTTCAGAGTCTCCTTTTCTTTGTCTGAAGTGCCACGGCATAGTTGGTGTTCAAGGGTAGTGCTGCCCAAATCTTCTGAGGGACATCCTGGAGTTTTAATAAAGAACAAAAAGTGATTTCAGATCATCTGCAAGACTGCTCCAATGTCATGGTTCATGAAATTGCATCGTGAATGGTCAACAGCTTTCCGTAACCTTGTTGTGATCCTGGTAGGAAGTACGTTTAGATCTTCGGAAGAGACTGAGGTGGTGCTAAGGAGCCCACCGGATTGTAACATGAGCCAAGGACACCAACAGAGCTTTGCCCTTTGCCAATTACACTGCAAATGTGAAGCAAGATAAAACCTACGTAAGGATTTGAGAAAAATAGTTATGATCCTGATCTTTTAAATATACACACAGACATCATCAGCATATGCAGATACCATGATAGGGTGTTCTTCTGGAAGATGGTCAAAGCAGAAAGAGAGTTTCTAAAGATTAATTAGTAATGGCTCAAGAGAAAGGCTAAACAGTAAACCTGCGTGGACAGCCTTGCTGAACACCCCTCTGAACCTGCATAGGTGAACTGAGACCATCATTTACTTTACACAAACTTGATATATTTGTTGTATATACAACTTAAACAAAACCAATAAACTTTTCACCCAGGCTGACTTTGCAACACTTGAAACATAAATGTAATCAATATTATCAAAGCTTTTTTTTTTTACATCAAGGAAGATCAAACCAACCCTTTCTTCCTCTTCAAGGCCACAGTCAATCAAATGTCTAATTAAAAAATTTTTTTTATCAGAGTTGATCTCCCTGGAACACAGTAGCTCTGGTCATGATGAACGAGAGTCCGATGACAAGTTTTAGCCGATTGCCAACAATTTGGAAAGAGTTTGTAGTCAGAGCACAGTAATGAAATGGGACGCCAGTTCTTGATTTGACGGAGATCGTCGCTTTTTGAAGAAGCCAAACCACCGCTCTTCGACAGCTGAGAGGCAGTATGCCCAGAATGTAAACTTTCTTGTAGAACCAACAGATTCTGGACCTAAGATGTCCCAAAATGCTGTAAAATTCCACTGGAAGTCTGTCGATCCAGGGGCTTTTCCACATTCAAAGTATTCAGAGCTATGCTGAGTTCCTCCAGGGTAAGCGGCTTTTCAAGAGCTTGGATGCTGACCACAACTAAAAAGGGAACATAATTTGTCATCTCATCAACACAATCTTTAAACAACAGATTCCTTAGGGAATAAATTAGAAAAATAATTTTTTCACAAGTCTTTTAACATCACTTTCCATTTTGTGTAATATTCCCTTTAGCATCCAACAAAGGAGAAAATCTGCCTTTGGGAAATTTCTTAACCCCTTCTAACTGGAAAAACCCTTTATTTGGGGTTCAGAAAACTTCACATTTTGGATTGGAGTCTGACTGACATCCCATTACTTTTTCGTGAATCAATCTCTTAGATAAGCTTATATTTTCCAATAACCGAAGTTTCCTGTCATTTTGAGCTTTAGCCAAGTCTTCCTCTAACTGCAAAATTTCAGTTTCCAAGAGTGAAACAGCAATTTTATTCTTGCTCGGGTGAAAAGGACTGATAACATGACAGAAAACGCGAATTTGAGCTTTCGCGTTGTCCCACCGATGACTGGATAGAAGAGTAAGAAGGTTTTCTTTGGATAAGTTTTTCCCAAAACTACGAAAAGCGTCAGTAAAAAAAACAATCCTCTAACGCTGGTATGGAAGGTCAATAACGCACTTTTATGAGTTAACTGAGAAAGAGGATAAACCAAGCACTACCAGGTGATGATCAGAGAAAGTAGAAAGGAAAGAGATTAAGCACACAAGTACGTTTCTAAAAAGTGGAGTTAATATATCATCTATCCAGCCTTGCAAGGTTATCAGCCCGTTTGCCCACCGGCACCATGTACACTGAGATGCTGTACGGTGCTGCATGCGCCAAGCATCGAGTAGAGCAAGTTGATGAAAACAACAAGATACAGTGGGAGAACAAGTATTTGATACACTTGCCGATTTTGCGGGTTTCCCACTTACAAGCACGTAGAGGTCTGTAATTTTTATCATAGGTACACTTCACACTTGTGTAAAGACGGAATCTAAAACAAAAATCCTGAAAATCACATTGTATGATTTTTAATAATTAATTTGCATTTTATTGCATGAAATAAGTATTTGATACATCAGAAAAACAGAACTTAATATTGGTACAGAAAACCTTGTTGCAATTACAGAGATCAGACGTTTCTATAGTTCTTTAACAAGTTTGCACAGCTGCCAGCAGGATGTTGGCCCTTCCTCCATACAGTCTATGCTCCAGCTTCCATTCAGGTTTCGGGGCTGATCCGCTGGAACACAGCTTTCAGCTCTCCAAAGATTTCTATTGGTTTCAGGTCCTGGAGACTGGCTTAGCCACTCCAGGACCTTGAGATCGTTCTTACGGACCACTCCTTAGTTGCCCTGGCTGTGTGTTTCAGGTCGTTGTATGCTGCGAAAGCACGAGCCACGCATCTTCCAATGTCTTGTTGAGGGAGGAGGTTGTTGGCCAAATATCTCGCGATGCATGGGACCCCATCCATCCTCCCTCAATACGGTGCAGTCGTCCTGTCCCCTTGGCAGAAAGAGCATCCCAAAGAATGACTGTTTTCCACCTCCATGCTCTCAGGATTGGGATGGGTGTTCTTTGGGGTTGTACTCACCTTCTTCTCTCCAAACATGCAAGTGGCGTTTAAACCAAAAAGCTCTATTTTGGTCTCACTCAGACCACATGACCTCCATTCCTCCTCTGCATATCCAGATGGTCATTGCAACACTTCAGCGGGCCCCCCCCCCCCCCCCCCCCCCCCCCTTTTGAACATGCGCTGGCTTGAGCAGAGGGACCTTGGGCGCTGCATGATTTTAATCCATGACGGCGTTAGTGTGTTATTATTGTTTCTTTGGTACTGTGGTCCCAGTCTCTTCAGGTCATTGGACGGTCCTGCCGTGTAGTTCTGGCTGATCCCTCACCTTTCTCATGATCATTGAGGCTCCATGAGTGAGATCTTGCATGGGCCCCAGACCGAGGGACGATTGACGTATCTTGAACTTCTTCCATTTTCTATAATTGCGCAACAGTTGTTGGCCTTCTCACCAAAGCTGCTTGCCTTATTGTCCCTGTAGCCACCCAGCCTTGTGCAAGTTTCTCAATTTTGTCCCTGATGTCCTTAGACAGCTCTCTGGTCCTTGCCCCTTGTGGAGAGGTTGGAGTCTGATTGATTGAGTTGGACAGCTGTCTTTTTAATGCAGATAACGAGTTCAAACAGCGTGCGTTAATACAGGTTGATCGGAGAATGGAGAGGGCTTTTTAAAGACAAAACTAACAGGTCTGTAGGCCGGATTCATATGGGTTCGGTAAGGTGATCAAATACTTATTCATGCAATAAAATGCAAATAATTATTTAAAATCAATACATGTGATTTTCGGATTTATATTTTAGATTCCGTCTTCACAGTTGAAGTGTACCTATGATAAAATTACAGACTCTACGTGCTTTGTAAGTGGGAAAACCTGCAAACGCAGTGTATCAAATACTTGTGTTCCCCACTGTTGTCTTTTATGAGTTCATTCAGATGTGGTTCTGGTGTATTTCTACTCTAAATTAGGTTCAACTGCAATTGAACATACCTCCGATACAAATACATGAATCAAAGACTAAAGTATGAAAGGTATATTAGCCAGGTGTGTGAAAAACTCTTTACAAGCCCCGTCTCTCCACTAGAGCTACACATTAAGTAAGGTTGAGGTGAAAACCTTTGATACCCACTGTAATGACGCTAAGAGCTCGTTTAATATTTCAAGAAACTATCACGAGTCAGGACAAACTGGGACGAAGCAAAAAAGCACACCGCCGAGACATGAAGAATAGATGCTAAAGAAACCAAAGCCCTTATTAAGACGGAGCCAGTCAGACTGTGAAGTCCTGTTTATGTGTGTTTCTTGCAACAAACAGACATCCACATGTTTAAGCAACAGGTTTTAACTTGGATCCGACGCAAATGGTTCACAGCACCCCATTATATGTTTAAGTGCCAAAAGCACTTCTTCCTTTTCATCCCATAATCAGGGG
>CM068955.1:178953822-178971531 GCA_035128595.1 Eptatretus atami | reverse complement strand
AATAAACAGGTTTAACGCGAAGGCTTTTTAAATATGATGGACTAACGGGCACCGCCACCAACAAAACCGACGATACCTTACCAAGCCGCGATGTGCGTATGTGCGATGTGTCTCTCTCTCTCGTCTCTCTCTCTCTCTCTCTCTTCTCTTCTCTCTTCTCCTCTTCTGCTCTCTCTCTTTTTCTTGCCCCTGCATCAGACTAGCTTCGTCCCTTGTAGGATCCGAAATCAAGCTGTGCTACCGCCCGAGCCACTTTACCGCTCCTCAGTCTCTGCCAGAGCCCTGTGCCGCTTTACTACGAGCTTTAATACGTAGAGTAGATAGCACCGTAGGTAGCTTGACGATGCGCGCGAGATGTTTGTGTACAGCGGACGTCTGTAAACGCTGGTTGTTCCCCCTGGTGTCCCCGCAACAAAATGTTCTTTAATTTCCTCCATCGTGCCGAGTGAAAGATTCTGTCCATCTAGTCTCGTTATGCGATGTTTCTCATCTCTGATCCCCTTGGGTCGCCTGAAGCGAGCACGTATTGAGTTTCTGCGCCAGGAATGGCGCCTCCGGACGTGGCGACCACGGGATTTGAAGGTTCCTCAAGGGAATGACGATTCCGATTACCATTTGCTCATCGCATGAACGTGTTCTTGTGGGAACTTGGCATTAAGAATTTGTCAACCTATTGTCTAGGAATGTGAGATCGGGACAGTCGATGCGTTGTTAAATAACTATAAAACGTTGGCCGCGCTCGTGGCCGAGAGGTGATACCTCTGGGTGTGAGATGTGTACGGTGGTGATCATTCGTTCGTTCGTGATCTTCTGGGACAGGCTGTGCCTGGTGAGGGGTACAGGGTTGATACCTCGTAGGAGGTGACAAGGTGATCTCGTAGTGACAGAGGTCTACTCTGAGAGGTAAGGGGCACTTTCCTTCGAGAAGGTGCGGCTCTCAGATCCCATTATTGTTTCGATCCATACCGTTTCCTTAGCGGCGGGACTGAAAGATGTTTCTAACCGTGCATAGAACCGTTAGCATCTAACTATTCGCTTGGAATCCCTGTTCTCCAATAGTCTATGGATCGAGTAGGTGTACGAGGCCTCAAGACGAGAGTGTAATCCAAAAATGCCATGTATACTCTCCTCTCTACCGGCTGGGGACACTGAGATGTTATTGGTGGTTTAAGTCTGCGACGTAGGGAATGATCATCACCACACAACAAACTTTTCCAGGCCTGAACTGAGTTAGTGGTTTGGACTATAGTCTCACCCAATATCAGATCCGTCTCTGTGACCGGTTATACCGATAGGTTACAAGAGGGAGTTTAGCAGTTGCCTTCAGGTCGAGGAAGTGAACAGTGTTTGCGATGGTACTCCACCACCCGGTAATTCTAATCTCCCTTTTGTCGGGCCTTCTGTGGTTCTAAATCGCTCTATCTGGATTTCTCCACGTGAGTGATACAGATCAGAGTGAATTTGTGACCTGATGGATTTATCTGAATCTCCTGCTGTTTTCCCTTCGTCCCCTTACTCCGCAATTCAGGTCATGTAAATATCACGGTGTGCGGATCTGTCCACTCGTTACTTTCCTCTCTGAAGTATCTTCCCGCGCATCAGTCCGACAGTGCGTGCTGTGCGCCTGTTTCACCGTGTAATGGCATTTTGTCTCTATGCTTGCAGGTATCCTGCCTGCATCTCGTGCACTCATAAACCGCTAATTCGTCACCAACTTGTTGGGGTCTATCAGAGAGCTCGGACTGACGCCGATTTATACCTAACATTCAAAACTTTTCCAGTCGGACGTCCCTCTGCCATCCTGCAGCGGCCAGATTTCCTAGCCGTTATAATTAAAACCAAGTTTGGATGATACGACTCTTGACACCTCAACTTCATGGCTATGGTACACTAATTTCTCCGATACAATCCTCTAAAGTTGAACAGATGTTGCACACGCAGCAATTATCCTGGATATGATGAAAAGAAAAGGTGTTAGTTGTATCGTGACCATACACGCAGTTACCTTCTACTATACCCACAGTCGTACATGGCCATGAATGCTTCACTAGTCGGGTGTCTACGCCGGGTAGGTGTGACGGCCCCATTACGCGGTGGCTTCTCTCTCTCTCTCTCTCTCTTCTCTCCTCTCTCTCTCAGAGAAACAACCAGGGGAACCTTACGTAGTATAGAAAAAGCACACTGGCGGGAGAAGGCCTAATGAGGAGTGTGGGAGATACTCAACCAGCGCGGCTGTAGTGACCACGCGATCCTACGACGACCACAAGCCAGACGTGAAGTCCATGTACAATGTACGACACCTCTGCTCTATGCAAGGGCCAACAAGGCCGCAACACTAAGGAACGGAGCGTGGCCGACCGGTCATGGATGGAGCTGGTCGTGAGTAGTAGAATAAAGGACAGAGTTTCTTTAGCCAATCGGTCCTCTGTATTCTGCGAGGGGATGAGACAGAGAGACGCGGATGCGAGAGCCTGAGTTTTATGTACATGGAGCTATAGGAATGCACAGAAGGGAAGGATGTAGACAGAGTGAGTTCGCGGAGAGGGACAGAGAGAGACAGGACATCTTTTGGAGATGAAGACCAGATTAGCCAGAGCGACAAATGGAGGAAAGGACAGATTGATTCACAAGAGAGAGACAAAGAGACAGAGGCCATTGGATCCTGGAGTTGGTTTACGGGGTTCACCTCACCTTCAACTCAAGTGTATAGTGCTACGCATAGTTAACTGGTTCAGATTATTGGTCCTGTTATTCTTTTGTAGGCAACAATAGCAAATTGCTATAACAGCCTAGAATTAAGAATATTATGTACTATCCTAGAAAATGATGTCACTAAAATAATAATTATTCTTTCCAATACCGATCAATGTTACCCGTTGTCATTGGTGTTTGTATTTGGAGTGTGAGATTTTCGATAAACTGTCATACGCTCTTGACACACACACATTAAGATTAAAGCAAGAACGCGAATCTAATCTACGAGAAAGAATAGGAAAATTACCGAAAGGAACATTAGAAGAACGATAACAATTTCATTCTTACATAGTACTCGTCTGGGTTTTCACATCACTTAGGTTCTTGCTTAGCGAATTCTAGGCACCAGAGACGTATTTAGTCGACGAACGGATGCTCCAATTGAAAATTTTAAAAAAATACACATTGACTTACGAGAAGCATCCACTTCAGAATCCAAAACAAAATAAATGGTGAAATAAGAACACTGTCATGCGTGATTCCAAAAAGACATACAATACAGAGAAGGAAGGTTAGCACACCCCATTTCCAAGGTTTCATTCTCATTAATCCGGTACACATTTTTTCAACACACCATCTTCACACAAATCCTTAAATTTGCATTATTAGACCTACGCCATCGAAGAATCGAGAGTTACTGTTTTCACCCTTTTGTTTGTTTGTTTGTGGGTTTGTTTGAACATTAGACCGGGTGATCACGGTTGTCGCGAGACATGACCGGGATGACGGAAAAAACCTCGACGGATTTCACGAACTTGGTAGGGGTCGTTAAGGTAATTGAGTCCAAGGATTCTGTGCCATTAAGCAGTATTTTGGAACCTGGTCCAAAATCCAATATGGCCGCGCTGGCGGCGCCATTTAAAAACAAATGTTAATTTTTTTGTTTTTTGGCATTTGACTGACCTGTAGAGGTGTCGCTCCGAGGTTATGTCGTGATTCCAACCCTTTACCCTTCCCATACCCCCCAAAAAATCCAATTTAGAGAAAACAAAATTTTTTTGCAAGTCCCTTTTTTCACAAAATTTTCGATTATATGTTTTTTTGCATGTGTCTACAATGTTATAAGTGATTTTTTCAAACAACAACAATGCCAAATTATAATTGCGGCTGATTTTGGAACTTCAGGTCCGGATGTATACCCACGGTTAAAACTCAACTTATTGGTGCTCAAGGAATATAGTGATGACGAATGGAATGTTGAGCACTGTAAAAGCTAGAAGGTAAAAGGGACAGTTTGCAAAACTTATTAACTCTGTGAGCACTGTTGACGTCAACAGTGCAATGTCAGTAGGATTCTCAGGTTCCTGTGAGTGAGTCCTTCAGCGATTGATTGGCGCGGAGGTTTTGCACTCTACGAGTTAGCTCCCTCTCAGTCACTATACTATTTTGATTCCAGTTGTTGGCCTTGTTGAAAGAACCAGGGATTAGAATTCTAGGTTATCACATCTCCACTGCTCTGAGCTGCTTGTTTTCCCTTTTTTTTGCGCTTTCTATGACAAGTACATTGCTAGTTTGCCTCCGACATACGGATATTTCAAAACCAATATACTTTTTCATCCGCCGAAGGGCTCGACTCTAAGCCAAAAAGCTATGCCCGTTCAGGGAACCTGACAGTTGTTTACCTTCGATCAGAATCGTGGTTTTCTTGTAAGAGAAAAAGAAGACATCCATCGTCTGCAATCATAATCCTACCCATGAAAACACATCTTCCGTGGTGTTACAGAAGGACAGAGACCGACCGTACATCTACACGTTTACAATAAATGCTTGTCAGGTATGCCTCTTTTAAACAAAGTCTCCATTGCTAGATTCACTTTGACCATTTTTGTTTGTGGGTGACATCGTTTAATACAATTCTCGCTTTCCCTATGTGCCGGTTATCCAGAAGAGGACGTGATTATGAATCTTTTTTTAAAATAAGGTAGGAGACTTCGTCCACTTTTAGGATCCGGCAATCTCCTAAAGTCGCGGCTTCTCTGCGGAAAGATGTAATGTTATCTAAATTGCTTATGAACCGAAGGACAAGACTGATTAGATAAATGCTTCGAAGTTGCCAAGTAGAAAAAGAACGACACCGGGCGCTATGACGCACTAGAGACAAGATGATAGAAAAACTTAACCTTCAGTAAATTAGGGAATGAACGGATTATGGGAGAACCGCATTTTCACCTCAGACTCACTTCAAACCAAGATCTCGGTAAGGATGTGCGTATAGACTGTCAACAGAGTATTTGCCCTTACGTACTCATTGGATGACCTATCGGTTCCGGGTAATGCTCAGCGATTTTCCTTGGAACGATTTACCACTTTTGATTGAAGGTCACGAACGATGCCAAGGACATATTATGATTTCTTCGTTATACCACTCTGTAAATAACAGTTTTGAGAGGGATGAATTAACCGACTTTTGTGGGATACATTCGTAAAGTTCGCGCGATTGGAAGCAAGGGTTCTCCCGACATTATCGTATTTGACATCAGGTTCTGGACTCCCATTTTTGGCGGGTCATTCTCGGGCTGAGTCCGGCTGTATTTAGGTAGGCTACCTAACCATTCAGAGTAGGACTTTAAGATACTCAACAGAAGGTGAGTAGAGACATGAAGATTGACTGTTTTAGAGTGTCCAACGTTCCTTAGTAGAAACAGCGTCATGGCTCGTATTATTTTGAACCGAGCAGTTCCGCGGAGTAAATCCGTGAGTCTCATGAGACCTTAGTTTGTAGCTATTGACCTGTGTTGTGTGCGCACGTTTGTCAGTTTGTTTTTACATTCGCAGCAGTCGCTGGATCTTGATAGTTCGCGACCGCCCACCGGTGCATGCGCGCGTCGATCAAGGTTTTACGCTTCAATGAGCTCGACGCTTAGGCTCTTAGACGCGTAGGGGTCAGACACGCACTTGACATGCCTCTGCCTCAACGCGTCCGTCTCGCAGTTCGTATTCCTCACAGCCGTTTTGTGACTTATTCGTTATTTTGTAAAAGATCTCTCTTAGGGTATCAGCTCGACCTGCTAAGGTACCTGCAGCTTAGCTCGTAATGACCTAGTCTGGGCAGTGTATGCTGCTCAGCTCCTCCGGATCGAATCTAGCACTAGCCAGAGCGACTTGATGGTAAGTTAACAGACGTCAGATATGAGCTGCTCTCGAAGGCTCAGCTTCTCCGTAGGAAGGAAGCGGAGCGTGTCCATTCTTGCGAAACGTTTCTGTGATACAATGTCATCTTCATTCCGTGTCCAATCTTGATCGATACCTTTTTGCGCTATAGGACGCATAGTGGTCTAGGCACTAAAGTATACCTTGAACCCGCTTCTCTTCTGATACTTGACCTTTGAGGACTTGTGAGCTGTGGTCGCGAATGCAAGAGCATGGCATAGAGCCGTGATTGTACTCGACTAGTTGTCGCAGATGGACATCGCCACTCAAGCGCGTTACTGTGTCTTTCACTGCAGGTGTAGACACTGCAATACAGTTGCAGCCAGTTAGATGCAACATCTTCTTTGAATCAGAGTAATTATAGGTCCCTGTCCTGCCTTTATGTCTTTACGTTAATGGACAATGGGGTGTGTGATTTCGAACACGTCGTATTTTGATTAGGCATTGTATTGAGGCGATATATTCGGACTCGGCGTGTCTCGGTCGACTACCGTTCTGATGTATGATTTTTGCAAATATTTGGTTTGTGTTGATAAGTATTCTGTTTAGTGCAGCCGTTTTAGACCATTTCGTGTTACAGTAGATACGCAGAGCTGCGATTCAGACTACATTATTCATTTGATGCATGAGGCTTAACAATAATTTTCTGTTTGTCGCCTTTTATAGTTCCGTCAACGGGCGTTTTGCCAGGCCTGTCGCTCGGCGTATTGTAAGGTGTGTACAGTGTGTTGCGCGATCCGTTTACAATCTTTACCTCGTATGTAAAGTATTCTTCATCACTAGTCGAATCATCGATACTCTTGAAGGGAGTCGTATCATGTTTTCGTCGTACCCGCTATAATGCTTATTTTTCCTCAACCTATGGGGTAAAGTGCTCATTGAATACTCACTCGGTAATCTATACGTTATCGTCCTGACATACGTGTCAGTGGTAATTTAATAAGATTATCGTAGGTATTTGAGTCTACGGGCCGACACAGAACTTATATCTGAACGTCTTTCTACTTACAGCTCCGTCCTAATGCGTATTCTTCGTCGTCCTCGTAGGAATTGGTTAGTGATGCTCAGGATTGGGCTTCCATCTCAAGCGCTCTTGACGTTGTTTAATGCCGCAGATTTTAAACCGCACAGAAGATCCCACTACGCAGCTCTCAACATATCTTCTTAACATGCTCTTATTGTATTTCTCTGGCCTGACGCTCTCGAGGTAGATAAGCTTGAGTCACTTATGCTCGATATTTAGTCAGTTAGGTTTGATTTAGATGCGGTGCGTTGTATACTGCTCGCCGCCTTTCGGTCGAGTCTGACGTATGGGATATACGTACCTACTAGGTCGCTCAGTCATTCTGCGCATAGCTGCTAGGCCGCTCGCCCATCGCCTCGTGCGATGCTATTGCTAAGTCAGGAAACCGTGACCGTGCTGGGTATCGTGCTGCGAATCGAGAGCACGTCTGCTCCGCGCTTCAGGTCGGACTCGTAGGAGCTCATACTAGCGTTCTGAATTTGTCAGTATCGCTTTTTACTGTGGTGCGGTTGAGTCCTGCACCGGCTGCGTACGTACATTCCTACGGTCGGCACGCGTCGGGGGAGGTTATAACTTTTCATTTTCTAGTTGTCCGTGCATTCTTTTACGCGCGTAGGTTGTGACGTCTGGGTCTCACCAGATCTCGGAGCCAGCTTAGGCATAGTTGAGTGCCGGCTGGTCCGCCAGTGGATGTTGCTCTAGCGTTGGTGTATCGATAGCCGGACTGTTAGGCGTAGTTCTACTATTATGCCAGTTTTTAATATTTTGGAGTTTGTCTCACCGCGGCCCGATTATTATAACAAAGTTGTGAGACCTGAAATCGTTGGATGGTGCCGATACAATCCGAACGCGACTACTCGTGATTTTTGCGATTGTCATCGTCACTATGTGTGACCGTTATCTCGGCGCCATCCTGCCTGCGGCTCGACCTCGGCATCTTCCTGCGGCGCTCGTCAGCAGCTGTTATGCTTCTTAGGCCTAGTCCTCCGCGCCGGAATGGCGCTCGAAGGGTGCCTAGTGGCAGCTGCCTGTGCGGCCGACAGACGTCGTGAATCGGATGCTGGCTGTTTATCCTTGTGTTATCCTATTTCTTATCTTTTTATTCTGATATTATAGAATTGCTAGTCGGATTTTATTTTTTTATCAGTATTCATGGGTGCTCCTCAGATCCTCGTATTTATTCGATTTTAGTGAAGGCTGTTACGCAGATTGCAAAACAAGTTGCGCTTATCCCCGACTCACGTGGCCATGATGACGAGTATCTGTTCGTCCAATAAGAATAATGGTGGCTTAATCCGGTTCCTGTTTGACCCCCTTATCACAGCCAACTGCAACTGAACCATTCGCTTCCGTTAATGTTTAAGGTGAATATTACAGATGTGAGATATACCGACTTGCTGTGGCTTGTCTATTGCTATGTTTACTGAGGTAATACACCATTGATAGGTCGTGCGGGTTCTGTAGGCTGGCCCGGCACTGCGGTTCACGGCTATCTCTGCCACACTCTTGCGAGCGCTTCCCCCGGGGGCAGCTCAAACATTGATGCCCAGAACCACAATCACTTTATTCCAAATGCATCGGGCTGATGGCAGCGCTTCGCAGGTTTTGCGAGGCCGGACCCACGGCCGGAGCTCAACCGGTTGGGCTTGTAATGCTGCTGGAGGTTATTTCCAAATTACAACTACCCTAGCGTTTTTTCATGTGGAAATAAATCCTTGCCGACCGGCCGTCCACCACAGTGAGTCGGGATTGCTTTTTTTTATTATTCCAAACCAAGCATGAGTAAAAAAAAAACACAGCACAGCATGCAGGTGGAGACAACACGATGGTTAAAGTTCGATCGACACACCGAGAGATGCTTTTCACGAGGACTTCCACCGAGCGAAGCTGAAATATGACAAGCGCGAGATGCGGGTCGAAAAAAAAACAGGTGGGAGAACGTGAACAACATGAACCGCTTACGTTTGGTTCGGAATTTTTATAATGTATTCGGTTTTAGGGCAAAATTAATTTTTTCATGATAAGGACTACGGCCGCCGCACGAATAACGCAGCCCACCGTACGCCCTACGTACAGGTCGACGTGGACCAACGACGTCACAACTACGGCTTGTCGAATTGCTACCGGCCAACGTTTAGAAATGAAAAGTTAATTACTCCGCCGTATAATTCCACGGCGCCCTACGGCCTGTAAAAATAGACCAAACGCGCGTAGGCCCACCCTTGAGGCCACCGCAGAAACTCTGGCGGCCGCCGCACGTTTCTGTCATTCAGAGAGGCGTCTTGGCGCGCGCTAGAGCAATGTGACTTAGGCCTAATACGTTTGCATTACGTCCAACTCGTTATGAATACCGCCATTACTGAACAACACATCAATGGTTCAGCGTTACGCCAGCGTTTAGATCATTTTGATACGCCCCTGCCAATACGCTGGGCTACAACTGTCAACGTTGAACAGGGCCCTAAGGATTCGAGGAGGATGTAGATCTTGATAGTTCCTCTATTACGCGATATCGTCAGCGTATGCAGATACTCGTGTATGGTGCTCCCTGGGGAAGGTACAAGCCAGCGAGAGTTGAGGTCTAAGCTTAGATAAGAAGTGCGACCGAGTTTAAAAGGCATAACATACGCCTGACAACGGACCGCCTTGCCAAACGCCCCTCTGAACCTAAAAAGGAGACAGAGAAAATTGTTTACTTTGCATACAGCTTTGATATATGTTTGTATTATCATTTAACCAAAACGATATCAACTTTCACCAAAACCAATTTTTGCAGCAAACATGAAACATTAGGTGTGATCAACACTGTCAACGGCCTTTTCATGTCTAAAAAAAGTGTCCACCCGCATCGTTCCTTATAGCCACAATCAATCCAAAATCTGCTGATTAAGAAGTATGTTGTCAGAGATTGATCTTCCTGGAATACGAGTAACTGGGATCAGCGAATGAACCAGGTGTCATTACACTCTTCGCCGATTGCAAGCGAGTTTGGACAAATTTTATAGTCGAGCCACAGCAATGAAAATGGGGGACGCCAGTTCTCGACCGCCCAGAGATCTCCGCCTTTAGGCGAGGAGGGAAACCACGCTCTTCTACAGCTGAGAGGCAATATGCCAGATCGTAACGCTTTCTGCAGGACCAGCAGCTACTTCTGGACTAGAATGTTCCCAAACGCTGTAAAAAAAATCATGGAAGGCCGTCAATCCAAGGCGTTTTTCCATGTTCAAGGTACCTCAGAGCTGTACTGAGTTCCCTCCAGGTGGGCGGCACTTCAAGACGTTGGACGCGTGGTCACAACTCAAACAGGTACTGATTGGTTCTTATTCACGTATTATCCGCAAATAATGGTTCAAAAAGAACCTTTCGACAAGCGTTTATACATCACCCTCATTTTGTTGTAATGTTCCTGTGGTATCTATCACGGGAAACAATCCGCCTTTGCGACTTCGTTAAACTTCCAACCGAAAAAAAACTTTTTGTTGGAGATTGTCAGAAAACTTCATATTTTGAATTCAAGTCTGACTTGACATCCCCCTTACTCTTCTCGTATTCAGTTCTCTTAGATATGCTTTTTTCCGGTACTACACTAATTTTCGACGCTTGCGTTCGGCTAATTCTCTCTTAATGCAAAATTTCAGTTTCTAAAAGTGAACCATTGAATTTTATTCATACTGTGGAGAACGACGTAAAAACCATTGGCAAAACACGGATTTGGGTTTAGCATTGCCACATAACTGAAACAGAGAGTGAAAGATTCTCTTGAACAAGTGTTTTCCAAAAACAACGAAATAGCTTCAGTTAAGTAGCATTCTTCTAATGGCTAGTATTTGAAAGTCCATAAGCACTTTTATGAACCAACGAGAAGAAGTAGGCCAAGCACTACCAGGTGGTGATCAGAGAAACCGAAGGAAATGTTCACAAGATACAGTACAGTTTCTGTACGTAGAGTTTATATACATCGATTCAGGTCGTAGGCGAGCGTGATTACCTTAGCACACGGCACCACGCGTATTGGGGACTGTCGAGTGGCTGTATGGCGCATCGTCAAGCAGACCAATGATGTGAAAAAAAAAAAAAAAAAAAAAAAAAAAAAAAAAAAAAAAAAAAAAACAACGAGAGTTCTTTATGCTGTTCGGGATGTGGTTCTCGTGTTGTTTCTATCGTAGATTTGGCTTCAACATACAGTTAAAACTCCTCAATACAAACACATTGATCAAGGGGGATCACGTGCAGTAATTAGCCAATCAGTGAAAATCTTTACGGTACACTTGCTACTAGGGAGCATATAATTGCGTAAGGTGAGGTGAAACCTCGATACGAACTCCAAGGTGCCAATGGCCTTTCACTATTTCATGGAAGTTACAGAGTCGGGCAAAACCCTGACGAAGCAAAAGCCAACTCCCGCAGAAACAGAGACGCATTGCTAAAGAACACTGTCCTTTATTAAGACGAAGCCCAATTCCGGATGTGCAGTCTCCGTTATATGTGTTCTTGCATAGCAGACATCAATATGTTTCTGAACACTACGTTCTTACTGGGACCCTACGTAAATGTGTTGGCACCCCTCCATTAATTTTAAGGTGCCACACAAACACTTCTTTTCTTTTCGATCATATCTCGAGGAAATTTTGGCTGCTCTGTTGTGAACATTCTGTCTCACTAGTGATAGTTTCCTTAGCCTAGTAGTTTGAGGTTTTTCATTCCACAAGTCTTCGTGAATTTTTCATTCATAATCTTGCCGCTTGCAGGAAGGCAGGCAGTCAGGAAAAGTTTCTTGAATGTTGACTTTCCCTGCCTAAACGTCTGTCATTTAGAAAGCTTCACAATGCCGCTGGGGAGATACTTCGAGTGATAGATGAACGAAGGTGGGGCAGCAATCCGCCACCTCTATGTTATCCTCTGAAGCAGAGCCAATCAGATAAAGAATCCATTCAGGCTTACAGCAAAACAATTCACTCTGGATCTTTTATCACCTCATTTTAAACGCCGATTCTAAGATGATCTACCGGGTGATGTGGCAGATAACCTATTCGCAAACACTGTATGCCACTCTCCTCGACCTGAGATGGGCAAACTGATAAAGCGTCCTCTTGTACCTCTTTTCGTGGTAACTTCTACCGGGCGGTCACAGAAGACTGTATTATCTGATTACTTGTGTGAGACTATGAGGCGGTCAACCACTATTCCAGTTAGGCTCTGAGAAAAGTTTGTTGTTGGTGGTGAATTCAATCCCTGACGTTCTGCAGACGTTTCCCCGACAATAACGCAATCTCAGTTCACCACCTTTGACAGGACATTGCTACAATTGCATTTTTGGATTACCACTCTCCGTCTTGACGGTATCTGCAGTTTACTACCTTATCGTATCCAGTAGCGACTACCTTGGAGGACCTAGTGGAATTCACCCGAATTCTAGACATGCTTTACGGTCTCTTTTTCACGAGTTAGCAAACCCATCTTGTTTCATCCTCGCCCTGCAAGAACGGTCTCATCGGACACATTGGAGTATACCGGCCGTCACCCTCTCCGAGGCACTCACGTCTGTACACCTCCTCACAGGTATCACCTCTGTCACCTCCTCACGAGGTATCGCCTCTGACACTCATTCACGAGGTATCACCTCTGTCCCTCCTGCACGAGGCACAATACCTCTGTCACCTCCTCACGAGGCATCACCTCGTCCACCTCCTCACGACGGTATCACCCTCTTGCCCGCCCGAAGGTATCACTCTTCTGCCCACGAGGTCGCGGTCATTACCGTTTTACAATCGACATCGACAATGTCCCGATGTCCCACATCTTGCACAATGAGCTTTTGCGACAAAACTCATTTTAAATTAGCCCAAAGTTCCCACAATGAAAACACGCTTCATGTCCGCGATGAGGAACATTTGACCGTTAATCGCGGCAGATTCGTCGATTCTAACCATTGAGGGAACCTGTCAATCCGCGTGTCGTGCTCCACGGGTCCGGAGGAGGCCTCCATGGTCACACTGCGCCAGTAAACTCATCACGTGCTTATCGCTTTTCATGGCGACACCGAAGGGGATCATGAAGCATTGGTAGCAAACGATTCGTTCCATAACAGGAAGTGAGGACAGAATCTTTTTCACGATCGGCAAACGAATGCGAAGGACAATTTGAAACGACAATTTTGTTGCAGGACCATCCATGGGGGGGGGGACACAAACCAGGGCCGTTTTTTCTGGTCTCAGCGCTTCAGTACACAATACATCTCGCTGCGGACGAGCGGCCGACCATGTTGTTACACACACGAGCCGCCACGATTCTTCCGTCACTCCAGAAAGGAGAAGTTACAAACCTCAAACTTTTCGACCATTGGGGAAGCGGAGCGCTTAACTGAACAAAATAAGGAAAGATAAGCGAAATACAAAAGCAAATAAAGAGTTTAAAATGAAAAAGTTTTAGCATTTTCGAGAACGACTAACAGGGCACCGCGCCCGGAAAAACCGACGATACCCTGAGGAAAGCTCGGGACGAGCTCTCTCTCATCCTCACACCATTAGGGGGAAACACACGGGGAAACAACCCACAAACCATCAACACGAACACAGAGGAGGAAACACGAAGGAACACCCACAAACTAACACGAACACAGAGGGGAATCACGGGGAACAACCACACAAAATAACACGACACAGAGGGGAAACACGGGAACAACCCGACAAACATTAACACGAACACAGAGGGGAACACACGGGGGAACAGACCCACAAACATAACACGAACACGAAGGGGAAACACGGGGAACAACCACAAAACATTAAACACGAACCACAGAGGAATGACGAATGGGGGTGTGAAGGAACACAAAAAAACAGCCACAACTGGAGGACAGGGTACCCACCGACACGAAGCAAGCAGCCGCCTATGACAGTACACACAACGAACAACGGCCAGCAGGGGGGGGGAGCGAGAGAGCGAGAGAGATCGAGAACGTAGCGATTAGAAAGAGCGGATAGAGAGCGAGAGATAAGAGCGGAGAGAAAGAGCGGAGCAAAGAGAGGAGAGCAGAGAAGCAGCGGGAAGCAAGAGAGAGAGCCGAGGATCGGACAGCTGAGGAGAAGAGGAGAGAGGGAGATTGATGAGCGAGAGCGAGAAGAGCGCGAGGGGCAGGGGAAGACGAAGAGAGCAAGGGGAGAGCCGAGAGAGCAAGGGGAAGAGCTTAAGAGAGCAAGGGGAGAGCGAGAGAAGAGGAGAGAAAAAGAAAAAGTAATGAGCAGACGAGAGAGAGAAGAGAGGTTTAGAAGGAGGAGAGCAGAGCGATTGAGAGACATGAGCAAGCGAGAGAGAAGAGAAGAGCGAGATGGGGGTTGAAAGCAGAGCCAATAGAGAGTGAGAGAGAGCACTCTTAGAGCGAGACGAGGGCGTTTTGATGAGAGAGGACGCGCAGTAGATAAGAGAGCGATAGAAGAGCGATCGGAAAGAGCGAGTTAAGACGAGAGAGCGAGAGAGAGAGAAGACAGCGGAAGCGAGAGAGATGCACAGCAGACGAGTGTGGAGAGAGGCGTGGTAGAGAGATGTAGCAAGGGCAAGAGCCGAGATTGAGAGCAAGAGAGAGAAAGAGAACAGCGAGAGACGAGACAGCGAGAGGAGAGAGAGCGAGAGCGGGTATGAGCAAACAAGAGCGAGAGGAGATGAGGATAGAGAAGCAAGCGAAGAGCCGAGAGAGAGGCCATGACCAGCGATGGGAGAGAGAGCGCGATGTGTGTGTGGCGGCGAAGGCGAGGTGAAAGACGAGCATGTGTGATGGTGATGGTCAAGAGAGATGCAGGATGTCCTGAGATGGCTGTAGTGATGCTAGCAAGAGCGATAGAAGAAGCGAGAGAGCAACGAGAGGTAGTCGAGAGAGACCGGAGAGAGCACGGATGAGACTATGAAGCAGGCAAGAGCCGAGGAGACGCAAGGGGAATGTGAGCGAGAAGAAGAAAGAAGCAGAGACGAGCAGAAGAGCGAGAGAGAGCGAGAGCAGAGCAGGCAATGCTGCAGCGCAGCGACGGGAGAGAGAGATGCGAGTGATGTGATGTCTAGTAGTTGAGAGAGAGATTCTAGGAGCGAATTGGAAGGAGGCGAGAGAGAGAGAAGCTGAGAGCGAATAGAAGAGCACGAGCGAAGATGCAAGAGAGCAACTAGAGAGCGAGCGAGAGAGGTGGATAGCAGAGAGCAAGAGCGAGACGGGAGCGGAGAGAGAATAAGGAAGAGCAGAGACGAAGAGGAGAATGGTGGGAGAGAGGAGAGAGAGAGAGACGAGAGAGCGAGACCGAAACGAGCGCTGGGGTGGAGAGAGAGAGGACGAGCTGAGATGTGCCGGCAGCGCGAGAGACGCAGAGAGAGACTAGGACAGAGACATTTGACTTTTTGAATCTTTTTATTACCACAACAATAAGATAAATAAAAAAATAAAGTATACCAGTGGCGGAACGAGTATTTGAGCTACACTGCCGATTTTGCAGGTTTTCCCACTTACAAACGTAGGATCTGTAAATTTTTTTCATAGGTACACTCAACTGTGAAGACGGAATCTAAAAACACAAATCCTGAAAATCACATTGTATGTTATTTTAAAATAATAATTTATGCATGAATAAGATATTTCGAACCATCCTCGCCGTGCACCTTCACCCCAGGCTGCCATTTGCCAATACTTTTTGTAGGTCAACGTTTTGATGTCTCCTCGGTTGTTGAGTTGACATTCCAAATGAGTTGGTTGGTCATCACCGGTCAGCTGTTAAGTCCGTTTTCGCCCTCTCCGTCTGGTAAGCTTTGTTGTCCCCAATGTTCTGGCTGCTGCCTTGTTCTTCTGAACGCCTCCGTCTTTGAAATTTTAAGCGATGGAAGCAACTGACGCTCACTGTAATCCCTTGCAGATAGAGCCAGAATTTGAAGCCTTACTTTTTCCTCACTCAAAATTTTCTTTTCAACTCTTTTGGCACATGGTCAATAGTAATTTTTTGATTTCCAATTACTTTTGGGTACTAGCTAGTTACTGTTTGTGCATCCAGCTGATCCTATTGCAGAGGATAGTGCCTGACCATCAGCGTGGTTTTATTATACTTTCTCCTTTTTAAATTAAGATTTGGTTCAGGTGATCACCGTAGATCAGTTAACTCACCTTAGGTTAGAATGAGGTGCTGCCTGTGTGATTTCAACCGACACTGGAATGGAAATGGCTGCACATACATGTAGAGTGCTGATTTTAAACAAAATTTGGAAGTGGTCTCTTATTTTTTTCAGAGCTTGTATGTACTATATGATATATCTTAATACGTGTGCTGTGTGTGTGTGTGTGGGCTTGTGTGTGTGCCAGGGGCCAGTGAAAAGACATCTTTAGTTGCCAGTCATTAATTTATACTGAAACGCAAAGGGAAACTTACCACTTTGTTTGAAATGTTAATAAAATGTAACAGTGTCAAATAAAACGAACTATCAATCTGCTAATTGAACATTGGCCATTTCATGTGAGTCAAGTTTTTGACCGAAGATACCCCATCTCATAAGTTTTGTCTAACAGCTGACAGAACAGACACAGGTGCAATCGTTGTCCCCGTTCAATAGGTGTCTGGCCACCTTGTTTTGCGATCAGGCAGTCATCGTCGGCGCATAACTGACTACCAGCTCTTTGGCATGGATGCTGCTGATATGTCTGTCACAACTCAGTCTCAATGGCTGAAGCCTCTCTGATTAGGACCATCTGCCTGTCCTTGCCACTCTTGCGTGGTGACTCATTGGACCTCCTGTCGAGGTTCTGTCATCTGCCAGAGTTGTGGAGGCGTGTTCTCTGTCCCCAGGGCCCGATATCGTCTTGGGTAGTGAACAGCCAAGGCGACGTGCCACCTTCACGGTGCTCAATCCGCCTAATGCAGTATGTCCAAGCACCACGCGCATTGATCCCTTGACATTCGTGGACATGTGATTGAAATGGCCATTTGCACGGCCTTTTTAAGCCAATATCAAGACAATCACCGTACAGCGCATTACATCATGCCCGTACCCCTATGGCTAATCACCGACGTCTCAACGGCTGTTCACAGCTGTGCTCTGAAGTGACCACTTGAATGTGCACGTGACCATGCCGTGACCCTTTTGTCTGACAGTGAAGACAGCTATGGTCCACGATAAGTTCCCACATTACTGCAGCAGTGTTATTGCTGATTTTTCGAAGGTTTTAAAAGTGGTGCGGTTTTTTTTTGCGTTTCAGGGTATTACTTACAACATATAATGGTAATACACATAAATATCCAAAACTCAATATACATTTCCAAATCAATCAAAAAATCGACAGGGATATCAAAATAAATTGTTCTCATGAACTTTGCAAATCCGTCATGACACAACGACTTCTTAAAGTACATCAACACCCGTTTTCACTTTTCGAAAAACAACATTCAAATTTCAGTCTTGCTGTTTTAAGGCATTTGAAAAAAACCTAACATTGCAATCGCAATCAGTTTTCTTTTCAATTTCCTTCAATCGATTAAATAATCGCCATTTTTGCTGTGGCTTACCAAGGACAAAAATAATGAGTTTACTTGTTTCTTTCCACCCGAAAGTAAACAATCTTAGTGAGAATTATTTTGCATCTTTTTGGCCATGTGGCTCAGCCATTAATCTCTCTCTTCAAGGGTTCTCCCACAAACATTTGAACATCATATGACTCCTTTTGGCGGGTCACCACTACGGCTTGCCAACCATTTAGTAGACTTTGATAAAACAGAGGGAGGTGAGACATATCAACTTTTTGAGGTTCCATCAAAAACAGC
>CM068955.1:178917561-178936779 GCA_035128595.1 Eptatretus atami | reverse complement strand
TTTTTTTTAGCGAGTGCGTTTTGAAGGTAGTTTTGCTGCTGGCTGTGTTGTTGTTGGCTGGGTGCTGCCAAAAAACAAAGGGTAGAACAGAAAAACGCCTAAACTAAAGGATCGCAAGCCCGAATGAATCACATTAATTCCCTCTATAACAATGGGTTTGGGTAACTACACATTTGTACTTAAGAAAATATAATTCTCACCTACGGGACCTTTATGGTGTTTGCGAATTTCCAGAACTCGTAACTAATACATTACAATGGTATATCAATATTCAAAACAGTACATTACATTGATACTCAATATCAAAAACATTACATTACATTACATCAATATCAAAACATTACTATACATTTATATCAATATCCAAAACATACGTCACATTTATATCAAAAATCAAAACATACATTATATTTATATTGCTTGCGCGGGGCGGGCGTCTGGCGCGAGGCACGAACCACCGCCCTAGATGGAGGCAAGTTAGAGTCGGCTCGACCGATCGCGGCCCGGAATTCAGATCGTACTCTTTCGGAAAACTCCGGAATAAGTACGGTCCCTTTTGGACCGCTGACAGCGTCAAATTTGGCCACCGTTGCGTACAGGGGTTAGTTGCCCTAAATCTTTCAAAATTACCAGGAGAACCACGTGGCGAATCCTACCGAGTCTCACCACCCGACGGCTCCTATACGAAGCCGAGCCGTATTCGCTGCTCGAGCTCGACCCGTGTGCGATCGAGCCGGTTTAATCGCCGAGATTCCGTCGGTCCAAATTGTTCCCCTCTGAGCTGTAACCGCTTTTACTAAATTCTCCAAACACGCAGCACGCCTAAAGTCAATGGAATAGGAGCACGAGGCGAGCTGGAACATTCAACAAATAGGGATATTTATTTACAAGAGGGAAAAGGGGAAACACCAGAGCAGAAACTGAAACCGAAATACTAATAATGCACGTATATACAAGCAAAAACACTTAAGCAGTTTACTACTTAGATAGATGTATGGGCCCACGGACACACACGCGCCACACCACACCCAAAAGATCGGAACCAAATGGTCTTTAATTGGACCTCCAGCCCGCGGAAGGACCCAGTCCGGTGGGAAAGACCAGGGGCTGTCTGGGACCCTTTCCACCTCGTGTGGTCTTCAAGGATGACTCGCATGCGCGAGGAGGAATAGAGGAGGAGGAGGAACGACGGCCAAAGACGATCACCCAAAAACACTTACTTCACGACGATGAAGAACGACCCAACCATCGACCACCAAGGCCACCCGAACGACGACCCCAAGGGGACAAGCGTGCCTCCACAGACCAAGAAGTAAGTACCAATGTGATGTGATGTACCAGATTGTGGAGTAATCCCAGATTTACCAGAGATTTGTGACTGTGATTTCCCAGATGTACCTCACCAACGATCAGCGGGCCTCCCGCGTCTTATTCACCCTGTTTCGGCTCGGGAGGAACGTCCTGGCCCTCCCCGCTCTCCATCTGTGAGGGTGAGTCCCTGATTGGCCAAGCGGGGCCCACCCCTCTCATTCTGGGCGGACGTCTCGAGCCAAGTTGATGCGAACCCCGCCCATGTTCGTGTTTTTGGATGAACGCACGAAGAACAATGGCGCCGGTCAGAGCGGGGGAAGGTTTTTTGTAAAAATAAAAGAAACCCCTATTCAAAGTAACTCCACAGCGCATTGACAGGTTTAATCACCCTTTAAAAACACGGGCAAGGAAGCTATCTATAAAACCACATACTACCGATATAAACCAATCTATAGACCTGAATGTTGTGTGCGATAGGTTTCCAAATTCGTAAACACTACCCCCTCCCCTTTTTTACAGACTCGTCCCGAGTCGTCATGTGTAAGGTACCAGCCATGTGTTAAGTTACTCCCTCGCTACGTTTTTACCTCTCGGAATCCCTGAGTGCGACAATTTTTTTATATATGTTTTTTAATACGGTCCCAAAAATAAATAACCTTAATGCGTCTGCTAAACTAACAGACAGGGAATCATCCGGACAACTTAAAGAAGAATTGCCGGCGCTATGACAGACATCAGTTGGCGTTAACTTATTTACAATTTTACCAATATTTTACACTAACCATGGCCAGACCTGGAATCCTGTTGGGGATTAGAAGCACGGCCAAGGTAACAGTTTGGTGGGCGTGAGTGCACAGCAGCTGAAGGTCAGTCCTGTCCTCAGCGGCCTGATCAAAAAGGTCCCCCTTGAGTCTTCTTTCTTTCCTACCCCCAGCTGCTAGTAGCAACTCACCCAACCGGCCATGCCACTATTGCGCGTCCACAGCCATTTGAAGATGGGCAGCCAGGGGCTGCCCAATGCAGCTCCCTGGCTCCTCCCTGAAATGCAACTGGATGGAAGATGCAAGTGGGATGCAAAAGCACAAAAATGACTGGATGCAAAACGAATTGCACCGGGCGCCACCAATGCAGTCCCCGTGGTGTGGCTGCCTGTTAGGCAGTCTTTGCAACCACTGGACGATCTGAGCGCACATGGTTGATGAATGGTTTGCGCACAGGCAAATGCCAAAAATAGGGCAGCAGGCATGGGGTTTATGGCAGAGGTAGGGCGAACAAGCATGGCAAGGCAAGGCATGCGGAACAGGCGAACAGCACAACGGGCGCGCAGGCTGAAGCTGGCCTCCTCTGCGTCTCGCTCCGTGGTTGGTCTGGGGGGAGTGCGCGTGGTTTGCCGGGCCGCCTCCGAAAACGGGCTCGGCACACCTAACCCCTATGGTCTCCCCCCAACCTATCGGCTTTGCCTGTCTCTGTCCAACCCACTCCCTTTAATTTGCAACACAAAACAAATTTAGCCCCCTTTCTATTTATTTCCTTTTTTTTTTCTTTTATAATTCTATCTCCCTACCCACTTATTGTCTTTGTCCGGCTAACCTATCCCTGTCAACCTAGGCTACTTCCCAAAACCACTACGTTCCCATTTTGGAAAGGGAACAGGAGAGACTAGCGTCCTGTCTCAGAGGCTCAAATGAATCCATAGAATGCGCCTCCTACAGAGTTTCAGCCAATCTAAACCCAAGGTGGTCAGCGGCCTACTGAGAGCGAAGAGGGATGGATGGTGCGAAAGGGGTACATCTCCTTAACTATCCTACTTTTTATCAATTTAACTACCCGGGGCTTTTCCAAAAACGCCTGTCATTTTAAATATAGGTTTACAACAACCATGATTCCCATCGCCTGTGTTTGCGTGTCCATGATAAATTTGGGGACCTAGCCCTCCAATTTTCACTCGTGCCATCGCACAATTTCGGTGGCTGGCCAGCATGGTCTCAACTGGGCAGGAATTCCAATCTGCCGAACATCTAACCATGGCCACCGGGCCCTGAGGCTGTCCCGAGCCTACCATTCTCCCTATTGAACGCGGGGGGTTGCCCTCTCTGGCAAAAAAAATAAAAGAAGTGTAAAAATAAAAAAAACCCTATCAAAAGTAACTCACAGCGCCATTTACATTAATCACCCTTAAACACGGGCAAGAAGCTATCTATAAAACACATACTTGCCGATATAACCTAATCTATAGGACCTGAATTTGTGTGCGAAGTTTCCAAATTCGTAACAATATCAATTATCAAACATATATTACATTATATCAATAGCAAAACATACATTACATTTATATCAATAATCAAAACATTACATTACATTTTATATCAATATCAAAAACATACATTACATTTATATCAATTATCAAACATACATTACAGTTTATATCCAATATCCAAAACATACATTCACATTTTATATCAATAATCAAAAACATACATTACATTTACCATCAATATCAAAACATACATTACATTAATTCAATATCAAAACCAACATTACATTTACATCAATTATCAAAACATACATACATTTAAGCAATATCAAAACATACATACATTATATCAATATCAAAACAACATTACATTTATATCAAATCAAAACATTACAGTACAGTTATATCAATATTCAAAACATACATTACATTTCTATCAATATCAAAACATACATTACATTTATATCATATCAAAACATACATTACATTTAGTATCAAAAACTAACAAAATTATATCAAACACAACCACATCCAAACAAACTAACACAAACACCCAAATAACCAACCAAAAAATTTCCCCAAAAAAAACACAAAAAAATTAACTTTAAATTTACAATCCCCCAAACCCAATAAAAACCAAATTTTCGCCAACAAACCACCCAACAAAAAATTATTCCAAATTAACCCCCCACCAAAAAATACTATATATCAAAAAACATTTATTCAAACACCAAAAAAATATACCACCAAAAACAATCAAAAAATTAAATGCCAAAACAAAAAATTTATAAACAAACCAAATAAAACAAACCACCAATACCCAAATTACCAAATAAATATAAAACACCCCACAAAACTTTAAAAACTCACCCCCAAAACAACCAAAAATCACCAAAATACATATAAAAAACCCCCAAAATAAAACACACAACCAACACCCAAAACTAACCAAATTTATAATCAAAATCAAACACAATTAAAACATCAAATTTCAACCCACAAAATATATCAAATCAATAACACAAAACAATAATAAAATAATATATCGATACCCCCACAAAATATTTTACCCCAAAAACCAAAACCACACCCCACCCCACCACAACAAAATTATATTATCTCACCAAAAAACTCCCCACACTCAATATACACCAACCAATATTTAAAAAAACAAACCCAACTCAAAACACAAACCATATTAATATACCCCCAAATTCTATTTTTTAAAAAAAATATTTTTTTATTGTTTCCTTCCTTTTGCAAAAACATACATTACAATATATCAATTACAAAACATACATTACATTTACATCGAATATCAAAACATACATGACATTTATATTTTCAATATTCAAAACAACAATTTACATTTATATCAATATCAAAAACCAATACATTACATTATATCAAATATCAAAACATGCATTTTACATTTATATCAATATCAAAAACATACATTACATTATATCATTAATCAAACACACAAGGTTTATCCCATCAAGTAGTGGACATTGGCAAACAAAAGCACTGTTCTGGACATCGTGCTCAAACAACAAAAAGTAAAAATCGATTGTTGACAAGGTTTCAGTCTTACTGACTTGGACTAAATGCTCAGAAATTAGGACGAATACTAGTGTCTGTGCACCGGACACAAAAAATTGTGATGTCATAGCACCCGTGTCCTGTCATTGGTTGGTAAATTAAATTGGCCATAACTTGGAACCCTGGTCCGATTATATCAAACCTTGAAAAGGGCACGATACTCAGGTCCCGCAGCAATTAATGCCTGGCAAGTTTCAATTAGATCGGACCATGGTTGTCGGAGAAACAGCGGTCGCAGACACCCAACAGGACAACACACACAGACCACACACAACAGAACCACATACAGACACACCAGAGATTGACGTGGAAATTATGTAGATAGACCTATACATGCCGTTACGTGCGTGCCCGTACGTGCTCATACGTGCGTTAGGCCCGGTTGCCCGTACAGTGCTCATAGTGCGTGCCCGTACGTGCTTGCCTGTATGTGCGGGGGGCCAACGCTGCAAAATTGTTTAAAAATAATTGATAATGTCACGTCATTTGTTTGACGTCCAATAGCACGTGTCCGTCATTGGTTTGCGTTAAATAAATGGCATACACTTGGGAGAAACAGCCCCTGAAACGGATGAAAGAAGAAGAACGATATCAAACCTTGAAAAGGCACCCTATCAGTCCCCAGCCGCAAGGTGTGATATCATATCAAACGAAGAAGAAGGTAATTGTAGCCGTGCGTTGGTCGTACTGCGTTGGCCCGTACGGTGCTGCCCGTACACTGAGCTCGCGTGCCGTGACGTGCAAAAAAAAAAAAAAGATATTGTGAAGTCAATCGTGACGTCATAGCACCGTTATGTCCTGTCATTGTGTTGGTAAATTAAAATGGCTTAACTTTGGGAACCGCTGGCCGTCTTCCCATTAATCAAACCTTGAAAAGACATACTCAGGGCTCCCATGCCAATATTCTCCTGCAAGTTTCAAATGAGCATCGGACCAGGTTGTTCGAGAGAAACACTGGTCGCAGACACACATTACAGACAGACGACACACCCACACACAAAATTGCCTGAATTATAGATAGACTAGTACTTGCCCGTTAAAAAAAAAAAAAAAAAATCCAAAAAATTTTTTATTAATAAATAAATATTCAAACCGCAAGCAACAAACAACAACCACACAGGCCGTTTTTCGCCTCGCGGCACCGTACGGTGCGTGGCCCGAAGTGTCGATTATATTCGCATTACGATTATTCGCAATTTAGTTAATACCCAATTATTCAATTAGCGCCAACGTATTTACCTTTTCGCAATGTCGTGGCAAGGAAAAAACCAAAAAAAAAGAGAAGAGAAAGAGAGAAAAAAAATTACTCCGGTCGGAGCATAACCAGGCACTCTTGAGGTTACCCCGAAATTTATGCACCTTTTCTAATATGAAAACGACATAACTTGGGGGCATTGTGTTTATCTATAAATGCCCATAAAAATCAGGAGGAAGATTATTAGAATACACGAAAAGTCATCACTCTCCGGAACCGACGTTGTACCCGTAAATGTCTGGGAACGCGGCTGAGTCCTTCCCCATCGGCCAACGCCCAACGCCAACAACGTGTCTTGTCATTGGTTTGGTAAATAATGGCCATAACTTGGGAAGCAACTTGTCCGCCGATTAATACAAAACCTTGAAAAGGCACCATCCTCAGTCCCCAGCAATATACCTGGCATGGCAAAGTTCCAATTAGAATCGGACCAGTGGTTGCGGCAGAGAAACACGGCACAACCACACACACAGAACACAACACGACACACACACACACACACACACACACCACACACAACACACCACACACACACACACACACACACACACACACACACACACACACATTGCTGGAATTATAGATAAGATGACCAAAAATCCAGGATTCTGAAAAATATTGTGAAGAGGATTTGGAAAAAATAGAAGAAAGCCTGAAATATAATCAGTGACCAGTCGGAGCCTACAGGGAGTTGACAAAGAAAAACCCTGACTGAAGTATTTAAAAATATTCCAGGGAAGATCACTCCCAAACGAGCGACAAGTCGGAGCAGTCAGGCGTTCATTGAAGATTTGGAAAAGAGCCTTTGAACGAGGCTTGAGAACGAAGTTTCACAATGATACATGGCACGTTGATCCTTTTACCAAAAAAGGTGGAGATTTTGAGTTCTGAAAAAAGAAGAACTTCCTTTTACCTTCTGGAAAACCGCAATTGGAGACAACAATCAATGAGAGAGGGAAAAAAAAAACCCACTTATTCATTGAGGAAACAGTTGAGTTTGTCAAAGCTGATTCGTCAAAGGTTTGTTGATTCAGTTGCTTCAAGAAAACGGCGTTTTGCTGTTTGAGATATCCTGCTTCTCTCCCCGCCCCCCCCCAACTCCCCCCCTCACCTCCACTCCCACCCACAACAAATCTGATGCTGCGGTGGTTGAGGTTTGAGGAAATGGGTCCTTTCGGGAGACCATTAGATTGTTCTTCGGAGAGAGAAAATTCGAGCGCCGGGACCTGACCCTTTCGAGGATAAGCCAGGCAGAGTGCTCGCGTTGCGCACACAATTGCCAGCCTGCAACTAGCTTATTTGACCTTCCACGAGCGTTCTGGCTGAAAGCTTCTGGACTTTCTCCAAACCCCCTTTTTGCCGACGCAGGATGAGATACAGAGGGTGCGTACTAAGTGGAGCTTATGTTTGTTGAGGTAGGCGCATGTGCGTCAATCAGTTATAGTGGTCAACAGTTAGGAACTTGAAAACCGAATCACTGCCAAGTGGAGGACTTTCTTTAAGAAAACGAACGGCAGTTTAACAGTTTAAACCCCGGGCGTGGAACCGTCTCTCGACTGTTCCAGGCCTGAGGAGCGTGAGCGGGAAGACTATTCGCTCAACATTCTCATCAGCCGCGGCTCCCTGGTCGGCGTCTCCAACAGAGCCGGTCTGGGGTTTCCCCAGATGTCACCAGTTTTCGGTGAAGGGTCTGAGGAACCATCTGTTGTTGCGGACGGCAGGTCGAAATCTGGGGTGGAATTGACTCCCTCTTGGTGCTCCCACGACGAGCGGCTACTACCAATTCCGATCTCTACCCAACCCGGTGATGGACCGGCCCCGGAACGACGCCTGCGATCTTTGGGTGGTGACATGCTTCGGAGGGTCACTTACCTGGCTGCATCTGTGACCGATCTCCCCACATGTCGAGTGCGGTGCTGGAATGTGGTGACCGCAACGCATTGGATTTATCCAGAGGACATGGCCCCGAGGCGAAGCGGACACCCTGGCTGAGAATGTCGGACAGTCCACCACAGGACTGGGGGCTGAAGACCAAGCTCTGTTCTGACACATTATTCATGCTGATACATCTGCATTTGGGGCACGAACCCGTCCCTTGCAGCCTGGCCCCATGGTGGCATATGGATGTGCAATAAGTTCTTTGTGGTGGAGGAACCGGTGTGGATTGTGACGAGGCCGGTGATATTGGAAAGTCCCCGACAGATTGGCGCGTTCTTGCCCTTACCGAGAGTCGGCCTGGCCCCATCCTCCCGCTGGGCCTGATACGTTCAGTGCTACCTTGCCATGTAAAGCTGTCGATCTGTTATTGCGTGGATTGGCGGAGGAGAGGGTCCACAGCTCGTAAGCACCAAACTTGCCATGAGCATGTGAAAGGACACTCACTCCATGAAGCGACCGGGCCTATGCCCACGAGTGAGACCCATCAAAGACAGACGGATCATGAACAAAATTAGTTGTTTGTTCTGTCTGAGCGGCATGATTGTCCCCGAGTTCAATGTTGGTACAATGCCCACGACTATTTGGGGAAAGAAAAAGGAAACGGAAGCACAGAGGAGAAGGGGCATCAGCAAAGCACTGATCATGGATAATCAAATGGGAAAATGATTCTTGTTCCAAATGTCCCCGTTGGTGGACACAAGAAAGTTCCTTGATAATAAGACGGATGCGACTCATTGTCAGGACATGGATCAATTTATTGGGGGTGCCCAACACCAATAACGATAGTTCTCAAACAATCTTCCAAGGAGAACATCCAAGGAAATGAAGAATCCACACAAGTTTTTCTTGCATTTCGAATGCATTACTGAATATCATATTTTATATCAACATCAAAATACATCATATTTATTATTCATTATCAAAAAATACATCAACATTTAATCTCAACATCAAAAAAAGACCATCACAATTTATATCATTGATCAAACAATAAAATTATCTGTGTTGTTGTCAGATCCAGAGGACAGGTGACGTGTGACCATGTACTTTTCCAAACAAGCTTCCTCGCTGATGAGAACTTTTCTTCACAATAAGGTCAGGATTTCTTGACCACAAATCTGTGCAAACATGCCAAGTTTATATTAACTAGATGGATATATAAAAAATATCTCAATAAACAGTTCGCTGACTCACTGAAGTTCCTCCAAGTTGATGATGTGCTACAGTGTCCCCACAGGATAGGCCCAGACTTGGTGCTCAGGGCAATTTGCCCTGACCTGTAGAAAGAGATTAAAACTCCAAGGAGTTTGAAAACAAAGAACCACAGTCGAAAATTGCTACCCCAAAAAACGAGGAAAGGGTGTCTTTGTTCCAGGTTATAGGAGATAATTTAAATAACCTCAAAGATGAACTGACAATAGTACAAACCCCCTTCCATGAGAAGACATCATCCCCTGCAATCAAAGAAGAAACAGAAGTTGTATGTGCATTTTCACATCTCAGTTCCCTGAAACCAGCTCGCTCTGCCATTAAGCCTGGCCCCTGCTACTACTGGTCAATGGACCAGTGTCCTTGGGAGATTCAAAGTTCCTCTTCGGTCCTGTTGGATTGAGTTTCAGGACAGTCCACCGGCAACATCAAAGGATGGTAGTCTGAAAGCACTCCACAACTCTTCAGGATTTCCGCACAACACGCAAACCCCCCCAATCCTGACAGCCCAGTTACAAAAACCTTTTTTTTTCCTCAGCTCCCCTCTTGAGATCCATGAGCTGAATAAAACATCCAGCCTAGGCTGTGATGGACCATTTTCTTGGAAAAAAAGATGCAACTTCGAGATGCCCAACAATTTGTGGTCGTATTGAGAAACTGCGCACTCCGGATGGAAACCCTGCAGTTCTGGATCATCCTCCAGCGACCATTCCAACAAGCCACATGTCCATCTCCTTTGCCACAGCACCACCGTTGGAATACCAAGCCAGCGATGGGGCCTTGGGGGCAACTGAAACTATGAACCAGCCACCCTAAGTCCATACTTCTGCGAAAGTCAAGAAAATTCGACGCATTCTGTTTCACAGTCAGACCCTGCGACACCAACACATGTCTCCCAGCCAACCCTATCAGTTCCAGTCAATGCATTGAAAAACCCCAAGACGTGAAGAACATTTCACCTGTTGCACTGATCAACCACAGGCTCGAGCGTGGCATTCAAATGCGTCCTCACGGGTTTGAGATCACTTGCCTCAGTCGAGCAAATACAGAGACCAGGGAAATTGACACCCAAGAATGATGAAACTTAGTCTCATAAGCAGCTCATTGACCGGTGTTCTCAATAATCATTGGAGTCAGCTTATTGGCACAGCTAACAGGCAACTCCTTGGGCACGTAACCATTCAGAGCGGACCACCAACAGCAGGTGTAACCACCTGATATGAATCTTGCAATCGGTCTCCGAACCTCAGAGAGTTGCTGCAATACCGATTTGTCCAAACGGTTGAGCGCAGATGATTAACAGACATATTCATCCTCTCTTTGGGATAGGGCACATTCCAGGCACCCACCCAAAAGGGGACCGACTCAGGTTAACCCATGGAGACCACCCCGTCTTGGTGGACGACACTCGAACCAACTACCGATTACACACCACCACAATCATGACCCAAAAGTTTATCCTGTGCTTTTCCTCCTTATCATCAAGGAATGGGATCCCGAAGGCTTTGCCCCGATCCGTCATCCAGTGAGCTGCCCTGCGAAAGGGAAAGCTGCCACAGGAGGTACTCCCATGGAGTATTGTTTTGAGTTTTCTTTGCATTTGGGTCTTGCGGACGAAGTGTTTTACGGTGGCCGGAGTGCAAATCCGGTGACACCGACCTCTAAAAAACAGTAACCCAACTGCAGGAGGACATCCGCCAGACGCCACAATGGGCACCAGTATAGAATGGCCATTTGGCTCACAAGGAGCATCTCCCGCCCTTTGACAGGTTGTTTTTCGTCCTAATGGGTGTCCACATCACACACCCTCCTCACCAGAAAACCTGGTGGGGGAGACGGTTTAGTTACCAGCAACCTGACCATGAAACAAGTTAGTCAGTTTACATGTCTACTATGTCAAGTCCACAGATCTATTCTGGCTGAACCTGACAATCGAATCGATAAATCATCAAATCGATTAAAAAAAAATTAAAAATAATTGTCCTGGGATAGTGAACACGTGTAGTTTCTGCAAGTCGCCGGAACCGCCACAATTTTCCCACTTCGGAAGACCTCATCTTTGATGTGCACAAGTCGAAAACAAATGGCGATTAAAACCTCAGCAAGCAGACCAGAGGTGACCAAGGTGCATGCCTTGCTGAAGAGATAAGAAACATAAGGCCGTTAGTATCTTCAAATGGAGTGTTTTAAATGAACCCAAACACCCAATTTTCATTTCATTTGCACTCCAGGGTGTTCCCTTGGTATGCATGCAAAGTTTAGGCCACTAGATTTCATGGTTTTGGATACTAGTGCGGCCCCGTACGTTGCGTGCTCGAAATGTGCGGTGTGGCGTGGCCGGTACGTGCGTGCCCGTAGGTGCGAATGAAAATTTTTTTAAAAAAAAGATTGTGACGTCAATCGTTGAACCTCCATTAGCACCGTTGTCCTGTCATTTGGCTTTCGGTAAATAAATGGCCATAACTTGGAACCACTTGTCCGATTTAATGTCAAAACCTTGAAAAGGCACATCCTCAGGTCCCCAGCAATATACCTGGCAAATGTTTCAATTAGATCGGGCACCAGTGTTGTCGAGAAACAGCCAGCGGTCGCCAGACACAACAGACAGACACACACAGAGATTGCTGCAATTATAGATAAGGATGAGGTGACACATACACACACTGAGACAAACAACAACAACACACTTACACGACACACACACACACACACACAACACACACTGACCACACATTTGTGGTTGATTGGGATTGTAACCGAGTCCCTGCTCCAAAAAACAATTATTTTAATTTTGGCATTTATAATCAAGTCCCCCCTTTCATAAACAATTGTATTGTTCATGGCGGAATTAAAAACCCAATGTTCCTCTCCATAATAAAGAAATATTTGCATTGATGAGATTAGAACCAAGTCCCTCTCATGGAACTTCCTTTTTCAAAAATATATGCAACCCAATTACATTTATTATAGGAATGTATAACACCCCAGTCCACTCAGCCTTCGAAGTGTTGGTTTTGTGTTAGGTGGCGGCTTGCTTGGGATCCCAGGTCCTGAGTTCAAAGCCCGTTGGCCGCTGTGAAAATTAAAATACACAGAGGTTGACTCAGCCTGTCATCAATTCCGAGTCGCACAAAATCGAGCACCCAGTTTTTTTTTGTACTAGCAAGGGGGACCACTGCAAATCAGCCGGCATAGCCGCGTCGTCCCCAACTAATCAATCAACCAGCAGCCAACAGGGCTCGACTCGATAGGAGAGATGAGAGAGACCCAGTACTTCCATAAACAATATGTAATTTATGAATCTTAGTCCACATCCTTCATAAACAATTCAATTATGCGATTGTGTTAAACCCTCGCCTCTCCATAAACAATGAATATAATTACATGAACACAGGAAGTGTGCAATTTTTCCGTTTAAAAAAATCTCAAACTAATTGTTATAAAATGGAGTTTATTTATAAACTCTCTGATGAGAATTCACCAAACCGTCGTCCAGGAAAAAAAGAAAGAAACGAAACATACTCAATAACAGTTCCGACTCACGAAGTTTCTCGAAGTGATGATGCTCTTCAACGTGCACGATCGTCCCCACAGGATAGGCCCAGACTTGCGTGCTCAGGTTACAATGCCCTGACCTGTGAGAGAATGAAAATTTCAAGGAAGGCTTTGAACAAAGGCAACTATGGAGTTAGAAAAGTTGCTACAGAAGAAACGAAATTTCTACACGATAGGAGAAGGTCCTGTTCAAAGGTGTTTAAGAGATAATAAAATAACCTCAAAATGACTGTCAATAGCAACCAAACCCCCTTTCATGAGACAATATCATCCCCTGCATCAAAGAAACAGAATAGTTTGTATGTGCATTTTCACATCTCAGTTCCCTAGACAGCTCAGCTCTGCCATTAAGCCTGCGCCTGCTACTCTGGTGGGTCAATGGTGTCCCTTGGAGACAAGAGTTTACAGTCATGAAGTGGTTCAGAGAGAAATTAAAATTTTTCGAGATTTTCGTTTCAATTTCAAGATTAGCTGCCAGACATGGACCTGCGTTTAATTATTCCGTGAGAACACGGGGCCTACTATCCCCACGAATTGGGGTGGTGAGACAGGGTTTTGAAAGTTCCCCTCGAAAAAATATCAAGCTGTCTGAGAAGATTATTTACCTCTCAAACCCCGTGGCGTGGAAGAAGGCTTCAATGCAGCATTTATAAACTATTATACCCCACCAACAGCCACTCCGACACAAGCACCATCAATACTGAAACTACCAAAAAAAGTCTGATCAACAATCCCCATACCCCTCTATCTCCATAACTTCCAGTACCTAACTAATTCTAATTTCAGGCTTTTCCACTTTTTCTGCCCCACGACCTTTCCAGGGAGACCATTCCATGCATTAACTACTCTCTGAGTGAAAGTCACCTGGGCCTTACTCCCGGCTTCACTCTCCTCTTCTTTAACTCTCAGGCTATGGCTCCTGCGTTTCTGTCACTAATCTACTCTGCATTGAATTAATTCATTCTGCCACAAATTTTATCTATACTTTCATCATCTATCTTAAACATTCTCTCTCATAAATCTTCCTATAACCGCCTCCTTTTCTCGTGAAATAATAAAACCCCTGTCTTCCCTTTCAGCCGCTCCTCATACTGAGTCTGAGGCAGGCCCGGAATCAATCTCGTAAACCCTACTCTGAACCCCTCTCCAGGCATCTATGTCCTTCCAGAAACTGTGGTGACCAAACCTGTACAACAATATTCCAGATGTGGCCCTCACTAAATTTCCTGCACAAGTTAGCTTTTTCCTCTTCACCTGATGAGGTGGGTACCAGGACATCGGCGGCAACAAAATCAAGGAAAGTAGACTTGAAGGCACTCCAGAACTCTTCAGGATTCTGCACACACCCAAACCCCCAATTTCTTGACAGCCTGTTGCAAATTCCTCACCTACCCTCATATCCTTGAGGCTTATAAACATCCAGCCAAGCATGGGATGGCACCATTTTCTTGGAATTTAAGGTGCAACTTCAGAGTTGCCACACAACAAAGCCTGTGTGGTCCGTTATTGAAGAAACTAGCAACTCCGGTGGACCTTGCATTCTTGAATCATCCTCCCAGGCAGCGACCATCGAAGAGCATATCGTCATTCTCCCTGCCACACCACCAGGGCCCATTGGGGGAAAGCCAAAGTCCCAAGCGATAAGCCTGCACATGGGCTGCTTGAAACCCATATGAACCAGCCACCCAAGAGGTCCACGACTTATTGCAAAAGTCAAAGGACCTATTGCCTATTCTGTTTCTGGTTCCAAGACCCATGGGACCAACCACGTCTTCCATAACCATCCTATCAGTGCCACTTGATGAATTGAAATTCCCCCAAGCAGAGAGTATCTCCCATCCGGCGGGCACTGATCAAACCATGGACTTGAGCGCAGCATAAAATGCTTCCTCCACAGTGAGATCACTCACCTCAGTTGGAGCATATGAGAGAGACCGGCAAAAAATTTACACCCAAGGAGTGATGAATCCTCAATCTCATAATATGCCTACTGGCCGATATTTTACCTCAATTATCATGGGAGTCGCTATTGGACACAGCTACAGCAACTTCCTTTGCATTGGTAACCATCAGAGCGGACGACCAGTAGTTCGGGTCAGTCACCACCCGTCATGATTCCTGCCACTATCTTTACTGGTCTCCGAATCTAGGATGATGGTTCAGAGAGTGTAAAAAGTGCCGTTCATTACAGTGTCTTTTTTCCCTAACCACAATGACGCAAAAAAGGGGTTTCATCACCAATACAAGTAAAATTTTAAAAGTTGGAGAAATTACATTCACCTCTGCGGCATCACCTTCCCCCACCTTACAAGGCTAACTCTGTTTCACAACTAAATGAATGTTTACAATGTTTGTCCCGATTCCCCCCACACTTCGAACAAGAAAGAAGCTTTCGGACAAAATCTTTTTTAAATGCCCAAAAGCCTCCACAAAGAAAACATGTCATGCTCCGCTGATGAAAAGCTGATGATCACTTTGTCGCAATGTCACTTAAGTTAATCATACGTTTATTCGATTTAATCTTCAATGAATACACTTTTTAAAACTCGTATCACTCCCCTGACGGTCAGGAAGCACCAATGTAAAGTTGACACGCACGCCGAGAAAGCTTCAGTCACGTGCCTTTGCTGGTCATGGTACGGTGGCACCCGAGCGGGGATCACTGGAGATTTTTGAAACAAAATTTTTCCATAACGAGACAATCTACAGGAACACAAGGTGTTCATTCGACCACGAAAGGAGGAACGTTGGAGACAATTATTTTTAATATCCCGCGGACGTCCATCGGGCAGAAGTGTCATCGCAGGCATAACAAGTGAAGACCACTTCAAACTGTGTGGCGTTAAACCCGGAACTACGACCATCCAGTAACCAAAAACATCACGTACATTCCCAAACTCTAACACCACGACCCTTCTGATTCATACGTACGCAAGAACGTTACGATGGCCTCTCCAACCACCGGGGAAACGTCCCTCCAAGCCCGTTCAAAAAATTTCTTCAGTAGTAAGAACCCTGTCAGGGGGACACAAACCAAGCCGTTTTGTTCGCGTCATGCGCTTAATAGTCCACACAGCCATCTCGCTGCGAACGAGCGCGCCGCCTGTTTTACACAAACACGACGCGTCCATGTCTTCCTCACTTCAGGGCAAGGAAGTTAACACTTAAAATGCCATCCTCAAACTTTCCGAAAACTTGGAAAAGGGGCGCTAACTAAAACAAAAATAAGAAAGATGAAGCGAAATAAAAAGAACCAAAATTAAACAGAGTTTTTAAAATGCGAAAAGGCTTTTTAGATTTATGGCATGGAACGAACAGGAGCACCGCCCGAAAAAACCGACGATACCCAGTTACAACGCGGACGATGGTCTCTCTCTCTCCTCTCTCTTCTCTCTTTCTCTCTGTCTCTCTCTCTCTCTCTCTCTCTCTCTCTCTCTCTCTCCTCTTCTCTACACAGAAAGGAAAAACACAGGGGAAAACCTTACAAGTAGAGAAAACAACACGGGGAAACGAAATGGAGATGTGTGGGCAGATACCAACCAGCAGGGCAGATGGACAGGTCCTTCACGACACAAAGCAAGAGCAGCCATGACAGTACACACACCGTACCAAACAGCCAGCAGGGGGAAGAGAGAGAGAGAGAGAGAGAGAGAGAGATGAGAGAAGGAGAGAGAGAGAGAGGAGATGGAGAGAGAGAAGAGATGAGAAGAAGAGAGAGAGAAGACTTTGACTTTTGAATCTTTTTATTACAAAAACAATATTAAAATATATATATACAATAGATATGGTGCCAGTCGCGTGAAAAAGATACTATTGACTAGCAGTACATTAATACTTACAACCAATACAAATGTAAAACAATAAATGCTCAAAACTCAATAATACATTCCAAAACTAAGGGAGCACTCGGAGAGTGCTAAAACCTCCGCCCGCCAATACTGCTGGGTCACTCAAGTGAACCTTATATCTTATTCATTAAATATGTCAACAAGTGCTGACAGTTATTTCTTTTTCTCCAACATTTTTATTTTGGGGGGGGGGGTGGGTGGAAATCAGCTTAGAAACATGTAAAAGCAAAAATATATCGAAATTTTGTGTTGAAAAAAAAGTGTTTGCAAAATTTTCTTTCTCTTAACAATTTTTTGGTGGGGGGTGGGGGGGGGGGGGTTGGAAGCACTTAAAACATGTAAGAAATGGCCAAAAAAAAATTTTTTTCTTCTTTTCTTGGGGGGGGAGGTGGGTAACTAATTTTTTTTGGGGCCGCGGAGGTTGGAAATCACTATAAAACATGTAAAAATGCAAAAAAAAAAAATTTTTTTCTCTCAAACAATTTTTTTTGGGGGGGGGGGGTTGGAAATCACTTAAAATATGTAGAAATGCAAAAAAAAAAAAAATTTTTTTTCTCATTTTTTTGGGGGAGGGTTGGAAATCACTTAAAAATATGTAGAAATGCAAAAAAAAAAATTTTTTTTCTCTAAATTTTTTTTTGGCGGGGGGGTTAAAATTTTTTTTGGGGGGGGGGGTTGGACATCACTTAAAACATGTAGAAGCCCAAAAAAAAAAAAATCTTTGTTTTTGGGGGGGGGGGTGAAATTTTTTGCGGGGGGGGTTTTGGAAATCACTGTTAAACATGTAGAAATTGCAAAAAAAAAAAAATTTTTCTAACAATTTTTTCTTGGGGGGGGGGGGGGGTGGAAATCACTTTAAAACATGTAGAAATCCCAAAAAAAAAAAAATTCTTTGGGGGGGGGGGTAACAATTTTTTTTTGGGGGGGGGGTTTGGAAATCACTTAAAACATTGTTAAGAAATCAAACAAAAAAAAAAATTCAAATTTTTCTTCAAAATGGCCGCCATAGCGGCCATATTGTTGTTGACACAAGTCCAAAATCTATGGCATGATCCTTGGACCATACCTACCCCCCCACCAAGTTTCGTCGAAATCCGTCGAGGAAGTTTTTCCGTAATCTGTTCACACAAACAAACAAACAAAACAAACAAAACAAACAAAAAAGGGTGAAAACCAAGCTAACCGTCCATCCATTCTTCGATGGCGGAGGTTAATAAAATTCAAAAAAAACTGGGGTAGGGCTTCTCTTCCATAGTCCTAATCTTTTTTTTAACATGTTCAACCATCCCCATCCCAATTTTTGAGAGACATAAAGTGGGATCCCAGGAACACCCTAGATATTTACTCCCTCTTCCACCCATTTTAACTTTGAAGGCAAATGCACCGGTGTACTAACCGTGTCCCCAGGATTGTTTTTAAGACTGGGAACCCATAAGGCTTACTCTTGTTCCAGTTACAGTTCAATGAAGATGCCAAGCAAAGAGATTTAAACACTTAACAAATGCAGAGATATCATTGTCATTCTTAATGACCACAGCGACATCATCGCATTAAAGCTGAGTGCAACCTATTGAAGGAATCCCTGTGGATACAGTTACTCCTGAAAGATTTTTCCTGAATAGAATTAGAAGTGGTTCCATAACCAAGGAGAATAATAATCCAGAAACGGGGCACCCTTGCCTCACCCATCTCTGTACTTGCATAGGAGAGATGAGCTCATTATTAATTTTAAAAATACTAAATATGTTGCTGTACAGTAAGGATACAGAGGCCCTAAAATTGGTACCAAGACCACATGCTTCCAACACATGATGCATAAACACGTGATCAACACATCAAATGCCTTTTCTAAGTCAAGGAATATTATCCCAAATTCTTTTTACATGGAATCACACTCCAGCAAATCTCTGATCAAAAAAATATTATCATAAATTGATCTGTTCGGATACAGTAGTTCTGATCAGAGTGACGAGATCACTCAATTAACCGACTGGCCAACACTTTTGACAATATTTTGTAGTCCGTACATAATACCGAGACCGGTCACCAGTTCTTCATCGGCCGTAAGTCTCCAGTCTTTGGTAGAAGAGACACCACCGCTCTTCTAAAACTTAGAGACAGTTCTCCATTTACCAAAGATGATTCCAGGACATTCAGTAACTCAAGGCCAAAAAGGTCCCAAAAAGCCAAGAAAAAACTCTGCCGGTAAGCCGTCAATTCCAGGCGCTTTCCCCGAGTTCAATCCA
>CM068955.1:178886401-178914092 GCA_035128595.1 Eptatretus atami | reverse complement strand
AGAGTACATTAATATATGAAACGCAAAAAGGAAACTTACACTTGTTGTGAAATGTAATAAAATTAGAAACAGTTCAAAATAAAACGAACTATCAATTGCTAATTGGAAACATATGGCATTTCATTGATTGACGTCAAAGATTTTTGACAAGAATACACATCTCATAATGTCTTTTCTACAGCTACAGAACAGCCACCACATGGGTGCAATGTTAGTCCCCTTTCAATAGCGGTGTGTGCGCCACCATTGTTTTGGTATACAGGCAGTGCATCGTTCGGGCACGCCTACTGATACCAGTACTTTGGATGCGATTGCGGCTGGATTCTGTCCCACTCAGTCCTCAATGGCTGAAGCCTCTGACTTAGGACCATTCTCCGTCCTAGCCTTGCAGTGGTGACTCTTGGTCCTCCCTGATCGAGGATCTGTCATCTGCCAGAGTTGTGGAGGGCTGTTCTCTGTCCACCAGGGCCGATATCGTGTGTGTGAACAGCCAAGCTGCGAGACGTTGCCACCTCACAGTAGCTCAATCCGCCTTGCAGTATGTCCAAGGCACACTGCCGTTGATCCCTTGACAATCGTGGGCATGTGATGAAATGGCATTTTTGCACGGGCCTTTTTAAAGCCAATATCAAGAACCATCACGTACAGCCGTCATTTAAAATCATCCGTACCCCTTGGCTAATCCCCGACCAGTCAAAACGGCTGTTCAAACAGACTGTTATGCTATGAAGCTGACCATTGAAGGTTACAAGTGACCCATCCGTGACCCTTTTGTCTGACAGTAGAAGCACTATTGTCCACAAATAAAGTTCACACATTTACTGCACGCCAGTGTTATGTGTTGATATTTGAAGGTTTAAAAGTGTGTTAAGTTTCTTTTGCGTTTCAGTATTACTCTACAACAACTATAATGTAAACAATAAATACCTCAAAAACTCAATAATACATTTTCCAAATCAATCCAAAAAAACGCACAGGATATCAATAAATTGTTCTCATTGAACTTTTGCCAAATCCGCCTCATGACACAGAAGACTTCTTACAAGTCATCAACACCCTTTTCACTTTTCGGAAAAAACAACATTCAAATTTCAGTCTTGCTGCTTATTAAGCATTGAAAAAAACCATAACATTGCACATCGCAATCAGTTTATCTTTTCAATTTCTGCCTTCCTCGATAAATAAATCGCCATTTTTCTGGGCTTACCCAAGCAACAAAAATAATGGTTTACTTGTTCTTCCACCCGAAAATAAACAATCTTACTTGAGAAGGTAATTGCCATCCTTTTTGCCATGTGGCGTTCACCATTGAAATAAGGCACAAGCCGTTGCCAACAGTAAACATAACATGGAACCAAAATCCTTGTGCAAATACAGAAAGGGCAGCACCAGGATATGATAAAAAAATGACAACAATATTAAGGAATCAACCCAATGTGCTAGTCACCACTGTAAATCTCCATCCTTTTAGCACCAGCTTACTATAGAGATGAGTATTCCATATAGGCTCAGATGGGAGTCCTTCCGGCATTAGTCTTTTCCACCTGGCCACTCCATTCAATGGAGAGTCCTCGAGTAGACAGCTTTATTGTACCTTACTGCTATATTTCTGGAAAAAAAATTCCTGAGCCCTAATGGGGGTAAATCTCTGACTCTGGTTGCTACAAATAATCCAGGAAACCCCAAGTCAATTTGTTGTCACAAACCTTTCGTGAGTCCATGTTAGTTCAAGTTAGGAACTTTTTTTCACAATTTTCTCTTGGATTTTGCTCGGTCGTCCTATTTCACCGTATTCTTTGTCATATCTGCCATCTCCGGCACTGTTTTCCACCGCACCAGAATCATTGGCGGAGGTGTAGTTTATTTTGATTATGCGTTCGCCAATGCAAAAGTGTTGATAGAGGGTCACGGCTTCTAAGGATTGCACGGAAACAATGGGTTGCTAAAATAGGCGGTTACTTCCACCAACATGTTTTTTAGCATGAAGATTCCTGCCTGGCGAACCTAAACCGAATAGGCTCTGCCAAGCCATCAAAAGACTCTGATAAAATGTTGAAAGATCCAGTATATATCGACATGCCTGGAGTTTGATCAAGAAGAGTCAAGGCTATAACTAAGCCCACTTGCCTTGCTGCAAGATGTTGAGCGGCCAGAAGTCGCTCGGCAGCTGTTTTCCTCGTGCATCAACATCTGAGTGGGGAGCACAGCTGAAAAGGCCAATTATACGCTTTTTATGCTCGACAAGTCCTTGGCCACCTTCAGCCAAAGGAACGGCATTACAACATTTGGCTGTAACCAGTGAAACCCACTCAACCAGAAAAAAATCAACCAGTAGCCTTTGAACAGCCTTCAGCAGCACTTCCGGTGGGTTGGAGGCAGATAAACTTATGCCACAAAGATAGGCAACCCAAATTATTTACAACTAGAACCCATAGCTCAGTATGAAAGCGTGGGGGTAAGGGCGTCTCTTCCCATAATCCGAATCTTCTTTTAAACATGTTCAACCATCCCGACCCAAATTTTTAAGGACATTAGAGTGGGATCCCAGGAAAACAACGCCTTAGATATTGAAACTTCCCTACTTCCACCCATTTTAAACTTTGAAGGCAAGTACACCGTGGTACAAACCGTGTCCCAATGCGATTGTTTTTGAAGACTGGAACCCATAAGGCTTTACTCTAGTTCAGTAAACAGCTTTCAACAAGATGCCAAGCAAAAGAGATTTAAACTCTTAACAAATGCAGAGATATCATTGTCATTCTTAATGAGCCACAGCGACATCACTCTGCATAAGCTGATACAACTATTGAAGGAATCCCTGTGCGATACAGTTACTTCCTTGAAAGATTTTCCTGAATACGAATTAGAAGTGGTTCATAACCAAGCGAGAATAATAATCCGAAAACGGTGCACCCTTGGCCTCACCCATCTCTGTACTTGCATAGGAGAGATGAGCTCATTATTAATTTTAAAAATATAAATATGTTGCTGCTACAGTAAGGATACAGAGCCCCTAAAATTGGGTACCTAGACCACATGCCTTCCAACACCTGATGCAAAAACACGTGATCAACACCATCATAATGCCTTTTCTAAGTCAAGGAATATTATCCCAAATCTGTTTTACATGGAATCACACTCCAGCAAATCTCTTGATCAAAAACAATATTATCATAAATTTTGATCTGTTCGCGGATACAGTAGTTCTGATCAGAGTGGACGAGATCACCAATTCAACACACTGGCCAACACTTTTGACAATATTTTTGTATGTCCGTACATTAATACGAGGACCGGTCACCAGTTCTTCATGCCCGTAAAAGTCTCCAGTCTTTGGTAGAAGAGACACCCCGCTCTTCTAAAACTTTAGAGACAGTTCTCCATTTACAAAAAGATGATTCCAGGACATTCAGTAACTCAAGCCAAAAGGCCCAAAAGCCAGAAAAAACACTCTCTGCCGGGTTAAGCCGTCAATTCCAGCGCGCTTTCCCCGAGTCAATCCAGCAAGGGCCTGCGTTAGCTCAGCGCAATGCTGATTTGTGAGTCCAAGCTCAGGCGCTGTGCGGCTCAGTGATGGAAGCGAAAGTGTGAAGTTAAAAGTTCCATAGTTTGCTACAAACGGTTATGTTTTTGCATACATTTTGAAAAATAACTCTTAAATGCACAACCGTGACATCACTGGAGTTAACAACCATGTTTCCTCTTTGAGTCGGAGCAGAGAAAAAAAACGGTCTTTTTGATTTGTTTGACAAAATCCATTTGGAGAAAGGATTTGCTGGGATGTATCTAAAACCTGTGATTTGTTGTATCCTGTAATCTGCTTAACATCCCTGACCTACTTTTTCTTGCCGTCAGTTCTCTCAATTGGCGTCCTCTTTTCAACTAATATCCTTTGGTCTCTCCTGTTCATATCTGGCCACTTTACATCTCTTAACTGTATGAATATCAGGCTTCCAAGGCCCTGTCACACCTTGACGATTTAGCCAACGTATTGGCCTGACGTATGCAAATTGCGCTAAAATGCCAGCAACACGTCGAATATGTTATGGGTAAGTTTTATACGTTAACAGCAACGCTGAAAAACACTGCCATACGTCGTAGTACGCTGGCTTCATCGTTGTACTTTGCTGCGTTGTCCTCAAATTTTAGCATGCTGAAATTTTTACGAGCGTATGCCAGCGATGACTCACACGCTCCGCTTACGTCTGGCCATAAGTTGTAAGGCACGTTATGCATTCGTTGACACACGTTACTGTAATTACTCAATAAGTCGAAACACGTCGAGTCGGTAATGATTAGCGCTACCCAAAACTTATTTCTAACCTGTGGAGTAACGTGCTTTGAACCTATGTTGTAACGTACCCTCAACGCATATTGACGTATTTGATTGACGTCTTCCGCGACGACCCACAGAACTTACTGAACGTGTTTCTTAATTTACTCAGCTACCGTAAAAGGCGTATCAGCAGCGTTTAAAACAACAACAACAACAACAACAAACATAACTTCCGATATTTCGTCACGAGTGCCCGCTTATGTCACGTCGATTGCCTCTTCACGTTTGCTCATGTCTTATTCTTAGTTCCTCCTCTGTGAATATTTCTGTTGAGGATATTGTCACGGGTCGACGTTGAAACTAAAAAGCCAAATGTCCGAATAAATATTTTAAAATTCGTGCATAGACTAAAAAAGAAATAATAAAAAAAAACAACAACAACAACTTCAGATAGTTTCATTCACGCTGCCTTCACGGAGCAAAAAGAAAATGTCCTCTTGACGGCAGAAATAATAGTTTCGCGGTATGCTTAAACACTACCCCGACGGTGTTTCGACTTTCGCATATCGTGCCTACAACTTATTCCCAGACATAGCGGAACGTGTGCAGCCATACGCGCGAGTACGTCGCTAAAATTTTCAGCATGCTTGAAATTTCACGACGTACTAAACGTACACGAAATATTGACAGCGTACTTCATCGTTTATCAGCGTGCTCTAATCCGTATACACAACTTACCCATACCGTATTCGACATGTGCCAGCGTTTTTTAGACACATTTTTTCATAGGTCGGCGTACGCTGGCTAAATCGTCAACGTGTGACTGCCGTATGTTGACACTTCCAATCTCAGGGCGTTATGATTTAAATCGGCGTGGTACCGAGCAGCTTTGTATAGGCTTACGCCATGATCGTCAGCGATACGTGCAGCGCGCTATCCTAAGTTAACTATCGTTGGGCATTAGGTTTGTAACGCCGACAACAGGCTAAGCCTATTCGTTGCGCTATAAGTTAATCTATAAACAACGGAAAACGTTTCTTGCCGTTACTAATATGTTATTACATACGACCCAAACACGTTTTATTGAATACGGACCAAAAACTCTTTTTAAAAAACATCAAAATTTCGCGTACGCCAACGTTTTACATACATTTTTATACGTTGCATTGCCTGGCTAAATCGTCAAGGTGTTGACAGTGCCTTAACCAGAGCCATTGTTGTATTTTTTAAAACATGGTTAACATTTGAAAAACTGCTGACCAATACACTCTAATCTGTGCCTTTGTGTTGTCCCAACATACAGGTAACTCTAATGAAGAAAAAGAGGCTTTTTTGAGAGTTGGATAGCCCAAAAGGGTAATAGAAGCCTTTTTCAAACGAAGTGATCTTCAGAAGAATTGCGTGTTTAATTTCCAGTACGTACCTTTTATGTGAGGGTTGAGCGGAAAAAACAGAAGCCCAATGGTAACTAAATGCATGTATCGAAAATAACGATGGAAAGTGAAGTGGAGAAGAAAACAGCATTCCTGAAATGCGAGTTTTATGTCCCACCAAGGCATGCTCTCCCGTTAGCCCCAACATGCCCACATATATTGATGATTTCGTTGGGGTGACATAGCCTCCCACTGCCATCAACACTTGTTTGCCGAAAATAAAATTAGACAAATCGGCATAGGATTCGGGTGAGGTTCTGCTGTATTGCCTGTCTCCAAAAAGGTTTGAAGGTGCAATTAAAATCACCCCCCCCCCCCATGCAAATACAATCATTGAGATCAATTGAGCGAAGTGTCTGATTAAGACAAAAAGAAGGCTCTTCGTTCTCACCCTCACTGGGCGCATACACATTGAATAGTGTAAATGGAAATTATTGATGACCAGTTCTGGAGCAGATGAATCGGCCTTTGATAACCTCTTGGAAGTGGCATGATTTCAGGTACTAGCCCAGGTCTGAATAAAAAGGCCACACCACAGAAGAAGAAGACAAATTACTAAAGAAGCACTGTCCCTTAAAGAGGCGACACCAATCATACTCCACATCTTCAGTTATGGCGTTTTCTGAGTAAAAGTACATCTTATATGTTTACGATCAAACAAACTTTTCACTTGAACCTGGCGGTTGTGACTTGCACCTCGCCGTTCATATTTAAGGTACCAAAAATGATCTTTTTCATGTTTATCCAAAGGCTTGAGCTGTTGCTGAGAAATTTCAGTCCCCGCTTTTGTAACAACCTTTCGAAGATGATGAAACTGTGACTTTTGTCAACTTGAATTCGCAGGCTTCCTAATGATGTCTTTGCAGCTTGAATAAATGAAATTAAATCAGGAAAGTGATCTTTAATGATCACATTTCGATGTCGATACGTTTCATTCAGAAAGGCAATATAAGTTGTGGGGCTTATGTACGACTGATACGATGAAGATTGAGACAACTCAGTCACCTCAGCTTCATCATTTGATTCTGAAAAAATCAGACCCGGCCCCACCTGGGTCATATAAATCAGTCTGAGCAGTCACTATTTCAGGTCCTGGCAACTCTGAAGATTTTGCCAGAATGTTCCTCAACTTTACTTCTGGTACTCAATACGTTCAACTGGAGGAGTAACCTCGGTTCTTGCTCTGATGGCTGGTATTCACTGGCTCAGTTGAATAACCAGGATAATGAATGAGATTTTGTATCAATGAAGGGGAAGTAAGGACTGAAACATCTCCATTCTGCTCGTTCTCAGCAGGAAGTTCTGGTGACGACTTTGCTAATGAGCTTTCCATCAACATCAGCCTCACCACTGCTTCACTTGTCAAATTTCCAGTGTTGCACAGTAATCCTTGAAAATCCATTTTCTTCATTAATCAATCCAAAAACATTCGCCCGAGTATCAATGCAGCTGGGAGAACCTGAGTAACACATTTGAGGTGCATCCTCAAACTTCACATTCTTCGTCCAAAACTACCTTTTTTACGGAAGTGTTGGAACTACTAATAAAACGGATGCTCTTCATTTCTTTGTCACAGCAACGGGATCCTCCTCCATCTCCACACTACATGCAGCAACAGCCAAACCATTTGGGTTGTCAGGGGGGTTATTTCATTATCTCCTAAAGTTGAGATGTTGTCTTCTTTAGGATTAGGAACTGGAGTAAAACCCTGAGTCTTCTTGTGCGAGGAAACAACAGAAAAGCGTCTGAGTATTAGGAGTTACTCTATCTCTACTCTTGGAACTGGGGTAATATCTTCTTCATAGTCAGTGTCGTTATGACCTGCTTCACCACCACTTTACACAAGATACTTTTGGACAAAAACCTTTTCACATGTCCAAACACGTTAACGAGGCTGAAGACACATACATGTGGTAGTCATAATTTTCAAAGTAACTTTTAAACCGGTGTCGTCACCTCGATCGGAAGAACCATATAAACCTGTCGCCGGAAACTCATAACATGCTTAATCCGTTCATCTCGAGCTCTTAAAGGAAATCAGAGATTTTCGACACAACTGCTTCCGTATCGTGACAGAATACACATCAGTTTTCATTGGTTATAAACGGGGGTACATTTGATATAACAATTCTCATTGATGGGGTATCCATTGGCGAAGCCAGTATCAAGACAACAATTTTTGTTATTCGTTTTTGATGCTGCTCTTACATTTTGATTCCCTATTATTTTCCTCACTGATAAAACAATGCGTCTTCCGGTGGCAATTCCTTCAGGTGGAACGCACACCAATCCATGCTTCCTTGTTAAATCATCTCAAATTCATCAAACCGAGTGCATGTATCCGCCATATCAGCGGTTTATCTCCCCCTTTTTGCTCGAGCCTTACAAAGCAAAGGGGGATCAAACTAAAAAAAAATGATCACACTAAAAACTAAGGAAAGTGCATTATTATAAGCAAAGGGAAAAAAAAAGAAGAAAAAAAAGACCAAGTTTACAAGGCCTCATCAAAGCAGGTAGGCCACACCCAAATAGCCCAGCTCTCACTCTCTCTCAAGGATACAAGGGGTAGAGAAAACACAGACAACCTCCAAAACACGGGAAGAAAAAGAGGGAAAAGGGAGGTAGAAGGGGTAAGAAAAAAAAGCACTGAGATCTCACCACAACACAGAGCAGGAGCCTACGGCGGCCATGACATCACGCCCAGAAACCAAACAACCAGCAGGGGGGTGGGAGAGAGAGATAGAGAAATGGGAGAGTGGGAGAGAGACAGAGAGACAGAGAGACAGAGAGACAGAGACAGAGAGACAGAGAGACAGAGAGACAGAGAGATAGAGAGACAGACATAGCTCGGTGAGCTCAACAGCAATCATGCCTAGCACATATGAACATGCATGAGGAATATCCTCCACCGATTCACCACTGTGCCTGGTTTTAATACCACTGTGCATATTCATTCAATGAAATAATGAGTTGTGTGGTCAAGGACAAAAACGTAACCTATTCAATGCAATCAGATATGGACTCGCGACCCGCACCGCTTCAAATAAAACATTTAAAGCAGAAGGCACTCATCATCATCATCATCATCGTCATTGTCATCATTATCATTGTAACATGCCCTTCACAGGGCAATGGTCACCACTCCAGCTCAGAATATCCGCACAGGAATTTGTAACTTGTTCAGGATGCCGGCGATAGCTCACCTACTCTTCACAAAGGATACTGTGGGATCTTTAACGTTCACCAACCTATGCAGGCAGATGTGACGCCCAGTTTATCGTCCATCCGAGGGACGGCACACACAGTGATGATTCATCCTGCATGTGAAACACCAAAGATAACAGTTTATAGCTAAGTCAGGATTCGAACCCACGCTACATGGCTTACAGGTCAATTACATGAGGATAGCAATGAACTTACTCGTTGTAGTTTCATCTTCTAGTGGAGCATTTAGGAGGGATTGTCATCCAAGCACCACCAAAGATGTGTAAGCACCACCAATGATGTGCAAGCACCACCAATGACCTGAGAACCAGGTCGGATAGATCGATCACAAAGACCCGAGTAGAAGAAGCGATGTGGAGGCAACGAACCTGTTCGTCATGAAGAAAAAAACAGCAACACACCCTGTGTTGAAGCTTCTTTATTTAGGGTCAAGGTAAATCGGGGTAAACCAGGGTAAATTTTGGTAAATCGGGGTAAACCAGGATAAGCCAAGGTAAAGCAGGATAAACCAGGCTAATTTGGGGTAAACCAAGATAAACCAGGATAAACTAGAGTAAATCAGGATAAATTGGGGTGATCCAAGATAAACCAGGATATACTAGAGTAAAGCAGGATAAATTGGGGTAAACCAGGGTAAACGAGGCTAAAGCAGGATAAATTGGGGTAAACCAGTGTAAATCGAGGTAAACCAGGATAAGCCAAGGTAAAGCAGGATAAACCAGGCTAATTTGGGGTAAACCAAGATAAACTAGAGTAAATCAGGATAAATTGGGGTAATCCAGGGTAAACCAAGATAAACTAGAGTAAAGCAGGAGAAACCAGGATAAACTAGAGTAAAGCAGGATAAATGAGGCTAAACCAGGATAAATCAGGCTAAATTGGGGTAAACCAGGATAAACGAGAGTAAAGCAGGATAAACCAGGGTAAACTCGAGTAAAGCAGGATAAATTGGGATACACCAGGGTAAACCAAGATAAACTCGAGTAAAGCAGGATAAACCAGGCTAAATTGGGGAAAACCAGGATAAATGAGGCTAAATTGGGGTAAACCAGGATAAACGAGAGTAAAGCAGGATAAACCAGGGTAAACTCGAGTAAAGCAGGATAAATTGGGATACACCAGGGTAAACCAAGATAAACTCGAGTAAAGCAGGATAAACCAGGCTAAATTGGGGAAAACCAGGATAAATGAGGCTAAATTGGGGTAAACCAGGATAAACTAGAGTAAAGCAGGATAAATCAGGCTAAATTGGGGAAAACCATGGTAAACCAAGATAAACCAGGTTACATTAGAGTAAAGCAGGATAAATTGGGGTAAACCAGGGTAAACCAAGATAAACCAGGATAAACTAGAGTAAAGCAGGATAAATTGGGATACACTAGGGTAAACCAAGATAAACTAGAGTAAACGAAGATAAACCAGGGTAAACCAGGCTAAATTGGGGTAAACCAAGATAAACTAGAGTAAAGCAGGATAAACCAAGCTAAATTGGGGTAAATCGGAGTAAATGAGATAGTTATGGATGTCCATTCAACATAAATAAATGGAATTCTGTCCATTTTTTTCTTTAGTTTTTAAAACGAGAACACAAAATTGTTCAGGAAATGACGCCAATCGGGTTGAAGTTGTAGTGGAACAGGACGCTTGGGGTTCATATAGCAACGGATGAACGAATGAGTGCAGAATATCATTTCAACTCCTTCGCGAAGAGTAGGTGAGCCATCACCGGCACCCTGAACAAATTCCAAATTCTTGCACGAACCAGCGGAGGGCACTGCATCAGGCCTAAGTCACATTTGCTCTACGGCGAGGATACGGCGGCCGTACGCCCTCTGAATTGACAGAAACGGTGCGGCGGCCGCAGAGTTTCTGAGGTGGCCTCAGGGTGGCCCTACGCCGTGTGGCTATCTCTTACAGGCCGTATGGGTCGCCGTGGAATTATAACTTTTTTAATTTCTACGTTCGCCGTAGCAATTCGACAAGCCGAAAAAACTGGTTAAAAAAAAAAAAATAATAATTACCCCATTCGTTACCGTCCGTCTGGCGCACGGTCGGCTTGCGGGCACCTTGAGGCTACCTTGAAATTCTATGGCCGCCGCAGGGCCCCCTTAAGGTCACCGTGCGACATCAAATCACAAGACACCGTACGGCACCCCCACGTTTTCGGTCTCCACAATTTATAAACACCCCGTGCGGCTACCCGAAAAATAAAAACATACGTGACTGCTACATTGTGTGACGTGGAAATACTACGGCCGAGCGTATAATTGCTCGTGGCCGCAGATTTTGGAGACCCGACGGCCGCGGGTGGAAAATGTGACCTCGGCCTCAGCAGCGCAGCCACGCCCTCAGCCAATGATGAAGGAAGAAGATCAATATTTAACATGTTACCGGTAATTTATTTTTAAATAATCACCTGTATTCACGTGGACAGGTCGTCATGGTTGAAGCATCCCCTCCGAGTCTGCGAGGCTGGTGGTTAGAATCCCGACCGAGTCGTTCCAAAGACGGCAAAATGGTACGTGTTGCTTCCTTGCTCGATGGTGAACATTTAAATAGGATAGAGCACGGACAAACAACCATAGCTCGGGCTTTGATGGGCATAACGGCCTTTTCCTGACTCCTGTATCAGAGTTCATTGGATTGAGGAAGTGGGATCTGTGGTGGGAAAAGTGTGTCCTGGGAATGTTTCTGGAATCGGCGTCGTTGGTGCTGAAGAGAAGAAACACCACGTGTTCGACTCGATCCCAACCAAGGACGAGCTTGGCTTTGTGTTTCATCCAGGCCGCAAATTTCTGAGAGGATCGTTGATGTCACGTGTGCTGCCTCGGGGGCATCGTTCGGGTCTTGCTCTTACATCGTTAGCGGTGAATATGGTCCCGGGGCACCGACAAACATCCGATGACGTCACAACAACAAATGATGTACTGAACTGCACAACGGTTTGTTGGTTTCAGAACAATTTAACTTTTTCTTATTTTATTAGATCCTCGAGGAGGATCTCACAGTCTTACTCATGTTGTTGTTGTTCTTCTTCTTCTTGTGGACTTTTTTGTTTCACAGCCTCCCAGTTTTCCATCGAAACTTCCTGAAACTTGGCATATTTCTGTAAAAATACCCTGCGCAGAAGTAACCATCTCCGATTTTTGAAAATTCCTCCTAGAAAAAAAAAAAAAGTTATGACGTACTAATATCACCGCTAATGGAAATCGCCTACACCCATTATCTCCGAAACTCGGGAAGCTTTTTGAATTCTGTTTGCGGGAATCGAACGGGGCATTTGCACAGATGATTTGACGCAAATCTGATACGTCACAATGACGTCATATTCGTTTTATGACGTCATCACTATTTTCTGAAATTTTTTTGTTTCACAACCGAGAGTTTTCATCAGAACATCTTGAAGCTTGACATGTTCATGCGGAAAGCTCACACGCAGACGGTAACCATCTCAGATTGAGGAAATTTTTCCAATAAAAAAAGTGATGACGTCATAATATCGCAATGGAAATCGCATAAACAATTATCTCCGAAACAACGCAAGCTTTTTGAATACTTCTGATGGAATCGAATAGGGCTTTAGAGATAATTTACCGCACACCTGATACATAACTGATAACTATGATGTCATCACTAAGAGGATGAGGATCTTAGCTCATTTGAGCTTGTTAATCTTCACTTCTGTAACCCACAGGTTTACGGGATCACACACCGTGTTACAGGTGATGATATCGCAGGTGTGCATCGTTGCTGACGGTCCATCCACGGACGAGAAAACAGTGGAAACCAAATGGGGGGTTTCATTACAAGGGTACAAGGTGAGCGCACACAGCGGGGTTATTTATTTCATACAAAACAAGCACCTTCATTAGCTACAGGTACGCACACCTAGCATGTGGATATACCATACACATATATCATCCCCCCCCTCATGACACACACACGACACTCGTGGCTGTGCCCTGACATTTAGACGCACAGCCCAAGCTCCCTGGAGTGATTCAGTGTGTGTCACTCGGTGTCGGTGGGAGAATGGTCCAATGGACCGGCTCGTGGCGATAAGCGATCCGTGCGCACGGGATAACGCGCTCCGGGGTGCGGGGGGACGCGCGCTGTCCGACGGGTGATAAAATGAAGTGAAAACCAAAAACGAGGAACAAAAACACGCCGTGAACATTCATCCTCGTATATCAGTCCGTAATACACAGACTTTTCATAAATATCGGCTTCTTCATCACGTGCAACGTTCTAAATGTCACAGCGATACGGAACGTGTGTGTGTGTGTGTGTATGTGTGAGAGAAATGATAATACACACAACGGGATTGCTAAACGGGCGCACTCAGGTCAGTATTTTATATTATATATCGATGTACATTTTACACTGGAACAATTAGGCATTGTCCGATGTCAGTCGTAAAAAAACAACCGCTGATGGATTAAAAAAACAAAAAATGTAAACACCTGTGTGAGCTCACCTGGCTCACCTATACTCACAGAGCTCTCGCTCAAAAACAAACAAACAAAAAGGGACACTTTCTTCAGCTTGCAAAACGCCAAGAGAAACAAAACTGGTTCGTCGATCATCACAGCCATGGTACATCTTCTCCCCCCCCCCCGCCCCCCACCGGTCGCAGTCGTGGTACATCCTCTCCCCCCCCACCCCCCACCGGTACAGCCGTGGCTACAACCCCCCACCACCCCTATCACAGCCATGGTATATTCTCCATATGTTTATCCACCCCCACTCAGTTCCGCCTCGCTGTGTATGCACAGGTTTGTGGAATGACGTCATGAGATTAGTCTTCATCAAAACACCTCGCAGATAGAGCCACTACCTCAAGAAAATGCAAATTATTATTTGTTTTCCACGTAACATCATGTAAATTGTAAAGCATAATTACCCCGCCCCTCAAAGCAAAAAGTGGGGTTGAGCAATTGGTTCAGTTTGTCTGTCTGTCTATCTGTCTATCTGTCTGTCTGTCTGTCCACAAACATTTAACTCAACGTAATTTCAATTGAATGTTATATTTTTACCATGAATCAGAAAATGAACCTCGAGTTAAACACCGCATTGGCTCTGAATTTGTGTCCATCGCACATGCACACAGAGGAGTAAGGTAATTTTTAAGCGATGTTGCCGCTTCAATATTTGGTATATCCATCCATCCGTCAAAAACAAACTTGTAGACACTGGATTGATATAAGGGGGGAGCTGTAGTTTTACTCTGTCTGCCTGTCTGGCAATCAAACAAAATAAATCTGAAGTGTAGAATCATTTGAAACAGGAAACTTACTTCAAGGATGTCATAAAGGATACAAACAACAGGCACGAAAAACGAACATAATGTGTTACATAAGGTGGTGTAAAAGACGCTGCATCAACAGCGGTAAACTTCTGGGATTTCTTTTTCCTACAAACTTTAAAATCTTTATATTATCTTCTTGAACACTCTAGAGTCAAGAACACAAATCGTCTTATTGGCACTTTCAAACCCCTTCTGTTTAGCAGAACTTCGATAAAATATTACGTCATTTTACGTCATCTCGACCAATCAAATTTGCCGCATGCAGACCCTGCCCATATCCATGTTTCTCAACACTGTGTGGAGTAAGGTGTTCTCTGACCTCTCTAGTGACCCTCCACCACCGAAGGTGGACCGAGGTAATGTTTTCACTCCTGTTGGGTGGTCGCTAGATGACCGTTATTCTCAGGTTTTCCGTCTGTTTGTATGTATGTTTGTTTGTATGTAATGGACAGCTCTGGAGGCCAGAGGAGTCAACCGCTTTTGATGAAACTTGACTTGTAGGTTCATACATACCAGGATCTAGTTGTATGCTTTTGAGCACCGTTGCTATGGACGCCACCGTTGCCTAACAACGGGACTTTGAAATATTTTTTTTTCATCCGATTTTTTTTTTTTCGAAATCAAAAATCGGCTTTTATGCGCACTATAATCAACCTCTTTGTCAAAAAATTTCAGCCCGATCCATCAAAAACTGTATGACTAGTATGCAATTATATAGCGACCACCCATGTCGCCTACCGGTTTGTCTGTCTGTTTGTTTCTTTGTGAACAGAATATCGCAAAATGTTGCGGACAGATTCGGACGAAATTTGGTGGACAGTTTGGATCTGCGACGAGGATGAAATGATTCGATTTTGGTGAAGATCTGAATCCAGATCTTTTATTTTTTAAAGTGATTCTTCACCACTGAGTAAACTGATATTGAGCGTAATATCTCAAAAAGTTATGGACTGATTTAGACAAATGTGGATGAACAGGTTGTGTGTGTGTACAAACAAAACTGGATGGACACCTGACAAGGACAAATCGATTCGTTTTTAGTGAAGATCCAAATCTGGATCCAGACATGAGATTTTTTTCATTTTTAGCTCGCCTGTTCGAAGAACAGAGAGCTATAGCGATACCCCGGCGTGAGCGTCAGCATCAGCGTGAGCGTGAAAATGTTAAAGTTTTGGTGCAAGTTATTTCCTTCTAATGTTTTTATCTACCACACTATTTTTTACTGATTACAATATACAAATACATATATTGCTTTAAAATTATTTGGATCAGACTTCACTGCAATGCTTTATAAACTAGAGGGGGAGCACTCGGTAGAGTGCAAAACCTCCGCCGCCAATACTGCTAGGTCACTCAAGTGAACCTGATATCCTATTCATTCAATTTGACATCAACAGTGCTCACAGAGTTATAGTTTGCAACTTTCCCTTTTACTTTTAACTTTTACATACTCAATTCATTCGTCATAACTAGATTCCTTGAGACAGAAATTGATTTTACGTGGGTATATCCACCTGAACTTCCAAAATCAGCCGCAATTATAATTTTGGCATGTTTTTTTGTTGGAAATCACTTATAGCATGTAGAAATGCAAAAAAAAATCGAAATTTTGTTGAAAAAAAGTTGCAAAATTTTTTTTTTCTCTAACAATTTTTTTTTTGGGGGGGGGGGGGGTTGGAAATCACTTAAAACATGTAGAAATGCAAAAACAAAAATCAAATATTTTTTCAAAATGGCCGCCATAGCGGCCAGAGTCCATAGCGGCCAGACTTTGGACCAAGTCCAAAATCTAATGGCATGATCCTTGGACCATACCTAATCCCCCCACCAAGTTTCGTCGAAATCCGTCGAGGAGTTTTTCCGTAATACTGTTCACAAACAAACAAACAAACAAGCAGTCATAGACTGGTACTTACGAAATCGTCAACTTGACCTCTGACCTTGTCTAATAAAAGCTGTCTCTAGAGAAGGTAGCGACGCAAACCAGAAGTTTCTACGATGATTCTGTATCAAACCATCAAAAATCGTAAACGTCGACCGAAGCAAAAATCTCCATTTCTCACGCAATTAACCTTAACGTAACTCAACGACGCGTCTGCTCGAGCGCACTGCATCATGGGACGACCGTGACGCGTCGAGTGAAATATTTTTATACAATCTTAAAACGTCTCCAAAACATCGATTTTTACCAGAATTTCGACAACCGAGTTTTAGCGTCCTAAGCGATCGCAAAAACCGAAGACAAAATTAAAATCGAAGTTAAAACGAAATCGTAACGTCGAGCGAAGCAAAAATACTCCATTTCTCCTCGTGAAATTACGGAATTATGTTTGACCTCACTGTGACCTTGACCTTTGACCGATTTTGACCAAAATCTAATCAGCACTAGCCATCACCCTCCTGAATCACGTGGTGTAATTTGACATTGGTAGCTTCTTCCGTTCTCGAGTTATCGTGCCTACAAACAAACAAACACACACACAAACAAACACACAAACAGATGACGGAAGTCATCAATATACTTACGAAATCTTTAGATTTCGTAAGTAACAAACAGACAGGGGTGAAAACAGTAACCTCCGTCCATCTTCGATGCGGAGGTTAAAAATTATTATAGACTAGTCTTTTAAAAACGATAAATGTATAAACAGGCGAGCATTGGGTGGCTCTGACACCAACTCTCTGGTTTTTAAAGCGATGCTTCACCATTGAGAGATCGGGCCAAAAACGATACGTAGCACGATATTTCAAAGAGTTGTGGATGAGTTATGACAAAACTATGTGGAATGGATGGTTAGTTGACAAGAACAAGTTTATTTTTTGTGTGAATTTAGATTTTGGTTCTGGTACAAATCCAGATCCGGCCTATCAGTAAGATACAAAACGTAAACTGTTCAGCCTGGCAGCGGTCGAAGCTTTATCATAAATCATATTTTTAAAAATTAGATTACAAATAAATTAATTTGTAAATAAATAAATCTGGAGTGCAGGAAGAAAAAAATAAAAAATTTTAAAAAATAAAGAAAAACAAGAAAACCAACACAGTGAAAACTGAATACGCCCATTCAGTGCAGGTCATCGGCAGGCACCATGTGATGACGTCATACAGCACCTGGAGATGTAATAGGGAGGGGAGGTGTACAATAATTATCTAAATGGTGGTTTAGTACTCCTGTGAGTGTAAGAAACTCTGTGGTACCCATGAAAAATTGGGGGGTGGGGGGGGGGGTGCCGTTTGTAGAAGAAAATCTTGCAACAGCAATCAGCCTTCTCATATGCAAGAGAGGGAGGCTGAATTTAATAATTCCCATATCTGGATCTGGATCTTCACCAAAATCTAATCAATGCGTCCTTGTCACCACATAAGTACGAATCCATCCAAAACATTTTGAGATATCCTGCTCACAGACAAACAGACAGACGTGAAAACACAACCGCCGTCGACCGTCGGTGGCGGAGGTAATAAAGGCTCAATGGGGTGGTGTGTTCAAGGGTGGTGTTCTGGACTTCGTTTGGACTACTTGAATAACACTAAACTTCCGGAATTTTTTTTTAACCATTGTAAAAATCATTGTTTTATTGAAATTGAAGTAACACTGCATGGGGTATCATGTTCTATGAACAATCTAGTTACCCTCACCAAAGGAGAGGGAATTACATTTGGGTCCCTTTGTTAATTGCCGGAGTCCTTCGGATTTCGGCAATTATGTTGGTCAGTTGTGTGTCATTCTTTGTGTCTGTCTGTCTGTTTGTTTGTGTGTTTGTTTACCCTGTAGCAGCCACACCGTTTCAGCGATCATGACCAAACTGGGTACAGACGTCGGCCATGGTCAACTTAGACACTTTTCGTTTTGGTGAATCTAGGTCAAAGGTCAAGGTCAAGGTCACCGAAAAACCGAAATTCTTATTTTCGCAATAAGTCCGCTAAAATGGTCGTATCGACTTCAAACCAAATCCAAAATGTGCATCTTCCATTCTGCATCCAACCATATGTCTCATTGGGGGTGTCACACCAACACCCTTCTTAGCAGTCGGGGGTCGAATGTCAGGGGGGTCGGGTCAAAAATTTTGAATTGCGATACAAACGCCATTTCAAGTCCGATTGACTTCCAAGTTATGATCATGACCAAATTAAGTGCTATAACTCATTAAACAGTAGCACTATCGACTTATAAGAACCAAATTGATTTCGAGGTTTTTGTTTTTTCAGAGATGGAAATATGACAAAGTTATTCCGCCAATTCCTTGCTCAACGAGCAATTTCATTTGTCTGTCCGCACAGAACATTCGTATTTTTCTCTGCAACCGCTTGTCGGATAGAGAAAAAATTTTCACCATAGGAGTAACTACCCATGTAGAATGTTTTCATGATAATTATGGTCACGTCATAGGTCACGTGGTGTCTCAGCCATGTTGGAAAAACGGAAAAACTTTGGACCTCTGTATCTCTGAAACTGCACCAAGGAAAATATTGAAACTTGGCAAGTAGCAAGTACTGCTCATTCGGAATGAGTGTGATTTTTATGACGTCATAGGTTGCACATGTAGAACGCCACATCCGATCAGTATAAAATTTTTTGAGGGTCATCTAGGGATAAAATGGTCCACAGGAAAAAATCATGACATCATCGGTCACGTGATTCGGCAGCCATATTGTTAAAAAAAAAAAAACCTTCAAAAATCTTCTTCTCTGAAGTGGCTGAACAAATCAAGGCGAAACTTTACACGTATCTCCTCCGCCTGTCCATTAGGAACAAAAGGTTCGCACATACGATATCATAGGTCACATGGTTGGTAGCCATATTGGATTTACCCAAAAACCTATAAATATATACCACTCAAAAGAAGTCCTGGCGAGGGTCTGCAATCTCTGATCGCTCTTTTTCTTGTTGGTATTTGCATTCAGTTGGAGCTTTAATGCAAGGACAATCCACTAGTATCGTCCTATCAATGCTTGTCCTTTCCAAAATATATATTTTTTAAAAACCTCATGTTTTGCACTTGTGAGGCAATGTACAAAAAAAGCATTGATATTTGAAAAAAAAAGAAAGAAAGAAAGAAAGAAAGGCGAGATGATTGAAATTTAGATTGATGAGTTGAACAAGGTAATTTATTAAGACATGCTGCTTCTTCATATATCATTTTAGCTTAATGACTGCTCAGTGAATATCATTCTGTTGGATGCAAGCTGCTGGGATATTGTTCTCTGTGTGCTGAAGTTGAATAAAAGGATGGTGTGCCACGGTGAGAAAACGAGTTGCCACCGGCAAAAGCAGATTATAACTGAGCCCTATATTATTTCAGGAGAGGTAAATGTTTTGAATTGTTTCGCAGTGAAGGACAAACACACTTGCTTACAGCTTTTCAAACTTGATAGCGGAAAGAGTGGAAACACGAAAAAAACAAAAATACTGGAACGCACTCGGTGGAGCGCATACCTCCCGCCAGGCTGAACAGTTTACGTTTTGTATCCCACTGATGAGCCGGATCTGGATTCACACCTGAACCTGAACCAGAATCGAATCGGCTTGTTTTTGTCACCTACCCAAGTCATCCACCTTGTTTTGTCATAAACCGTCCACAACTTTTTGAAATATCATGTTATATATCGTTTTTGGCCCCATCTCTCAATTATGAAAAATCACTTTTAATATTGAACAATTCTCGAATCCAGATGTTCACCAAAATCGAATCGTTGCGTCCTGGAAGTAGCTGCGGAAAGAGTGGCATTTCTCGATGTGAGAGAATTGCGTGCTCAGCTGGTGTATCATCACCCAGATAGCTCAGATGGCAGAGCTTTGGTATGGTCCACCAGAAGTCCTGGGTTCGATTCCCCATCTGGGTGCATAATTTTTCTCACATATGCATATACCTTCCTCATTCGTATACCAACACAAGACTGCGGGGTACCATCATTGGCTGAGGGCATGACTGTGCTCCTGATGCAGCCCCCCCTGTAAGTGAGAGCAGTAATTTGTAATTTGTTCAGGGTGCTGGTGATCGCTCACCTACTCCTCACAAAGGACACTGTGGGATATTTCATGTCCACCAACGAATGCTAGCATATGGGATGCCTAGTTTAAAGGTTCCTCACACATTGATGAATCACCCTGCCCGTGAAACACTGGGATGACAGTTTATAGCTGGGTCAGGGTTCAAACCCAGGTTAGATAGCTGAGAGGCGAGTGTGCATACCTCTAGGCCATCCTGCCAGCTCAGAAATAAACTTATCAACCTGTAAAGGTACTTACCAGCCATCTGTGGGGAATTTCAAGGAATTTTACAAGGAATTATGTGCAGGAGGAGGCCATGCGGCCCATCATGCCTGTGCCACACCAATACCAGATTTAATAAATCCATCGATACCCCGACCCTTCATGTGCAGCCTTTTGGCTGCTGCACTGGTCCTCATTTTGCCGACCTCGGAAGGATGACAGGCTGAGTCAACCCCACCTGGTGTTAATTCAGCAGCCAAAAGGGCTTGAACTCAGGACCCGAGGAAACCAAGCCACCACCCTAACCACTAAGCCAACACCAGGTAATAAAGAAGAAGAAGAAAAAGAGGAAGAAGAAGTAACATTTCACATCCAATAACACTCATTAAACTTTTAGACAGCATCTACTACAAAACTGACAAACCCAAATTAGCCAGTTCTTCTTCTTCTTCTTCTTCTTCCACTTCTTTTTCTTTTTCTTCTTCTTCCACTTCTTTTTCTTCTTCTTTTTATTTTGCTTCTTCTTCTTCTTCTTCTTCTTCTTCTTTTTCTTCCAAAAATGGTTTAAGCTCAGGACTCGGACACGAATCTACTGCATTTTATAGTGGGAAGGTCCGTGATTGCTTGACGTTTCCCAACTTGAAAGGATTCCATGAAGTAGGCCAAGCTGCACATGTCTGCGTCGGGCAATGAAGGCCGCGGAGGGGTGTGCGGGACAATGCATGTCAATCAACCGGTGACACATTTGGCCGAGGGCCAATCACAACCATGTGGGTGTGGTTAACGATTGGATGTTATCGTTGCCCATTATATAATAGTACGACTATTTAATGCAGTGTTTTCACACATAAATCGACAAGATATTTCATCACGCAATCAAATTTAGATTTGACAGCATGTAAATACTTTTTTTTTTAAATACAGAAGCAGGTAATTTTTTGAAACATTTCGAAAAGAAAAATGTAAAAGGATGAAGTATGCCAAAAAGTACGTAAACAAGGCAGGGATGGTCACAATAAATTATCAGGTGAAACCATCCCGACATCTTTCTTTGAATAATGGTTGTTCCCTGTCCATCCCGACATCCTTTTACATTTTTTTAAAACGTTTTTTATTACCTGGATATTGTATGATAACAGGTATATCATGCTCTCTAACACAGTTCACCCAGAAAAAAAATGGTTTCAAGAAGACTGCAAGAACCAAGACTGCATGAAAGTGAATTAATTCAGAGGATCCTCTGAATTCAGTCAGCACGTTGAATGACGCCCGGAAAATGTGAAAGGTGTCCAAAAGGTGGAACTGCCACCTCCTGGTTTTAATGCCTGCAGAGGAGCTTAAACTATCATGGAAATGGCACATTACTGAGAAAAGCCAGCAAAGGACTGGAGGTGAGCACCGAGCCTGGATTTTGAGAGAGTCACAAGGAAGGGGTTTGTGCAAGAAGTGCCACCTGGAGGAGCTAAGGAGGGATGAAGGTGCATCGGGAACAAGAGCAGAGAAGAAGTGGAAGAAAACACAGAAGTCACCAACCTGTCAGCAATGAGAGAGCATCAGAGCAGCAGGCTTTGTGTTTCTGCTTCTTTGTGAGAAATACCAATATGTTGAGAGCTTTGGATTCCACACTATCCAGGAGAGACTGATGCGATATTGGAAGCATTGCACTTAATAAATGAAAGAGATACTGCTGCTCAGTTATTCTTACAACAGGGTTGCAGCGAGCGCGATCCTTCAGACCCAGCACAATATAAACTCACCATGTTTTCTCCGTAGCTTCTCGCCAGTGCCCTCTGTTCTACCCAACGGTTCGTATGTTTGAATGGAAGTCGTATATTTGGCTCTGAGAGTTTTTTTTAAGGGGGAAAACTTTTCCCTGACATCCAATGACATCCATTGATGTAAAATCTTTGTTTCCAGAGTAACGAGAACAATGTAGTGACCAAAGGATGGCTGTTAGTGTCACTCTCAGCAGTGAATTCTTTAGTCTGGACTAAATTCATTCTGATGAGGTTATTCATTTACTTATTTATTTATTCGTGTGCAGCCTATGGCTGCATCCTTTTCTAGGGCCGCACCTGTGCAACTGATAGTGCCCCTGTTACCAGCACGTTGGTACTCATTCCCCTGACGTCGTAAGGATGACAGGCTGAGTCAACCTGCCTGTTGTTAATTCAATGTGAAAAACAGCAGCTTGATCTTGAGACCCTAAGATCTTAAACCAGCCACCTTAACCGTTAAGCTGACACCAGGCTTTCTGACGAAGTGTACAAGTTTTGCTACATCGTTAGTATTACCACCAGAAGGTGGGAATGCTTGGATGTCAGTCGATATGGCACGCCAGGGGCCAAGTGGCATTTATTTGTTCCTTAATTACCAAATGACGTGAATCTATATGGTATGTACAGTCGTCGCAGATCTACCACCTCCACAACCCCATCCCTGCCCCCCCCTCCTCCTTTATTGCCCCTCATTCATGCATAATTATCTGTCAATTAATTATGGGAGTGTCTGAAATCCTAAAAGTATGGGCATTTAATTAATTTTTCCTCTGCTCAAAAAAAAAAGCTGAACAACCAGCCTGTTAAGCTCCAATTTGTCTCCGCAGCAAGATTTAAGAACACCAGAAGACAGCCGGCTCAAGGCATCTCGCACCAACGCCGAACTAGCGGGGCGATCATCAAAAGGTTTCCACGTTAAACAAGGGCAGAGGTGCAATGGGAAGGATGAAATAAAATAAAACGACAAACGAGGTCTTGGGGTCCTGTTGTCACGTGTTTTGTCACTGGCGTCTCTTTCCTGATGAATCGCTCTCCAGGCGGGCACATGCGCCCTATTACCAACAGATAACGAGCTGTGGCTCCGTATCCACAACACTGGCGTTCGAGCTATCCTCGCTTTGTGGAACCAGAGGGAGAGATATCATGAGCACAGTGATTCGTATCCTTTTTTAACAAATGTATATATTTAGCCTGGCATCGGTAACATTTCACCTTTAATGATGCTAAATTATCCAATCAGTACGGTGATTCAGTTGTTAATCTAGAATGACGTCACAATGGTGGTTCCAGGAAAAAACAGAAATCGGAAAATATTATGGTCTTAAAGGTTAGACTTGGTTTTTAAAGAGGGTTCGGGTTATCATCAGGGTTAACGTTAAAGATTATCGTTTATGTAACGGTCTCTGTTACAAGTGTGACGTCATTATTTGGTTTAAATAGAGTTAAAAAAAAATACACTGCCATCCCTTTTCGAGATTGCCACTCAGGGAAATCGAATCATCGAACCAGCAGAGAGATGTTGAAATTGTACTTACGAGCAAAGAACCTGTCCTTACAAATGGACGGGTTAATTGCCCTACTTTTATGATGTCCATGATGTCTTATTATCGATCTATAATTCCAGCAATCTCTGTGTCTGTCTGTCTGTCTGTCTGTGACTGCTGTTTCTCGACAACCACTGGTCCGATCTAATTGAAACTTGCCAGATATATTGCTGGGCCCTGTGATGTGCCTTTCAAGGTTTGATATTAATTGGACAAGTGGTTCCCAAGTTATGGCCATTTATTTACCAAACCAATGACAGCACACGGAGCTATGACGTCACAATTGACGTCACAATTCTTCTTTTTTTTTTTTCTTTTTTTTTTGCGACGGCACGCACGTACGGGCACGCATGTACGGGCACGCATACGACACTAATGACTTGTAATGCCGATTCCCACCAGGTGGCACTATATGATACACATTTACATGGAGAGACTTGGAGTCCTCGAACCACTTGAACCCCGCTAGAGCGATGTTTTTCACCGGATGAAACGAACGGCGTGTGAGTACAACTACCAGCATTCAAATCATTCCGTCCAGCAGCTTAGGAATGCATAGAAATCAAACGAGCAAACAACCAACAAACAAACAAACAGACACTTGTCAAATTATATATAGTATCATTACATTTGTGTGTGGGGGATGCGGGGGGGGGCTCAAATATCACCATCGAACAGATAGGAATGTGTAGAGTAGCAAGGTCCATGTATGAGTAGATAGCCATCCCGATTTATAAGTAGGGAAATGTTAGATTAAGAATTTTCTTGTTTGAATGTGCACCACACAGGGAGGGGGTGGTGTGTGGTAATCGGGATTATGGTTAAGGAAATTGTGTGTAAAACCTCCACCAGGGGGTGCCGGGAGGCAAGAGAGAAAAAAGGGCGGAGCTTGGAAGGCCTCAAAAGCGAGGACACCAGCGGTTGTCGCCTTCCAAGGGGCGGAGCTATGAGCGCCTTCAGGGGCAGAGTTATAGACGCATCCCAAGGGGGCGGAGCGTTACCCAGAGAGAGGAGCCTAATTGGGCAGTTTTGTCTGAGGAAAATGAGGGAGAGGACCGTGGAGTTCTGAGGAGATCAAAATTGTGAGGGGGATCGAGTCTGAGGAGAGGAGGTCATCCTGTCTGCCGGCCTCTGCCTATTGTCTTCGCCCTGTGCCGTTTCGTCTGCCTTGCCGTGTTCGTCGACCTGCCCGTGGGTCTTCGTCCCCTCATCAACCTGCTCATCGCCTCCTCAGTGCCTGCTCGTCCACCAGCAGCTTAGTGCCCCGGTTTTTGTCCCCTTCCCCGTCAGTGACTGAGTCTGGTGTGTGGCGCCTTGCATGTCTTTAGATTCATTTTTAATCTCGTTGTATATAATAATTTATTAATTGCATTCCCTTCCTCCCAACCCGTTGTTGTCTCCTCGTGATTCTACCATCCCTGAGTTATTGTTTTTGGGTACGGGAAATAAAACCGTTGGTTTTACAAGAGCGAGGTTTCTCGTGTCTCTCCTCACGACCCATGCGCACGTTGTCCGCCATAATTCGGAACGTCGTCTGAGGGAGTAAAACGCCTGTTTGGCTCATCCGTTCAGCATCAGTGTTAACTGACCTGGAAACGACAGTGTTATTATGGACGTTGCCCCTGCATAACTCCAAGAGGGTGGCGTATCTTTGAGAGACCACGGACGCCACTCTGGCCGGGTCTTCACACCCAAAGTCGTGTTACCGTGCCAGTGAGTTTAACGAGGCGGATAGGGAACCATACTGATGACTACGCGGCGGTTAATTAATTGGCCGAGCTGACCAATGCGACGTCCCACATTATGTGGGCTCTCATTATATTTACAATATTGGTCGAATTGCCCTGGGAATGCTGTTTCAGATCAACCACAAAGCAGGATAAATCAGGACACATTCAACAGTTAAATCAATTTATTAAAGAAGTGAAAGTGCGAGAAATGACTGGAGGAATGATGAGGCAAATTATAAAAGAGAAAATGGCGGGAGGAAATCACAATGCAATAAATGGCGGGAAAATTCAGAACAGAGAGAAAATGATGGGAGTCATTGGACAGCATCACAAGTAGTTTAAGCACATATACAAACACATATACATTTTCCTCACCTGTACCGATTGTTCCGCATCGGAAAACATGGAACAATCACTTGGCACAAAAACGTTATTGTATCCGGACACCCGAGGAATGACACAGAGAGTTTGGGGAGAGGGAAACAATGCAGAGGATGATGGGAGAGATAAAATGGGGACGAGGATGCGTCCCAGCGAACCTGCGATCGCTCCGGCTGAAGCGACCATCACCACAACCCAGTGCCTGAATCCGTTCTTCATGCCTCCTCCCTCCCCTTAGTCAGTAGTGTTCCGATGCTCAGGAACACCACCATGGCATTGTCCGACCCATGCGGTGCTTTGTGTGGCTTTGGAGGACTTGTCCACCCGACGTGAGGGGTGTTGGTGTTTTGGGAAGGCATTGCGGAACTACTCTGGCGTCAAGGACGGCGCACCTCGATGTAAACCTCCACCAGGGGGTGCCGGGAGGCAAGAGAGAAAAAAGTGCGGAGCTTGGAAGGCCTCAAAAGCGAGGACACCAGCGGTTGTCGCCTTCCAAGGGGCGGAGCTATGAGCGCCTTCAGGGGCGGAGTTATAGACTCATCCCAAGGGGGCCGTGTCATTTCAAAGTCGCCGTGGAGCGAACATGTGAGAAAATGATGAGGAAGAAGAAGCGTTGTGGTTTGAGGAAAAATGAACTGAATGTGTGTGGAGATGAGAAATGCACACAGTATAAAAATAAAGTGAAAAGATGCGAAACTCCGTTCTGCGCACTCGAACTGCGAATGGGGAAATCTTGTGAGAAACAGCTCTGAATTATTGTTCTGAGGTAGCCGTGAGACAGAGACAGACAGACAGACAGACAGACAGACAGACTCGATCGCATTCGCCATGCTCTCGTCTTTTATCCTTCTCACAAGTCCTGGGGTGAGGTAAAATTGAACTTGCAATAAGACTCCAGCACCTTCTGTCCCCGCCTTGATCGCCCTGTGATCGAGTGAACGGGTTTGCGAGTAGTTGTAGTGTTGAAGCAAATGAAAATGTATGGTGTAAAATGGAAGAGATAGATAGATGGAAAGGGGGGGGGAGGGGGAACAGACCCTTATGCTGATTTATTGTGCAACGCATATCTATCACATGAATACAGTTTACCCATTGGATGCATTCGTGGGTCTTTGTTTACCCGGCATGATTTTTGTTTCTCAATAACTTTGTTATAAAAAATGGATATTTGCATTACCTTTCAGATATGCTTCAAATCAAGGGTAGTGTGTGTTTTGGGGGGGGGGGGTTCGTTCAGGATCGTGGGAAATTCTGTTTTTAAAATTTTATCCCGAAAATGCATTTGCGAGTCCTCCACCCCCCCCCCCCCCCCCCGGGCCCAGCATGATTGTTATAAAAATGTAAGGTAATGTAAATACAGCATTCACCAGAGGCCTGAAGCCGAAGGACTGAAGTCTGAGGCCTATACTTACTGTGAAATTCACAAGACCGATGACGCCTATCGCCTCTAAACTTTCGATATTTGATGATCATTTTAACAGTCGCTTCAGATCTTTTACACTGAATGGAAAACTCATAGGAAGGGCATGGCAGTTGTGAATGTGACACTTCCGAAGATGTCTTGGGGCTTATCATAATGACGGACATATGATTTTTATTTTTCAGGTTACAAGTGTGGGTGGCATCAGGCCAGCTGTCCAACCAATGGATATGGAGCAGACATACATACATACACACAAACACTTGCTCCGTTATATAGACTGGCAGAGTACTCGCCCTATGGGCAATCTTGTTCCAAGCATGCGACATGTACTTTTAACCCATTCCTTTAATTGGGCGGTGTATAGGTAACTGACAGCTG
>CM068955.1:178856910-178885137 GCA_035128595.1 Eptatretus atami | reverse complement strand
TAGGAGGAGCACAAAATTGGTCCTTCAGTATTAATATATAGATAACTTTCAAACCGCGTAAAAGAAACAACAACCACACAGGCCGTTCCTTCACTCTCGCGTGCCCGTACGTGCGTGGCCGTACGTGCAAAAAAAAAATCTTTCAAACAACCACACAGGCCGTTCCTTCGCTCTCATAAACGACGACTGGATTGGGGCATTGTCTTTATCTTTAAATGCGCATAAGAAATCGAGAAATTATTGAATACATTAAGTCATCACTATATGGAAGTAGTGCGTGCCCGTACAGAATGTTCACATGCATTCCACGAATTATCGCTTGCATTGAAGTAACAACTGCTGTGATACTTACACACACACAGTTAATTAAAATCCAAATTAAAATCAAGTTTACCTCCCTGTCTTTGCTAGCCATGACATTCGCTGCCATTGACCATTGCCACTCATACGCCATGGTAAGGCGACAGGGTAGGATTTGTAGGAGACCTGAAAGTACAGTGTCATTAGGTATTCCATGTTCGAATTTTTAGTTTTAAAATATTAAAAAAAAAAATAGCTTGCAAAGCATACCACCAAATTGAGATGTATTTCGTTGGCAAGCATGTTGAGTAGAACTGAATTCCTTAACACTTCCAAAGGCCACACCGTTTTGACAATTGGAAACAAAAGAAAGTTGTGCACTTTTTTTGATAAATTATTTTCGGAACAATTTTCTTCAATAAATAAATAATAATAAAAATTGTCTCCATGTACACACCTTTATCTCGTTAGCACCTCTTCATAAACAACATTGCTGAGGAAACGACGCTTCTTCTTTGTTTCCTTGTCCAGGGCAAGAATGTGGAGGCTGCTGGATCTGCCAACGTTTTGATGTCCTCACTGTCCGAAGTTCGCATATCGCAGTTACGATTATTCGCAATTTAGTTTTAATGGCCAATTATTCAATTAGTGCCAACGTATTTGCCTTTTCGCAATGTCATCGCAAGGAAAAACACAAAGAGAAGAGAAGACTAAAAAAAAAACGTACGTGCAAAAAAAAAAGAACTTTCAAACAAACACACAGGCCATTCCTTCGTCTCATAAACGAGACTGGATTGCGGCATTGTGTTTATCTATAAATGCGCATATGAAATCGAGAAATTATTAGAATACACTGTCATCACTATCCGGAAGTCTTTACGTTGTAACCAGTAATGGGGACGCGGCTGAGGATCTCTTCCCCATCGGCCACGCCTACGCAGCAACGTGTCTTGTCATTGGTTGGTAAATAAATGGCCATAACTTGGGAAGCACTTGTCCGATTAATATCAAACCTTGAAAAGGCACATCTCAGGTCCCCAGCAATATACCTGGCAAGTTTCAATTAGATCGGACCAGTGGTTGTCGAGAAACAGCGGTCACACACACACACACACACACACACACACACACACACACACACACACACACACACACACACAATTGCTGTAATTATAGATAGATTATTATGATCACCCTCTGCTCTTGAAGCAAAAAGCAGGGTTAAGCGATCAGTAGCACACTTTCGTACATCGTGCGTGTCTGCATTTTGTGAAGAGCGTACATCAAAAACCGTTTAGCAGAGGAAATTGAAACTTCACCACATGTTACATGACCATGTGATATAGCGGTCACTATTTTGAGGTCAACATAAGCCAAAGGTCAACAACTTTGATAAATTTCTAAAATCCTCAAGTTTCATCGGATTGACTCGAAATTTTAAGATTTGCATTTCAAGTCACTGAATTCAACCACCAACTATTGTTGAGGTCAACATGGGCCAAAAGGTCAACAGAGGCCAAATTTCTAAAATTGTTGTTTTTCATCTGATTGACTTGAAATTTGAACAGCATTTTCATCTCACCTCACTAAATTCAACCACCAATTAATTTTGAGGTCAACATAGGCCAAAAGGTCCACATAGACCGAATTTATGAAATCCACAATTTTCATCCAATTGACTTGAAATTTGAACAGGATTTGCACATTCGATCATTGAATTCAACGACAAATTGTTTGTGAGGTCAACATAGGCCAAAAGGTCAACATAGGCCGAATTTATAAAATTGTCCATTTTCATGAGATGGAAGGTTTATTAAATCTTTTTTTTTGTTTTGTTTTTGCTTCTACATTTACACGAGAATAGTCAGGGGAACTTCCAACAGCTGAAAGTATTTATCTCGGAAGGGAACACGAGCTTCTTGAGTGGACCCAAGTGAGAGTGGAGGAAGTAAAGAAACAGCTAGGAAAACGAAGCGATTATAAAGCTCCAGGGCCAGATTATAAGCGCAGCGTTGGAGGGTATCTTCAATGGCTCACTGGAGTCAGGACAGGTACCGTAGAATTGGAGATCAGTAAATATAACACCGTTATTTAAGAAAGGTTACAGAAAATAATTAGGGAACTATAGACCTGTTAGTTTGACTTGAGTTGTGGGAAAGGTGTTGGAGACATTAATTGGGGACCAGATGAGCAACCATTTAAACAAATACAAACTAATTAAAGGTAGTCAGCATGGGTTTTACCAAAGGTAGTTCCTGTCTAACAAATCTTTCAGAGTTCTATGAAGCAGTATCTGATTGGGTGGATGAGGGAAAGGCAGTGGACATAGTATATCTAGACTTTGAGAAGGCATTTGATAAGGTACTACATCGGAGGTTGTTAGCCAAGGTGAAGGCTTGCGCAGTGGCTGCTCAGGTAGCTAAAAATGAGCAATCTGTGTCGGCAACAAGAGAAGTCATCGCAAATAAGAAATAAAATACCTTCAATGATATAATTGATCTGCCATGAGTAAAAGACAAGATGATGTTTTGGGCCTTACCCTTTGTTGGAGCAAAGACAAAAAGGTATTTTATTTCCAATTTCATAGAGTAGCTAACTGGATTGGAAACTGGCTCAGTGATAGGAAGCAAAGAGCGGCTGTGAGTTGTAGCATGTCGTGCTGGGAGTATGTGAGTAGTGGGGTACCTCAGGGTTCAGTACTCGGACCATCGTTAGCTCATCTGGAATTTACATTCCAGATAAGGTATTGTCATCGTGCACTGTCCGTCCATCCATCTTTTTGGGCCGATTCGGCTGAAAATTTGCAGCAACGTTCCACTCCTGACTGGGAACAGGAATTGCAAAGCTCGTTACAGTTACATGACTTTAAGTAGGTCAAAATGGCCGACTTAGTAAATTTCTTCACAAATCTTCTCCAGACCCACCAGTCAGAATGTTACCAAATTTTGATGATAACATTAGGCCAGGGTAGGGATGTTAAATTGCACAGGCCGTGCCGATCACATGACCAGAAGTGTTTCAAAATGGCGGTCCCGCGAGTTCCTTCCAAAATCTTCTTCTCCTGATCTACCTGTCAGAATGCTACCAAATTTGGGTTACAACATTAGGCCAGGGCCCAGATAAGCTACAGGTCCAGTGGTCCTATTTTTATTCATAATTTTCATCAATGATTCGGATAGTGGGGTTAAGAGTTGGCTTTACAAATTTTCAGATGACACAAAGCTTGGAGGTAAGGTGGATAGCACAGAGTGGGTGTTCATATTCAGGAAACTTTAAATACTTTAATTAGTTTAATAGATGGGTTGATGTAGTTTAACATAAGGAAATGTCAGCTATTGAGGATGAGTAAGAATAATGAAAATAGCTATGACATGAAAGAAGGGACAATCTTTGAGTGTGTTACACAGGACAAGGATCTGGGGGTGGAAATACTGCATCTATGTCGGGCTAAACAGACACAACAGGACCAGGTCGATATAGGTGCAGTGAATTGAGTTTTCGATTGCATTTGTCGGAGGATCAATTATAACTGAAAGGAGGTAGTGTTAACAATGTACAGTAATTTAGTGAGATGTCACCTGGAATAAGGTATTGTGCACAGTTTTGGTCACAACAACTGAGTAAGGAGATATTTGCCATCGAGGGGTGGGTTCAGCAGAGAGTGACTGCATTGATCCTGGACCTACCTAGACTAAGCTATGAGGAACTTGAGTTGAAGGAGACTGCAGGAACGTATACATTATAAAGGAGGAGGTTATGATGGCATCTGATGGACGTGTTGAAACTAATTAAGGGTATCGGCTATAAATAAGTATGGAATAATGTTTCCACACAATGTACACGGACAGAACAAGGGGTCACAGTTTAAGAGTAAAGAGAGTTAGGACAGTGGCGAGGCAGGGTCGGGTCTTTCGCTCGGAAGGTGGTGAATGCACAGAATGGTCTCCTTCCAAGGGTAGTGACGGTAAAGTCGGTGGACTGTTCTGGAATTTAGTTGGATGGGTATCTGGAGGTCGTGGGGATGCGAAGTATGATTGCGTCCGCTTGATGGAGCCTCCTGCATTGAAGATCTCACTGTATTTTACACCATGTAAACATTTACACTGCAGTTCGTGTTTAAGATCTCAGGTGGTGGTGGTGGTTGTTGTTGTTGTAGTAAATGGATATTGAACAGGGATTAAATTGTGAATTCAGCCCGCTACAGTTGCCTCACTACTGAAGCCTGTCTGTGCCGATTGGTTCATGCAGGAATTTGGAATGTAGATCGTGATAACTTGCCTCCTCTTCACGAATGACACTTGTGGAATATTTAAGGTCCACCAAATATTGCTGGCATATGGATGCCCAGCTTAACGTCCATCCGAGGGAAGGTACACTTTGCAAGACCTCCACCTGTCCACGAAACACTAGGATGACAGTTAACAGCCAGGACGGGATTCTAACCTGGGTGAGAGAGCTCAGAGGCGAGAGATTCTTTGTGGGGGTGTAAACATTATTTGGCTGACACATTATTTTTCATTTATTCCGCGCGATGACTGGATCGCCTCTAGGTTGTATATCCTAGGTTCGAATCCCGACCCGGCTATAAACAGCCGTCATCCCGGTGTTTCACAGGCAGGGTGATTCCTCAATGTGTGTGCCATCCTTCTGATGGATGTTAAACGAGCGTCCCATCTGATAGCATTAGTTGGTGGACGTTACAAGATCCCACGGTGTCCTTCGTAAAGAGTTAGCGAGCTATCGCCGACATCAAATTTCAAATTCCTGCTCTCACCTTACAGGGAGCATCAGCGACACAGCCACGCCCTCGGCCAATGATGCTACCCCGCAGCCTTGCGCTGCGTACAAACAAATAATTTCTTCAGTGTGCAGAAATGGAGGAAATTGTGACACTGGCACACTCTTTCAGAAGCCATGCTTGTCCTTTCCCTCCCTTGCCCACATCCCATCACCTCCAAACCTCCATTTACATGCTGGTCAAAAAAAGTTTAAATTTCTTAATAACAGGTTCATTGACTTTGAGAGTTAGGGGCTGTGTCAGCGTTAACTGTTGTTAGTTTCTTTCCATCCTTTCGTTAGAATAAAAACAGCCTTGACTGTACACATATATCATTCCAGGACAGCATCTGCAGAACATCCTTTCCTTCCTTTCATCCCCAGTATATCAGCATAGCACATCCACAAACTTTCTTTCTTGTACTCATGCCAAGCATCCATCTCTTCCGCGCTACGATAATGATGTATTTCCATTTAAGGAGGAACGGACAGCGAGATAGAACGAACTTTCCGAAAACCAAAAGCGTGCTGGAGGTAAGTGGGATTAGATGGATTCCTGGTGGAGATGTAAATGAAAATTATTCGAATTTGAGAAAACTGACAATTAGTCCAACTGATCATGAACACAAATTGTCATTTTAACCCTTAATATGAAAAACGAAATCGTTAGGTGGCAAACACCTGTAGGCTACAGGTGGAGTGGATTTCTCAAGAATTCCTGTGGAGGTCTTACCTTTGCAAGTCCCGACCTGGCTGTGAAATGTATTGTATGTGACAACACTTATAAAGCTTTTTGACGAACGATGGACAAGTGAAAAACAGCTCGGTAGTTGAAACACACGACGGCGCAAACAGAAAACGGAGAGCACCAAATCAACCGGAGGAGTACAATCATGTATTGATATAATAGGCGAAGATTTTGATGTAGGCAACACCGACTAGGCATTCTACACCGGTGGAATTGTTCATCATAAATAAAGAAACTGCCAACAACTGTAATTGCGGAATGGTCGGCTCATTGGTTTTAACGAGACCATGATCCGGTATTTCGACATTAGACGTTGTGCATGATTGGACTTGTAAGGTACATCGTCTATAACTACACAACATGAAGGAATGAAAGATGATGTTGGTTTTTGTTTTTCAGGAATATCATGGTTTTACTTTTTGAAATGTCTGATATATTTACATGTAATTTTATGCAAATCAAACAATTTTTGTTTGTTTTTTTTTGATTAGACCTAACTCGTCCACCTCTTGCGCCGGCGGTGTATCAGGATTTCATGAATTTGATGAACAGCAATTTATCGTGGTGCACGCGCCGTGCGACTGTGGGTCGCAGACGGCTGTGTTCAAACCTCGTGTTGAGGATGTAAACTCTGACAAATGTGTGTGGCAAGTTCACACTTTTGGGTAGTGGTTCGTGGAGATCTCACACTCTCACTCTCACGCTCATTTGAGGTTCACAGCATCCAAACATGGAGAGGGTTTCTGACTCCCCCATCCCAACCTTCTGCTCTCGTTCCCCTTCACTCCATCCCACTCCGAACTAGATTGGCTGCTCGGTGAGAGATTTGCTCGAGGAAAATCAGGAGATTCTCGTTGCAAGGCACTCACCACCCAATTAACATGATATGACAAATGGGACGAGACAGCAATGCTTCCTCTCACCTCCCTCCAAGTGTCGCCATTATAACATCATTCCGCATGAATGTGCCAGTCATTATACTTCATACAGCATGTATGTGTAATATATATATACATATACTGTAACGAAAATGGACTATTAGGGTTTAATGGATTAATTAGCTACTTCGTTATATCTTAATTGCATGTTTAGAGTCGATTACTGGAAACCACAATTTCGGTCTGCCAAGACGGTGTTTTTCAGGGCCTTGTCTCCCATCCCTTTGTATTTTTCACTGTTAAATTTTCTTTATTTCTCGTTTATTTATTTGATTAATAATCTTTTTTGTCAAAATGATGTAATCTGCTCCAGAATGCTTGGCACGCATTTGCAGAAACCCCGATAAATGCGAAATTTTATCTTGCATGTATGAAAAGGATCGTTACCTAAAATGGCTCGCTAAGCTTCTAAAAAAAAGCTGAAAATACTTGGAAAAGGACCTAAGAGAAGGCTGGGATGCTCGTGTCTGCACAAAAATAGGGTTTGAGGGAGACGCTGGATCTGGTTTGGGTGCTTCTGATCACCGATGGGAAAGATACTTGTGGCTTGTGAATGTACAGGGTAAGTTTGAAATCACCTTTTAAAAAGGATAATTTAAATATTAATCATGTTTGGGATGTGCGGCGTGATTGGAGCTGTGAGGGCTGTGATAAATAATACATTGTTTGTTTGGTTCCGGGACCACAAGAGAAACTAGAACGGCACTCGGTGGAGCGCATTCCTCCGTCAGGCTGAACAGTTTACGTTTTGTACCCCACTGATAGTACCCCACCTGAACAAAAATCTAATCAGCTTGTTCTTGTCACACAACCAACTCCTGCACCAAGTTTCGTCTGAATCCGTCCACAACTTTTTGAGATATCGTGCTATATATCATTTTTGGCCCTATCTCTCAATGGTGAAGAATCACTTTAAAAAAACTTCTCAGATCTGGATCAGGTTCTTCACCAAAATTTATAATATATCCGTCCATAACTTTTGAGTAATAATTAGAATGAATGAAGGCAGAATTGCATTGCTGAGCCAGTGAGTTGCCTAGTAAAGCCCAGATGACACAGCCCTGGTCCAGTTTTCTCAGTGGACCAAGGTTCAATTCTTGATTTGAGTATGTAATTTTTCCATGTCTTTTTATGATGTTCATTCTATCCTGTTCATTTTCTAATTATATTGCGACGCCCCCTGTGGTGTTTAATTGTGGACATGGATGTGTCCCCCCACAGGGGGAAGACCCTCTCGAGAACAGGCCCGAGCTGCTCCTATGGTTGGCAGTGAGTGCCCCGGAAGCAGTGGGGGAAAGAGAGTGGCACCTGTGTATGTGGAATAATTGTGTTGCTCAGTCAGTGGGTCATCCAGATAACTCAGATGGCAAAGTACTGGTACAATTTTCCCGAGGACCTGGGTTCAGTTCCTGGTTTGGGCACTTAATTTTTCCACATATATTTATGATGAAAATTTAATCAATTCATCCTTGTCACACCCAAGCTGTCCACCAAGTTTCGTCCGAATCTGTGCATAGCTTTTTTGGGATATCCTGCACACAAACAAACAGACAAAAGTGAAAACAACGTCCGGCCAATGTTCAAAACTCCACTATGTCAACTAAGAATCGATGAACCAAATTGGTTTAATGTCACAGTTGGAAACTGCCCTTCCACTATCATCTGCCTTGATGACGTCAGTGATGCCCCCACCCCATAGTGAAAAAAACACAAAACAACAACAACAACAAAAAAACAAGGAGTGACTAGAAAGCATCTAAAATGCAAATCCCATCCGCTTTGGATTCGGACTTCATCTTCTTCCGTATTCTAAACGGTACCTTTGACCTTTTGACCAAATAATTAATTTGTCTTCTCCATTTTCTCATCATAGCTTGGTTGAAAATTTGATAACAGCTCAAATGGTAATTAAAATTTCACATCAATTGGATGAAAAGCGACGATTTTATGTCACGCTGACCTTTGATCTTTTGACCTTTTGACCGAATTATTAACTTGTGTTTTCCATATTCTCATCATGAAGCTTCGTTGAAAATTGAATAACAAAAGCTCAAATGGTAAAAAAAAATTAACAAAAAGTTACGGCCCGGACAGACTCACAGAGGTGATTGCAAAACCCCGTCTTCCAGTGCGCGGGGAACGGGAGAATGATTCCTATTTATCTGTCAAGTCTAACACCATCTCCCGGCGTAAATGTTATCTTTAAAAGGAGGTCAACTTTCAAACCATCTTATTGATATGGAAGGAGATGGCGAGCCTGAGAAAGATCTCACAAAGGTACTAAACCTGCATTCACGATGGTAAAATGGATGAGTCTGCGATCATCGCCTCTTGTCTTGTCGATCTCTTCGAATGAGATCGCACGGAATTGTCGCAGACACTGTTGATAATACGTTTCGAGTTTATTGCTTCAAATGTTCCTTCATTATAGTTCGGGTGACTCGAATAACACAGAGGAGGGGAATGGGCGATTTGTACCAGATCCATCATTTGATCATTTAAATAGCTTGCTGGAGACCGTGAGTCACGTGCCACAAACGTGGCCAGTGTGATTCAGGCAGCTTTGTTGAGCTGACCTTTAACCCTTCCTTCATGCCCCTTCCCCATCCCCTATCCTGTTATTCCTAAGCCCAAACCCTCTCCTGGCACAGCTTGTAATGATACGTCGGAACTCATTATGTGACTCTGCGTCCCGTTTCATGACCGAAGCGCTCTCCCGGGTATATATCCATCCACTCACCTTCGAAGGTTTGAATAACCATGTGCTATGTTGTGCATTGACTTCTGTAACATGATGTGTTGCTTCAGCTTTGAATCGCTGTAAATTTGCTTCATCACAATCAAACGTACAAAGTGATTGTAAATGTCCGAGGAGGGGCACATGTACAAGCGAAGTGCACCTATATGCCTCTGCGCAAGCAGCTGAACCAATGCAATCCACTGCAGTGTTGTCCTTTGTCGTAAAAATAATAAATTGTGACATCGGCCTCATCCCAACGACGAAACATCTTCAATCGACTGTTCTTCATAGGTTTGGTAGTACCACCAGGATATCCAAAGAAAGAGCTATAGCTCATGGAGGTAGTTACTGTACTTGGCTAATTCCTGTGGTCTTCATGGACTCACTTTGACTCTCTTTGAATACAGCACGGCACTCCCTGGGAACGGCATGGCAGGCTCTTGGAATGGGATGGTACGTTAGTACTGACATATTGGCACAACATCAGCATAAGCAACAGTTGGTGAGGATCTAGTGGCTTAAAACAAAAAGTCCCCAACATCCAAGTATTGTTAGGTCTTAACATACAAGTGGAAAAAAAGGACCAAATGAGAAAAAAGTAGAAAAAAAAGACCATCCAAAGAAAAAAGGATCATTAAAAACTAAAGAGTTCATAGAACACCTTACCCCTTGCAGTCTTGAGCAAAAGGGCATGGTACGGGTCTTTTCAACTCTTTCTTTGCGTTTATGAGCGTGATCTTTGTTCATGAACTTTGAATAACAGGCGCGATAGCAACCACATGAAGCTGATGGGTCAAACGGACAAATCCAGAGCTGAACCTTCCGGCAACTCCTCTCGGAGAAACTGAAGATTTTTCAATGATCTTTGAAGAAAAGATGCAAAAAAACAAACAGATCTTTTGGACGAAGTTACCTCTGTGGTTGCATCGCTAAGCATCGATATTTTTTTTTTAATCGAAATATAGCTGCTACTCCACCCTCAAAGCACGTGGCAAATTTGATTGGTTGAGATGGTGTAAAAATTTTACCCAAGCACACTAATACTAAACTGGAGGATTTTGGAAATGCAAACAAGGCAATTTGTGTTTCACAGTATTCAAATATATAATTCAAATGAAATAAAATAAAACTTTTATTCACGGGTTTACCGCCGTTGATATACTACGCTCCACTGCAAAGACGAAAAAAAGAGCAATCAGAGATTGCAGACCCTCACCAGGACTTGTTTTGTTTGGTATATTTTGTGTGCCGTTTGTGTACTGGTGTTACGAAATTAATAAGAGACATAACGAGAACTACCACTTTATAACTGCTGGCAGTGATGACCGGGTACCAAGACGTCCCGCTTTGATGCAACCCCGCTTTGATCAGACACCTGACCCTGACCCATGAAGTTGTTTTTTTATTATTCAATTAAATTTAGAATGGGATTAAAATAAATTCAATTCAAATCAAATGGAAGACCAAATAGGTACAAGTCCTGCATAGGTGAAATCAGAAGGAACCTGAACAAGCAAAAAGCAAAGATGAAGTCATCAGAAGGAACCTGGATAGGATTTGGGTTTCAGCTGCTACTCCTCTACCCTCAAACCCATCCAGGCACTGCCAAGTGAGCTTAATTTTTAAAATAAAAAACCCCCATATCAAAAAATTAAATAATTCTGCTTGCCAGACCATGTGGCCAATCAAGTTGAAATTTAAAACACCTATTGCCCATCATTACTATATCATAAATTTGAAGTTTCATGTCGATTGATTAAGCGGTTCCAGAGAAAACATTATTTAATATTTTCTTCAATCCAATATGCCTGCCAAACCATGTGACCTCTCAATTATTCCTGAACAAACTTGTACGCCCATGGTTTGGGGAACATTTGTGTGAAGTTTCCCCTCGATCTGTCCAGCCGTTCTGGAGAAGAAGATTTTTTTTTATAGGTTTGAGAGTAAATCCAATATGGCTGCCACCGATGATGTCAAATGTGTGAAACTTTTGTTCCTCATGGATAGGCGGTCGCACGTGTAAAGTTTCGCCTCGATCTGTTCAGCCACTTCAGAGAAGAACATTTTTGAAGGTTTTTTTTTGAAAAACAATATGGCTGCCGAATCACGTGACCGATGACGTCATCAATTTTTTTTTTCTGTGGACAATTTTATCCCTAGATGACACTCAAACATTTTCATACCTATCAGATGTAGCATTGTACATATGCAATTATTGAACCTGTTAATTTTACATATGCCTAACAAATTAACAAATTTAACCTAACAAATTACATATGCAATTACCGAAACACGAACCTGCAGTTGATCAGTACTTTGCCTCAGAATTTTAGAAAATTGACTGGAGTCGAGTCCCGAGCGTGAGTACCAGCTTTCTGGAAACAGGGGCACTGCATCAGCGGCACAGGAACGCTCCCAGCAGTGACGCAACCAGCAGCCACTGGCTCCATCCGAAAAAATAGGACCACCAAAATTAAAAAATTAAAAAAAAGTCCAGGTGAGCTCATAATAATAATAATAACCCAAGAAAATATACTTTGTTTTATGTTCTTAATAACTTTTATTCCTGAAAATAAAAAGCACAAAAACAATGCACAAACATGTTATTTAAAGGTACAGTTTGGATAAATTTTCAAGTTGAAGTCCCTCACCATATTTTCCCCATTACCCCCTAATTTTTGCAGATTTGTGGTTCATTGGGATTTTTACCTCCGCCACCGAAGGTGAAGGAGGTTATGTTTTCAGTTGTGGACGGATTCGGATGAAACTTGGTGGACAAGTTGGGTTGGTGACAAGAACAAGAGCATTAGATTTTGAAGGCCCAGATCTAGATCTGGCCTTCAGTGGGATCAGGGCCAATCAAGGCCAATTAGTCAATTGGGTGCCCGGGGCAGAGCTGAACACAGGGCCCCACCCCCTTTCAAAAAATAAGCACAACAGACCGCGCAATATTGCTACCGATTTTAAAACACCACCAGCAACATCATACAACAACATGACATAATGAGAATGTTTTTTGAGAATGTATAATCATGGTGACTCACATTTATTAGAGGACCCTCCGAGAAGCGGATCGTTATATTTTCTCGTTATCGGTGTTGCTACGGTGTCAGTGTGACCGGGCTTTTATGAACTTAAAACCGCTAGAAATGGAGGTTGACAATCACAAGTTTTGAAACAATTTTTTTTTAGGGGCCCCCTAATGGTCGTGGGCCCCAGATAACTGCCCTGTCTCCCCTCCCCGAACAGTAAATATCACCAATTTCAACTTGCCCTGTGCATCGACAAGCCGCAGATATGACCTTCCTATCAGTGTTAAGAAGCACGGAGGTTTGGCTAGAACGCACCTACAGTACGAATCTACGCACCTTCGACCTTTCACCGGCACACATCGCCGGGAGTTTTTGCAGTCCGGGCTGAAAAATGTCAACTTTTTGGATGAGTTGATCAGGAAGTTCTCCATCTGTTTCGTTTGTGCAGACGCATCCCATGTTCACGCAGATACGCTTACAAGTACTTTCGGCTTCTTTAAAAGTTTTTTTTTTAATCGTTTCATTGTACTTTCCTAATCTGGCAGTCATGAAAAATGTCCAGGCCACCCCGATTTACTTCATTGCTTGAGGTTTCTGTGCATGCTCGCCGAGCAACCTGGGGCGTATTACATCATTTTCTAAGTGCTGTGTTGTTTAACCCTGTATTTTTGCTTCGCACGTGGGGTAAAAGAAAAACCCCAGAAATAGACCAAAAACAGACCATAAACAAGACTCTGAAACAATCATGGTTAGAGACTCCGCTCATGGTTAGAGACTCCGCTAGTTCGTGGTGTCATGGTTAGAGACTCCGCTCTGAGTCTGGGAGATTGGTTGTTTGAACCCCAGCTGATTCAAACAAAAGACTATTAAAATGGTATGCCCTGATTCCTTGCTTGACGCTCAGCATTTAAAACGGATAGAGCACGGACAAAGAATCATAGGTGACAATCATGGTGCAGGCTTTTATGGGCCTAATGGCCTTGCCCTGCATTGAGGTTTTTTGTAAGGGAACATACAGTCAGTATGTCATAACCCTCGCCAGAGGAGAGGGTATTAATTTGGGTCCGTTTGTTTGTCCGTTTGTTTCTCTGTTTGTCCTCATGGAACGTGAGTATGTGTATTAATCACATTAGAGTGTTAGACCCTTTATACCCCGAAGGTGCTTTAAGACCCCTAATATCCTTTCAGACCCCAAAGACAATGAAGACCTTGTAGACCCTATAGACTCTATTATACCCTATATATATCTCTCAATGATCCTTAAGAACCTAAAGCCCTTAAGACCGTGCAAACCCCATAGACTCCCTTAGGACCTGAAAACCCAATAGACCTCATTTCACCCTTAGACCTCTAAGACCCTTTGACTTGAGGCTCATGGATGAGTTAGGACACAGAACAGATCAGGACACAACATAACAAAGGGAACAGCAAGAGAAAGGGAAAACGCCAACAACAGAGCAGAGGGAGAAAGTAGACAGAGACAGACAAACAAGGGATGCAGGTAACATTGGGGTGGGGGTGGGGGGAGGGGAGAATGCAAGGGGTGGACAAGATAGATACATCAGAAAATTGGAGTGAAGAATGAGAATGAAGAGAGAATGGAAGGTGGATCCACAGGCAGGGAAAAAAGAGGAATAAATGAGTGGAGGTGAGCAGTGGTTCTGGATTTCGGCATTTTCATAAGGAGGGGGTTGCGCATCCTACAGATACCTGGGGGGGGGGGCAAAGAATGGAAAGAGCAGAGGATGCAAAACCAGAAAGGCGGTGGTAGAAGACAGATCGGCCGCCGACCTATCGGCAAGAGCAAAGTGATCGGCTCATCGACTCAGTTTATCCCGAGAGATTCAAATGATATTGGAGGTCTTGGGTTTCCATGGCATCACTGATCTTTACACATTTACAACTAGACCATTTAGACCTTTCGTTTGCAATCAACGACCTTTCATTTAGTACATCCTTCCATTCATTTTCCACGCAAAACAAGTCCTGGCGACGGTCTGCAATCTCTGATTGCTCTTTCTCGTTATATTGTTATTTATTACCTCCCTAAATTGAGTGGATTTATGACTCCAGTCCCCTACCGCGACGGTGCAAACCACATTGTAGCTTTGTCTCCACTCCACAGCAACCTCTGCCGTTATCAAAGTCGAAAACAGCTCCAAACCCCAGCATTGTTCGCCTGTAGTACGTGGGCCTTCGTTGAAATGCACTAATTATAATCAGTTTTGCGATGAACCAGAGCGGAGATGTTAATCCAGTGATGTGTAAAGAAATTCACAAAGTTATTACCTCTTCCAACGAAGGTGGACGGAGGTCATATTTTCACCTCTGTCTGTCTGTTTGTTTGGCCACATCTGTTAGCAGGATATCTCAAAAAGTTGTGGATGAGTTATGGCAAAACTTGGTGGATGAGTTGGTTGGTGACCAGAGCAAGCCGATTCGATTTTGGTTAAGGTCTGGATCTAGATCTGGCCTGCAGTGGGATACAAAATGTAAAATGTTCAGCCTGGCGGAGGTATGCGCTCTCCCGAGTACCATTCTGGTTTATATGTGAGTTATTGCACGTGTTACTCGCACGCAATTCAAGTGACGTGGACTTTGTTACAGATCATCTTTTCTACCCTCGTTAACCAACCTCAATCCCTTCTCCTTCCACATTTCCAGTTTTCTCTCCTGAGAGTTTCCTTCTCTATCCATAATGTCCACCCCATGTATACTCTCCTGCACCTCCCCCATTGTTTGTCCAAGTCTCCCTCTGTATGCCTGGTGTTGGCTTAATGGTTATGGTGGTGGGCTTGGGATCCTAGAGTCCTGAGTTCAAAATCCTGCTGGGCTATTGAATTAATACCAAGTGGGGTTGACTCAGCCTGTCATCCTTCCGAGGTTAGCAAAATGAGTACGAGCTTGCTGTTATTATTAAGCCATTCGAGTATCCTGTGTCGGAGTGGCGACCTGCCCAGGAGTGTGCCCAACAGCCCAGGAGACTGCTCCAGCAGCTCCAATGCTCTGTACTGAGTATGCTCCCAGTGGAGTTCTTCCTCTATCTTGGCCTTCAAATCTGCTGTTGGTGTTTCCCCCCTTTCTCTACTCTTCCTTTTTGTTCTGTTACATCCTGATCCGTTCAGTGTACGAGCCCTTCTTTTTAAATGAGCAGCTCCTTCTCACGGGCACTGGTCATTTAGGGCACCTGAGTCACCGAGTGGATCATATTATTTTTGTGGGACACGACGCCAAATTGGTCCACTGTCGATACGCCATTTCTTGCTTCTTATTGAAGTCGTCACTGTATTTAGCTGCACTCAAACTCAACAGCTTATGGGACACCTTTCAGACTGGATAAAGTCTTCAACCTTTAGCGGTGAGTAAAAGTTGATAACTCGATTTTCTAATCTACTAAACTTGACGAAAATAACCCCAAAAAAATGTAAATTTATTAATTAGTGTTCTCCAAATTCTCATACCCTGTAGTTTGGCCTGCTCAACAATGCCTTGACTTGGAACAGGCCGCAATGGTTTCTTAACCATAAAGCGCTCAATTGTTTGTTTGTTTTTCACTTTCCTCACTCATATCATCGAATGCCTCATCTCCATACCTACAAATCGCTGTATACATCACAATGCTTATAAATTGCCGGAGACGCCTGTGTTCATGGCTTTATTTCATTTCCACACATGCGACAAGCTCTAGAATCTCTTCACCTGAGCCAAATTTCAAAATTTAAACTGCAGAATTGACCTTTGCAGCAGTTCCAACTGCTAAAAAAAAAAAAAGTGTTCATTTAATCGTTTCATTTAATTGAAATTGTTTGACATTCCGGGCATCTTTGGGTGCGTGGTGTTTAATATGAACGATCGGCGATCGCGAGTCACTTGCGATGCCTGCTGTTCCTTATCAACCGTTTTATTGGAGTGCTTGCTTGAGTACTTAAGCCACCTGGCGAGTGTTCTACAAGCTGCTTGGATGTTCGTTTGCAAGCCATGGCGATACATGCCAAAAGCACCCACACTGTCCCCCTGCAGCCCGCACTGTCCCCCCTGCACAACACAATCAAAAATACATCGGACGACGTGCAAAGTTCAAGCCCCACCTGCCCGTGTTGTCGTGCAATGCTAAGCCTGCCGTTCCTTACAAACAGATCGATGGAGGGAAGGACGCATGGAAGGGATGGATGGATGGAGTGAAGGGATTGATGAATGGATAGATGGATTTCTATCAACTATATCATATTATTTGCGGCCTTACTCAACTATATCACATACTGTTTGCGGTCTCACTCAACTATATCATCTACTGTTTGCGGTCTCACTCAACTATATCACATACTGTTTGCGGCCTTACTCAACTATATCACATACTGTTTGCAGATTGGACTTAATTAGTTATGTCTTGTATAGGACCATTGTTGCCAGACGCAGGCACGCCGAGACCGAGCTCCTTTCGTATGGAAGTGTGTGATCTATTTAGGAAAGAATCGGATAATTTATAACGGAGTTTGAACAGCTTAGATGACCTGACTTCAATCCACAACTACTGTACTTATTAATTGTTCCAATTTATTTCCACCTTCTTGTGCGGGTTTGGTCTTGAGGGAAAGTTCGGCCCAGGTCTTCCATGAACGTGCTGGCTCGGCCTGATGCCTGACATCTGATTGAACGTGATTTGGACAGGAATTTGTAATTCGTCCTGAGGTGCCGGTGGTAGATGTTGTCTGATCTTCAACGTCCACCAGCTAATGCCATCATGAGACTCGACACCAAGTTCATCATCCATTCGAGGGATGGCACTTGGAAGTTGATACTCGGATTGGAAATCGGATCCAGACTTTTCAACAATGCAAAGGTAAGTGGGGAAGGTATGGAAATAGAGAAGAAAGGAGGGAGCGGGGAAGGTGCTGCAATACAGGTATGGTGGAGATGTTTGTCCAGCATCACGCGGTTGGTACATAACAATTCAAAATCCAATTACTCTCAACAACCACTCAAAGGTTTTTGAAACTAAATGCCAAGGCACAGTATATCGGGTTGAAAAAAACAAGTCATAGCATCCCAAATAGTGTGCCAGAAATCAAATTGAGTTGAATTTGAAAAAGCAATTTAATACAGAGGAAGAAAATATTTATATAAATGAGGTGTCAAAACACACACTACCTCATTTATCAACGATTAGGATTTGTACTCACTCTATATCCCACAAATTCCCCCACCAGCCACCCAATCCAATTTAGACACACATTGTCTATGTGTACCGGTCAACATAGCACCACCACTCTCCGCTTACCACACGTCTACGTACAGTATATAGTATTCTCTCTTCTCTTCTCTCTCCTCTCTCTTCTCTCTCTCTCTCTCTCTCTCTCTTCTCTCTCTCTCTCTTCTCTCTCTCTCTCTCTCTCTCTCTCTCTCCTTACCCTTGTGCACAGACAACACAACTTTCTCGACAACTACAACAAGAAGACCATCTTGTCTTTTTCTACTTGATTCTGGATTTATTGTTTTTTTATAATCCTACCGAAAGTTTGGAACAAAATGAACATTTCTGAGCTGGTTTTCAGTAGAGTTTTACAAAAACTCTTTTTTTCATCCACTGCCTGCATGGTTGGTGGTAGTTAGGTTTCCATAACCACTCATTCTCTCCAACCTGCACTAAGCAATTGTGGTGAATTTTCCAAACACCCTTCAATACGAGTTTAGGGAGACCTCCATTGATCCTGTAAATGGGGCTGAAATAGTCTGGTTTGGAGTTGAGGGGGGTCTGCCGCCACCAATCCTCAACTCGGGGATGTTTCTTTGTCGTCGAGACTTGTTCGCTTCCATTAGCCTCTTAAACTCCAAAACAACAGATGTATGTTAATTAACAACTAGTGGGGTATGTTTACACATTATGTGAGCAGATAAGCTGTGTTTCCCCATTGTCTTGGGTCACTCACCTGCATTTAATTTCTCATTTATTTATTTTCATTTATTTATATTTTCATTTACGGATGCTTTCCGATGGTTCTGTGATTTTTCTGGTGTAACGGCTTCTATGTCCGTCGGCACACAAAATTACCATGCTTCACACATTGTCTCGGGTCACTCCCCTGCATTTTTTTCATTTTTTTTTCATTTATTACTTACGAAATCTAAAAATTTCGTAAGTATATTGATGACTTCTGTCCTCTGTTTGTGTGTGTGTGTGTTTGTTTGTAGGCACAATAACTCGAGAACGGAAGAAGCTACAATGTCAAATTACACCACGTGATTCAGGAGGGTGATGGCTAGCGCTGATTAGATTTTGGTCAAAATCGGTCAAAGGTCAAGGTCACAGTGAGGTCAAACATAATTCCGTAAATTCACGTGGAGAAATGGAGTATTTTTGCTTCGCTCGACGTTACGAGTTCGTTTTAACTTCAATTTAATTTTTTTCTTCGGTTTTTGTGATCGCTTAGGACGCTTAACACTCGGTTGTCGAAATTCTGGTAAAAATCGGATGTTTGCAGACGTTTTAAGATTGTAATAAAAATATTTCACTCGCCTCGCTCACGGCTCATCACGTGTGCACCGCACTCGAGCAGACGCGTCGTTGAGTATCACGTAAAGGTTTGTGCGTGTGCGCGCTGACGGTGTCTTCGATAAAGATGGTGTTAAAAGTCATTTTTTATCCCAATAAAGGTTATCATCGCATGCCTGACTCGCTAAGCCGTCGGATTATGTAAAGATTGTTGGTGGATGGCCGAATATTACGGTTTTGACTTTGATAAAATAAATATAAATATATTGCGTGGAGAATGGAGATTTTTGCTTCGGTCGACGTCACGATTTTTGATGGTTTGGTACAGAATCATCGTAGAAACTTCTGGTTTGCGTCGCTACCTTCTCTAGAGATAGCTTTTATTAGACAAGGTCAGAGGTCAAGTTGACGATTTCGTAAGTACAGTCTATGATGCTTGTTTTTTTTCATTTATTTTTCATTTATATTTGCTTTATTTTTTTTTTTAGATTTCGTAAGTATATTGATGACTTCCGTCCTCTGTTTGTGGGTTTGTTTGTGTGTTTGTGTGTTTGTTTGTAGGCATGATAACTCGAGAACGGAAGAAGCTACCAATGTCAAATTACACCAGGTGATTCAGGAGGGTGATGGCTCGCGCTGATTAGATTTTGGTCAAAATCGGTCAAAGGTCAAGGTCACAGTGAGGTCAAACATAATTCCGTAAATTAATGTGGAGAAATGGAGTATTTTTGCTTCGGTCGACGTTAGAGTTCGTTTTAACTTCGATTTAATTTTGTCTTCGGTTTTGCGATCGCTTAGGACGCTTAACACTCGTTGTCGAAATTCTGGTAAAAATCGATGTTTTGGAGACGTTTTAAGATTGTATAAAATATTTCACTCGCCGCGTCACGGCTCGTCACGTGGTGCAGCTCGCTCGAGCAGAGGCGTCGTTGATCACGTAAAGGTTTTCCGTGTGTGTGCTGACGGTGTTTTCGATAAAAATGGTGTTTAAAAGTCATTTTTTATCCAATAAAGGTTATCGTCGCATGCCTGACTCGCTGAGCCGTCGGATTATGTAAAGATTGTTGGTGGATGGCCGAATATTACGGTTTTGTGACTTTGAAAAAATAATATTAAATAATTGCGTGGAGAATGGTGATTTTTTGCTTCGGTCGACGTTACGAGTTCGTTTTAACTCGGATCGCAATTCTGTTTTCACTTTTGGTAATGGCTAAGTATGCTTAACACTCGGTTGTCGAAATTCTGGTAAAATCGGATGTTTAATGAGATTATGTCGGGTGTCGTATCTGAGGCTTAACTGAAGATTATGCTAATGAGGGCGATTGTAACACACGGCATTACGCGCTCGTTTAAAGTCAATTTCAATCCTGTCTTCACTTTTGGTAACGGTTAAGTATGCTTATTACTCGGTTGTCGAAATTCTGGTAAAATCGGATGTTTTTATGAGATTTATGTCAGGTGTCATATCTGAGGCTTAACTGAAGATTATGCTAATGAGGGGGTTGTAACACACGCATTACGCGCTCGTTTAAAGTCATTTCAATCCTGTCTTCAATTTTGGTAACGGTTAAGTATGCTTAACACTTGGTTGTCGAAATTCTGGTAAAAATCGGATGTTTTATGAGAGGTTTGGTACAGAATCATCGTAGAAACTTCTGGCTTGCGTCGCTACTTCTCTAGAGACAGCTTTTATTAAGACGAAGGATGCGAAGTCAAGTTGACGATTTTGTAAGTACCAGTCTATGACTGCTTGTTTTTTCATTTATTTATATTTTCATTGACGGATGATGTGCAACGATTCTGTAATGTTTTTGTTTTCCCCAGTGTACTAACAGCTTCGATGTCCATCAGTACGCAAAATTTCAGCTTTCTTCGTCACCAGGAAGGCACCGATCTTTAATATCAGTCAGTGAGTGGTTAGAAAGAGCTTTATATATTAGATGAGAACCAAGTTGAACACACTCATTTGGAGATACCTCTTTCAGATCATACCCATCCACATACCCTTTCAGATCATACCCATAACAACAACCCATAGCTCATCCAAAGATCCATGACACGATGTTCTGCTGCCATCTGTTGGACATATCTATTTGATGCCAATTATCATTTTCACTTTGCCTCGATTACCTATTCTATTTGGATAAAGACAATCTATGAATGACATGTACACGTGTGGGCTAAAATAAGAAAAATATAATTGATAAAATCATAAAAGCAGGAGGTCGGAGAAAAAAATAATGAGGGAGTGTGGGAATGGTCATGTACATATGGCAAACCGGGGTGGTCAAATGAAAAGAAGAAGAAGAAGAAATAGAAGAAAAAGAAGAAAAAGAAGTAGTAGTAGTAGTAGTAGTAATTCAAAACAGAAAGGAGCTCCCAACGTCATTCTTTGTTGTGGGTTTATCCATCTGTCTTTTGTGTTTTGATGATTATATTCCTCTGTGCTAAGACTTTGACTAAACCTTTTTTGTACACAAAGTCGAGGCTCGTGGAAGAGCTAGAACACAGAACAGATCAGAATTTAACAAAATGAGAAGAACATAGTGGAAAGGGGGGAAACACCAACAGGAATGACATATGGAGGAAGAATTATCATGGGAAGACTGAGACCAGAGGTAGGGGGAGGATGATACAGCGGTGAACAAGCTGGATACAAGCTCAAACACAGCAAGAGGAAGGGAAAAACCAGGGATTAAACAGACATGGAACAAAAAATATATTAAAAGGTGAGGGAGAGGGGAGGAGGTCACAATAACCTGAAAAGGAAAGGGTGAACTTGGCAAGGGTTAACGAGGGTAGACGAGATCATGAGTATGGATGGGGGATCACCTGTGGTGGCGGTGAACAGTCATCTTCAAGCCCCAGAGGGAAGACTGGAATTGAACAGACTGAGGAAGTTGGTTCCACAGGTGAGAGACAAGAGGAGCATGTATAACTGAAAGGCAGCATTGAGCTTGGATTTTGGGAGTTTCACTATCTGAAGCTATCATCCACCCATCCATCAGGACCATACTCTGTACAGAGTGGCGGTGCTACTGATACAGTCCCCTGGGCTATTAGGCACAATCCTGGATGGGTCGCCACTCAGACATAGGATACTCGAATGGCTCAGTCATCCCAGCAAGCTGGTACGTACTCATTTTGCCAACCTCTGAAGGATGACAGGCTGAGTCAACCCCACCTAGTATTAATTCAACAGACAAACGGGATTTGAAATCATAACCCTGGAATCCCAAGCCTGCCACCCGAACCATGAAGCCAACACCAGGCATATAAGCTATCAACATTATGGGAATCTCCCACGACGAGGCCGAAGCACAAAGTCTGTTGCCTTTTGCCTTCACATTGCAGGCAGGTCAGTGGTATACCCCTCTTCTCCGACATTGCTCCCCCTGCTCTCTCATTCCTCTGACCATCCCCAACAAGATGAAACACATATTCCAAGTGTTGGACCAGCTTCTGATTCCATCAAGCTTTCTTGATATAATCAGGAAATGTTCCAACACTTGGAATGTCTTTCAATCCTGACAAATCTCACACTCACTCTAAAAGGACTGTCTGACGAACCCTTCCATCTACATCCTTAACAAATTTGTCACTCCATACTCTTGGGCTTGACAATCAGCCATGATCTTTCTTGGGGAAACCATCTATCCAAGTTGGTCACCAAAGTAAGCCATCAACTGGACATCCTCTGTCATGCAAAGTCTTTCCTTGGCAAATTTGAACTTTTATCAATTTAGAGCTTACAAGGCATTCATCCACAGCTCGAGAGAATACTTTTCACCCCTTTTACCTTACACCTTGCACGTCCTGATGCTGTGGATACCATGGCAATCAAAATCATTGGAATATCCTGTGATGAAGCTGAGTGTCTGGGCCTGTTCACCTTGCATTGCAGGCAGTTCCATCCAACCATCCATTGGGACCATACTCTGTGTCGAGCATTGGTGCTGCCTAAGCAGTCTCCTTGGCTATTGGACACAATCCTGGACAGGTCACCAATTCAACACAGAATACCAGCAAGCTGGTACTCATTTTGCTGACCTCAGAAGGATGGCAGGCAGAGTCAACCCCACCTGGTATTTATTCAACAGCCAAGTATGGATTTGAACTCAGGATCCTTGGATCCCAAGCCTACCACCCTAACCATGAAGCCAACACCAGGCATATTGCAGACAATTTGGTGGTCTCTATGTTGTCGACCGTCTCCATTCTGGTCTCGCACCGTCTGCACTTTCCTTGCTCTGTCCCCCCCCCCAACCCACCACCACCAAGTTTACTGCAGAGCGCATGCACTCTGCTACTAACCCACCCATTTATAAATCTCTTGTACAAAGTCGAGGTTATAATGACTTCTGCCCTAGTGCTAAAGGTTGACGACTTCGTCCAGTCTCATAAGTTCTTTAGCTCGAGTTCATGTGAATAGTCGCAACTTCAATAAGAAGCACGAAAAACGATAATGACGTCATGTCCACCAAGTTATGTGATCCACTCTGACATGGGTATCATAAATGTCCAGTGCCCGTGGGAATAAGCTGCTCCCCAAAAGGTGTATGATGATAGAAGTCCCACAGTTAAAAGGAGTGAAAACCCACTGGAGATAGCGAGCCACAATGCAGCGCGTAGTATGAAGCTCCATTCGTCAAGAGAGGAAATTAGTCGCTGAAGATAGTGCTGCGAATGTGGTTTAACTCCAGTGAACTCCAATGATCTCCAGTGTACTCCTGTTTAACTCCAGTGAAACTCAAGTCCGTGAATCATTTCCACGATCACGAAAATTGTGAGCTGCCAGGCAAGAAATAAAACGAGGGTGTAAAATGGCGAGCTGCTAGGAGTAGAAGCCCTTCCTTCCTCCACTCGTCTCGTGAGAGAGAGGTCCTCGAGAACTGTAGTTGTGTCGGGCAAAATGATTGGTTCAAATTCAGATTTTCAAAAACCATGCCTACACTACTGATATGGGTTGGACAAGTAAATGGAACAAAGTTCACGATGTAAAAGTACACTACACTCTCAACATCATTGGCATCTCACACAATGAGCCTGAATCGCAAGGCCTGTTGCTCTCATTTTGCAGGCATGTCAGTGGCCTCCCAGCTCTTTTACTGTCTCTCCTCCAAGCTAACTCCCTCTGTACTTTCATCCCTTACCCTCCCAGCAACTCTGTGATGATCACGTTCTTCCAATAACCCCTCCTTGTTAAACTCCTGAAATCCAAACTTACTGGACACCTCAACTTTTTTGTTCCTCTTTTCTTCCACTTATACAACTGCCATTCTCACTCAAGGGCTTCAAGCAGGTGGTGCACTACCTCTCAATGTCACCCCACCCCTATCACTGCTCACAATCTTTTCTACCCCCATTAAACCTACTGAACCAAACCCTCTGACTTACAGGTTACTGTGTTTCCTCCCCTCTTCTCTCTCTTCTCTTTTCCTGTTTTTTATTTATTTATTCCCTTCCTTGTGTCCAACTGTTGCCCAACTGCCCCACTGCCAGTTCATTGCCCGTTTATCCTCTGTCAATTCGCTCTTGCAGTCTCCTTGTACAAGTTCATCTCCTCTCCAGAATCTGCCATTGCTTGGCATTCTTGCTGCACCAAGGAGTGGAAACACGTGCAGTACTCGCACGACCTTCTTTTGGGGAGGCCTCGGTTCTGGCTCGGTGTGTTGTGTGCAGCTATCCTTTACAGGAGCACATTTATTCTCAGAAACCTGCACTTCTGATACTCTTGCTGCACCAAGGAATGGACGAATTAACATGCACAATACTTGTTCTCCGTCTACAACCGCCACATACAGGTGTCAGGGCTCACGTGCTTCACCCCTATCGTCATCTTTGGACCATTCAGTGCACAGGTAAAATTGTCTGGGTTGAGGCAAAGACTGATCTCCTGGCTGTAGTTCTCCTGTGTTATGTCCTCTGAACTGAAGGACCTCCTGTGTAATGCCAAATGTTGTCTTATGTGTTATGTTGTTGGTTTTGTTTGTTGTGTGGGAAGAGTGGGGACACGCAAGCAAATATAAGTGTAGTAACTGTACTGGAGGCATTTGTAATTGCTGAAAGTCCTTGACTGTATTATTAGAATTACCAGTGAAAAATAATTGTGATTACTCCATTTATATTGCAGTCAGACACTTAAAGTCCTGGGGTAAGAAGGACCATGAAAAGGTAGGAACCACTCAGCTATCTTTCTTCTTGGTATATTGACCAAAAAGATCATTATGCTTGCTCAGTGAAACTGGGAATTCCCGATCAGTAGACCATTTGGGATTTGGGTCTGGGTGGTATGATACATCTTCCACTTCTTAATGATGGATTTCACCGTACTCACAGGGAAAATGAGTGACATTGAAATCTTCTTTTAACCCTCTCTTGAACGGCACTTCTCCACCACTTTATGTCTGACTTGTTTGGAAAGTTCCTTGGTCTTCATGTTTGCCTTGTTGGTTGACCAAGTGAGTTGCTCCGCAATATACTCCTTCGATATGTGGGGGACCTTAACTTTTAAACCAATGATTATATGCAGGTGAAACCTATTACGCTTATTCTGTAACCTTTCAAACAAATAATTTCCTCCAGAAGTGATTTAGGATTAATTTGGCAACGGGTTTGAATATTTATGCAACAAGGAAGCATCTGATTTTTCTCTGTTAATTTAATTTATTCACATTTTATCTTCATTTTTTTAGCTTTATCACTCTGGAGTAGTTTGTGAAGACGACATATTAAATTTGATTTGAAAGCATCATGAAATAAGCTCAGGTGGCATTAAAATGTGAAAACTTTGGAGGGTCGGGGGGGGGGTGAATACTTTTGCAACCACTTATATATGATTGGGCGCCATTATTTAAGAGCATGTTTACAATCTTGATTTGTGTCGGGTAGCTGTAAGTCCTTGGCATATCATTGAGTCTCGTAGATCAGGACATCATGAGCTTCCCGTAGAGTGATAGATACAACAGAGAGCACGAGTAAATGGCATTAGTGGGATGAGCCGCCATGAGATGGCGCCAGCACCCTAGCTTTTCCCTCACTAGCAATCTTTGCAACGTGTTCGTTTTGCCCATACACGAGATGCCTCAAATAACCGCTCCACCCCCACCTGCCTTTGGAACACGTCAAGGGTTGACCTGAAATGTTGAGCGTGAAGGTATCACTACAGCACCAGCATTTATCGATGGCTGAACTATGGCAAGCCTTAAGACATCGAGGATGTTGAGAAACATCTTTCTGTTCCTGGGTAGCTGACTATCATTTGATAACCAGCTAATGTTTTGAGGAGATTTTGTGCTCATCACACATGAAGAGTTGTGCATAAAATAAGTGTGCAAGCAACATCAGATTATGTACCAATTGAGATGAACATATAACTGAAAGGTGAAACAAAATATACCCCAGTGTATATATATATACATATATATCATATATACATATATATATATATATATACCTATGTACATATATCATACATATATATATATATATACATGCATATATATACATATATAATACATATATATACATATATATATATCATACATACATATACATACATTTATACACATATACAAACATATATACATATATACATACATACATGACCGGTCAGGAGTTTTAGAAACACCCCATTTTCCAGTTTTTACTGAAATTTAAGCAGTTCAATGTTTCAATGTACTCTGAAATATAAAGCAGAGAACAAATAAACAATTGCAGATAAAAAGAAATCATGGAATCGTTTTGTTGAACAAAATTTAATCTAAATTTTGACTCATCAAAGTAGCCACCTTTTGCAGATAAAACAGCCAACATATTCGTGGCATTCTTTCTGCAATGGAAATCAAATATGTTCGGAAAGTTCTTCCCAACACGTTTCAGAAGTTCTCACAAATGTGTTGCACTTGAGGTTGCTTTGCTTTCACCCTTCTGTCAGTTCATCCCAAACCAGCTCGATGGGGTTTAAGTCTGGAGACTGTGCTGGCCATTCCATGATTTGAAACCTACCGTCTTGTTCTTTTCTTCTAAGGTAGTTCTGGCATAGCCTGGAGGTATATTTTGGGTCGTCATCTTGCTGTTGGATGAACCTCTGAACAACTAGGCGTAGACCAGAGGGTATTGCGTGGTGCTGCAAAATGCTGTGGTAGCCCTTTTGGTTCAGGGTGCCAGTCACTCTGTGCAAGTCGCCGACTCTGGATCCAGCAAAAGAGCCCCAGATCATGATGCTTCCTCCTCCATGTTTGACAGTTGGTGTCACATACTGAGGAACCATCCTTTCGCCTCTTTGACGGTGTACAAAAACCCTGCGTGATGAACCGAAGATTTCAAATGTTATTCATTGGTCCATAAGACCTTCTTCCAGTTTTCAGTAGTCCACCGGCGGTGCGTCATGGCCCAGGCAAGCCTCTTATTCTTATTTTGCCATCTGAGCAATGGCTTTCTTACTGCCACTCGCCCTGTCAAACCTGTAGCTCGAAGTCTTCTCTTCACAGTTGAAACTGAGACTTCCTTACTTCGACCAGTGTTAAACTGTGCTTCAAGCTGCTGTTCTGTGAGCCGCCTATCACGTAAGCTGTTGACTCTCAGAAACTTGTCTTCTGATTGTGTTGTGGCTTTGAGTCTGCCAGACATCTTCCTGTCAGAGTTTCCTCCAGTTTCCAAATGCCTTTTGATGGTGAAGGAAACTGTACTCACTGACACCTTGGCTTACTTTGCAATTTCTCCAAAGGAAAGACCTCCACTTTTAAGGTTATAATGGTCTGTCGTTCCTTTGTAATGCTTTTTCTTGCCATTAGACTGCGATATTACTACTTCCTGCAGTGCAGTGCCCAAGTATCTTCAGAGGGTGTAACCACACAGTCTTCCAAACACGCTTTTTATACAGACAGGGGTTTGTAACTAATAACAAAGTTGGGACACCGTAGGGAATGGTTGCATCACTTTCAAGGCTTAATTTACTTCCATTGCTGCAGAACAGCTGCAGTTGCTAACCCATTACATGTTTCCTAAAAAGGGCCTTTTTTAACAAATTTGAAATTTACGTTATTTTTCAGTTTTTGGTTACCTAAACTTTTTGTTTAACCTCTGGCAGTTTACCGCTGAGCTTTGTACCATTTCAGGTTATTCACTGGACTTAACCTGCTTAAATTTCAGTAAAAAATGAAAAATTGGGGTGTTCAAAAACTTTTGACCGGAAAGTATAT
>CM068955.1:178824867-178847343 GCA_035128595.1 Eptatretus atami | reverse complement strand
GAGGGCTCTGCACCGTCGTTTCCTCACAGCGGCGCCGCACGCGCTGGCCTCCATGAGGGCCCACCTCACAGCAAAGGCACATGGCTGATTTACCTCAGGAATAATCAGACAAAAAGAAGAGTCGGGACGAAATGAAGAAAAAAATGATGCAAGCAAACCTAGCTATGAGATCATTGCAACGCACGCCCCAATTGTCCCGCTAGACAAAAGGAAGGGGACTATCTACACGTATAATAATGGAATAACTGTCTTGTAACACCTTTCTGTTGTATGCATGTGGTTCCAAGAACCGCAACAATATATATATATATATATATATATATATATATATAATATATATATTATATATATATATATATATAGAAGACCACAAGGGGAAAACCAGAGATGTCACTTTTTATAAATTTCAGGGTTATTGTACCTGCCAATAGTTGGCAACATAAGGTTTCCTCTCACAATATTACTTTAACAAATAACCAGGGGTGTCACATAATTTATATGGTATAAAGTTTAGCCGTGCAATGAAAAAACAAGTGTTGTCAAAGCTGAACAAGTAGAAACCCAGAGTTGTCAGTACTTTACTCCTGGTTATCTCCTTTCATTCATGTTAACTGTTCCACCATAATATTCAGAGTTGAGAAACTAAAAAATGAAAGGTTGTAAAACTTTCACAGCATAAACTCTGAGCACTACAATAGCCTATTTGGTTATATCATGGGCTCGTAGTTGGTGCATATCGTGGTTCAAGCCTGGTCAAACCTTTATTGTGACTTTTATGGGACCACGCCATGGCTTAATGGTTAGCGCGTCTGAGTACCCATCCTCATTCGATGTACCACCGCCCAATCAACCTGCTTAGGTATAGAGGGAGTCACATGAGGTGACTTCGGCTATCGCGGGGGTGGTTTATCCTTGGTTTCCTCCCGGTTTTCCATCATATTAAGTAGTACGGAGTAAGAAATGGAGAATCCGTCGTCATATAAGCGAAATACCCTTGAGTATGGCGTTGAACACCAATCAAACAAAAAAAACAATGACCGTTAATGTTGAAAAAAATAATCTGTGATCACCAAAGTCATGTAATGTATGCTAATAACCAACAAGCATGAATTTGCTACACATCCTGGGTTAAAATTGCATGGCAATTATTAAACAAGGGAATAACCAGTGATGTCAGTTTGCAACATTGATTCGTTCTTTGCTCTTAAATTAAATAACACAGAAGCTTGGCAAATGCTACATGCTTAATTTGATCGGCCAATGATCACTCTTCCTTTTACTGGAAAAGAAATCTATATGACAGTAATTAAACAGTCCACCAAAGTCTTGAAACTTTGTTTTTCATTTTCTCAAAATTGACTTATCCTGACATCTCTGGTTTTCCCCTTGTGGTCTTCATATATATATATATATTATATATATATATATTATATTATATATATTATAATAATTATATATATAATATGTAATATATAATATATATAAGTACATATGTATAAAATATACACACATATACACACACAAACATATCTATCTAAATATTAATATATATTGTATATATATATATATATATATATATATATATATATATATACATATGTATATATAAATATACACACACATACATATCTACTAAATATTTAAATATATTATATATATAGACACACAAACACATAAACATACTTAAACACAAACATACACATGCATATGCATGTACACAAACACACACACATACACACACATAGATACACACAAACCACACACATACATACACACAAACCACACACATACACAAACATGTACATTCATATGCACACACATACACACATACACATACACAAAGAAAAGCATCACAACAGAAGGTAAGATGTTGGAATAACATCAGAATCATGGGCGATAGACAGACAGTTGCATGGAATGAACAAACATTTTGGAGAAAAAGTAGGTTATGTGTATTTATGGGGATCGACATGAGATTGGGTAAGATAAGCATCCACTCTTGAAGAGTGGAATTGGTGAATACAAGACAACTCCACATGCGACAAATAAAGGGGACAGAAAGAGTGGATATGGGCAGAAAGTTTTGATTTAAGGGTGTTGATGTCTCTGGGAGCAGTTGTCATGGATTTGAGCTTCTCTAGATCAGCAAACAGAGGCAACAGCAGAATGGCGAACTGAGGGTGTGAGATTGGTCAGAAACGTGCAGGGTCATCGGCTTAATGATGCGCAAGATTTTACAAGGAGAGGACACTGATGTACAAATCAAAAAATAATGTTTTGAAGATTGTACACACACACACACACACACACACACACACACACACACACACACACACACACACACACACACACACACACACACACACACGTCTCTGAAGGAATTTGGCAAGCCATGCATTGTGAACTTGGGATACAAAGTGCAGAGCTTGATGGAATGGTGCCATATCATGTTGAAACCATGGGGAGATGTTCAATGAGACATCCTTCATGTTATGTGTGCTCATCACTTGGTTATGGAATAAGACAATGACCCGATGGCATTCATCCATGATGGCATTAACAGGAGTGGCATGTCAAGGTTTTAATGGCCTGAAGGGAAAATAAAACCGATTGTAAATTACCAAATAATGCGAGTAAATAAATTTGTAGGATATACAGTAATGATAGATGTGAAATGTTTTGACGATGAGTCGTTGCATATAGCAGAAAATGAGTGGGGGATCCAGGCTTAATGAACTATATATTGATAGGATTGCCTCTGAGCTGTCTGGTCCTTGACCTGGTCCTCTGTGGAGTCAAATTCGACCAAAAAAGTAGCCGTTCTTGTGCCTTGCCCCACCCCCCTGGCCCAAGCCCATGTTTCTGTAGGGCATACCCGGTCAACCATCAACTCCTTTCTGGTAAAACTACCTAAATCCAGGATTACACCTCCACTCATCCATTCCTCGTTTTTCTTACCTGTAGAACCAACTTCCACATCTTTTTCAATCTCATTCTTCCCTCCAGGTCTTCAAGACAGCTGTTCACCACCATCTCAGATCATCCCCAATCCAAAACCATGATCTTTTCTACCCTCGTTAACCCCCCTCCCCCCTCCACACAACCCAAGTCCTCCTCCTTCCAGGTTTCCAAGTCTCCCTCTATATTGTCCTTCAACTCTGCCATTGGTGACCCCCCCCCTCTCTACTGTTCCCATTGTTATGTTACATCCTGATCCATTTAGTGTTCTACCCTGTCCATGAGCCTTGACTCTGTATACAAAAAATATATGTCAGCAGAGGTACTGTATTTCAAAACACTGTTCTTCAAATGGGAATGTAAAGCCACTTGTCCCATCTATATTTTGGATGAGATTCACAATGGCTGAAAAAGATTAGGCCATTGTGTGCCTGAAGTACCTCATCTAAATCCCTGCCTATAAATTAACGTGACATGCAAGTTAATTACAAAATGAAGTGTATGCGACTTTAGTAAGTACACCAAGGTGTGTGAATAGGATAGATCTGATTCGCCAATTGGTCTCTTCCTGGATATCTTTGTGTTCAAACACATCTGTCTTGGGCTAGGTGAAAATATGTCAGGTTGACATTGTTGAGATTCGCCTGACAAGCGGAAAGGAAAGTGGCTTTATAACAACACCCTCTCCCTACTTTGTTGCGTGCTGTAGTCGGGACCGAAAGGAAGACTGGAGCTGGAATGGCATGAACTGATGAAGGGGAAAAATAATTAATTGCTGAACTCTCTGGCATTGCCATGTGCAAAGAAGGCAGAAAAAGATATCCAAAAAAAAGAAAAGGAGGGGGGGGGGCAAATTTTTTTTTTTTGGGGGGCCCCACCCGGGGGGGGAAACCCCCAAACCCCATTTTTCCCTTAAAAAAAAGGGGGGGGAAATAGGGGAGGCATGTTCACAGGGATTTAACAAGTTCTTATTAATATCAGTCCTGGAACAGCAGGTGTCAGGATGAAACTTGTGAAAAAAAAAATCACCCCCACCTGCAAAGCCAAAGGACACCATGAATGCAAGGGTACTAAAAACAAAATCCTCTAATGGCAAAGGCAGAACGAAGTAATGATGGAAATAAAAGTAGAAATCGAAAGCACAACTTAGAGAATGAGTAAAAACAGTATAATTTAAAAAGAAAACTAGAGAGTTCATAGAACACCTTGTGTCCGAAACCCATCGCTTTCTGTACTCGCCACACCCAGTCGCACCCAACTGTCCCTGGACTCTATATCCTTTTCCTCTGACAAAGTGGAGAGCTTGCTGTCAAACCTCGACTCAGATTCTGCAACCGGTCCAGACGGCATCAGCCCACGTGTTCTAAAAACCTGCTCCTCTGCTCTTGCTCACCCTTTCTCTGTTCTGTTCAACCTCTGATTTGCTCAAGGTCTTCTGCCATCTACTTGGAAATCAGCAAACATTATTGCCTGCATAAAAAAGGTGCAAAAACAGATCCCTGCAACTAAAGGCCCAGTCACACTTTGACGTTTTAGCCAGCGATGGCAACGTATTAGAATGTATGTAAAACGCTGGCTTACGTTGAACTTTTGATGTTTTTTTTAAAGATTCGGACGTATTCATAACGACTTGGTCTTATGCATAACGTATTAGTAATGGACACAGAACGTTTCGTTGTGTTATAGATAACTTGTACCAACGAATGCTGAACCTGTTGTCGGCGTTCACAACCTATGCCCAACGATAGTCTAACTCATGCATAGCGCGCTGCACGCATCGCCGACGATGACGTGGCTAGGTTATGGAAAGGCTGCCGCACAACGATTCAAATCATAACCGCCGCAGAAATGGAAGTGTCAACATCGCCAGTCACACCTTGGCGATCTTGCCAGCGTTATGCCGACCTCTGAAAAATGCGTCTAAAACGCTGGCGCACGTCGATACGGTATGGGTAAGTTTGGTATGCGTGAATAAAACGCTAAAGTACGCTATCATACGTCCTATTAAGTGGAGTACGTCTTGTAATTTTAAGCATGTTGAAAATTTTACGACCGTTACTTGCCGTATGACACACGTTCCGTATGTGATGGGAATAAGTTGTACGCACGATATGCGATCGTTGACACACATCGACACACGTTACTTGTAAGGTGCTCATAAGTCGAAAAACGTCAAGGTAATGGTTAGCGTCAGTGTTCCAGACTCCCGGTTTTTTTTTTTCTTCGGTGTGACGGTGTTCAGTGTACAGTGCGGTTATGATTTAAATTGTTGAGCGGCAGTCTATAATTATATTATATTACAACCGCACTAGAAATCGAAGTGTCAAACATCACCATCATACCGAAGGAAGGAAGAAAAAAAAATTAAAAAAAAAAAAAACCAGGGAGTCTGGAACACTGACGCTAACCATTACCTTGACGTGTTTCGACTTATGAGCACCTTTCAAGTACGTGTCGATTGTGTCAACGATCGCGTAACGTTAGTACAACACGTAACTCATAGCTTAGAAATAAGTTTCGGTACGCTAAACATTACCTCGACGTGTTTCGACTTATGAGTAACTTACAAGTAACGTGTGTCAACGATCGCGTGATGTGCCTACAACTTAGCGAGCGTTATGTGGACGTGTGAGTCATACGCTGCATAAGTCGTAAAAATTTCAAGCATGGAAAGCTTGAGGACAACCGAAAAGTACAACGTTTAAAGCCAGCGTACAACGACGTATGGCAGTGTTTCTATGCCACGCTGTCTCGCTCTCAATGTTATCAAAACTTACCCATAACGTATTACGTACGGTGTACCAGCGTTTTAGACCAATTTTTACAAAAATCGGCATACGTTGGCTAAAACGTCAAGGTGTGACTGGGCCTTTAAAAACCAATCAGCCTTCTCCCAATCATCAGCAAGGTTATGGAATCCATCATCGCTTCAGACATTTAAAAAATCCTTCCTCTTCTCCAATGGCTTGATTTCGATCATCAATTTGATTTCAGACCAGGTCACTCTACCCTGGATATGCTGCTTCTGCTTTCGCAACAATGACGGAGGTCCTCAATGCTGGACATGAAATCAGAGCCAATCCCCAGACATATTGCATGCTTTTGACATGGTCTGGCACCCTGCCCTGCTCACCAAACTCTCTTCCTATGGTATCCAAGGCCATCTCCACTCATGGCTCGCAGACTTCCTCTCCTGTCGCAGCAACGGTGTGCCCTAAATGGAGTTCTCTCATCCTCTCTTCCTGTCCAGGCTGAAGTTCCTCAAGACAGCGTTCTGGCCCTGTTCTTTTTCTGGTTTTCATCAATGATCTCTCCGACTCTCTGGAAAATCCTCTTTATCACTTTGCTGATGACTCCGCCCTCTGCCGTACCATCTGTCATTCCTCAGACTGGCAAGCCGCAGCTTCTTCGCTCTCTGCAGATCTGGGTAAAATCACAAACTGGTCCAACACGTGGAACATGTCTTTCAATCCGGACAAATCTCACACTCTCACTATGTCTCTCCGAAAGGACCACTTGGAACCCCCCCCCCCCCCATCCACTTTCCCAACAATCCTCTGGAAGAAGTCCTTTCTTTCAAGCTTCAAGGTCTCACTATCTGCCATGATCTTTCCTGGGAAAGCCACATTTCCAAACTGGCCTCCAAAGCCAGTCGCGACTGGGAATCCTCTGTGTGCAAAGTCCTTCCTCGGCCCACTGAGCTCTTGACCACATCCAAGGCTTTCGTCCGCAGCCTGATGGAGTACTACTCTCCCCTCTGGGCTGGTGCTCACTGCCTCTCACCTTTCTCGGCTTCACGCTGCAGAAACTAAAGCATTTCGGATCATTGGTATCTCCCGCGATAGGACTAAGTCTTGGGCTTCTCACTCTCTCACCGCAGGCAGGCAGTGGTCTTTCTGTCTTCCACATTCTCCTCTCCGGTCTTGCCCCCCCCTCCTGCTTTGTCTGCGCTTGTCCCCACCATATTTCCGCAGGGCGCTCAAGGTACGCCAACAACCCATTTCTGGTAAAACTACCAAAATCATGAATCACTGCCCACCTTCACTCTTTCATCTGTCTTTTCCCCACCTTGGAATAAACCTCCCCACTCTGTTCAACCCCATTCTTCCCTCCAGGCCTTCAAAACGGCTGTTCACCACCACCTCTTATTGCCCCCCATCCAAATCCTCGATCTTTTCTACCCCACTAATCTCCCCTAATCCACCTCCTTCAAATTCCTTGCTTTCCTTCCTGAAAGTCCCTGTAATGTCCATTCTGTATACCCATGTTCCGCGCCCCATCCATCGCTCTCCTGATGTCGCTGTTCCCACTGTTTGTCCTTCCCACTCCCACCCTCTTGTCTCATGCCCCCGTTGATGTGCGTTGTGTGTCGCTCTCGTACGAGCCTCGACAAGGTATACAACCCCCCCCCCCAAAAAAAACACCTTACCTGCGCTGTCTTGTAAAACAAGGATGTGGGTGGGGTCTACGAGCGGAAAGTTTGATTGGTCGTGATGACATAAAATGCCATTATATTTTTGCCACTCCTACTAAATGGAAGGGTTTTGAAAGTACCAGAAAGGCGATTTGTTTTCTGCAGTGTTAAAGTATATTGTTGCGGACCGCGGGTCACGGGTACAACAAGGTGGGGTTATTCACCTAGTTCTCTTGGATCACGAGAATCGCAGGCCGTCACACATGAAAAACTTTGTATCGCAGCGGGTTGCTAAACACCGTGAACGCCAATAGCTGATCACTTGACTTAGGTCCTCCGTCTGACACCGTTTACCTAAGAACACGTGATCTCCTTATCAGGGAATCGCGCCCTCGCCAATTATGCTATTATCTTTATTGGATCGTGATTAATGCGGCTGAGCTTTCCGCTAGCACAATGCCGGACTGAAACAAGAGCCCATTAGTGGGGAATTATAACCTCACGGATAATATACATACGGACATTGCTGGACCAATGTAAGAAAGGGCAACCACGGGCAGATTGAAATAAAACAAGAATAAAATATTTACAACAAGCAAATACAACCCGTCGCTTCGCTGATGGGTGTGAAGGGAGGGGGTGTGAAGGGGAGGGGGTGGAGAAAGAGAGAGGGAGAGAGAGAGGGGAGGGAGCAGAGAGGATGGAGGAAGGGAGGACGTGGAGAGGAGGGAGGGAAGCATGGAGAGGTGAAGAAGGGAAGCTAGGAAGGGAGAAGAGTGAGGAAGGAGGATGGAGGTGGGAGAGCAACGCCTCACAAAACGTTGCTATACACTGCGGGACAGAGGGGTGCGAGAGAGAAAGAGAGAGATGGTGTGGGAGGAGAGTGCTGCATTGTATTTGGAGGGGGAGCGAGGAGGGACAGACAGACAGAGAGAGAGTGGGGGGGTGGAGGAGGAAGAAAAAAATAGATATGTGAGGTGGAGGAGGTGGCGTTACACAAGAGTGACATGTTATGCTTAATGAGCGAACACAAAAAATAAAAAAAAGATCTCATGTCAGAATAGCTGTACACACGACACAACAGAGTTTGTAATGTTAACCACAGGCACGCCTGCAAAAACTTTGATATCCCAGTTCCAGAAAATTTGTGGGAACATTAACCAAAGCATGGACTGAAAACATGTAAGTACCATTCACATACGACCTAATGATCCCATCGAGCGTGACCATCGAAAACAAAGCGTTGCAACCAGATATCATACTTCGGTCCAAAAAAAAGAGTGAAGAAGGCATTGCTAAGTGAGGTGTTAAGACCAGTGATTTTGGAGTAAACAATGCAGAAATCAAGAAAATGACCAAATACCCGATAGCTCGAGGCAAAATAAGAGAGACAGCATGGCAACCAGGACCAAGGTAGCTCAGAGGCGATGGCAGAGAGAGCAACAACCACGACCAAGGTAGTTAGGGGCTGACGACAGAGAGAGAGTGAATCGGCACGCTGAGCAGCAGCTTTGTAACCCTGGGGGCAGGTGGGGCCAAAGAGCCACACATCAGATCCCCCGAGGCAGCCTGGGACCAGCCAATGGGCCACGTCAGACCCCACAAACCAGCCCCATGCCAGCCATTGAAGGGTTCCCCCACAGCCCCGCCCAAACTGCCGTCCAGCCAGATATTCAGTCATTTGGTCTTTCCGGCTGTCGTCATCAACAGAGCTCCGCACTTATCATGAGGGGAATCCCTTCTACCCCCATGCTCCTGGGACAAACCCCAAACGTCCAACAATGTTCATGGCACAAACCAGGGAATGGGGCAATAATTTTAGGGAAGCTGGGTTGTGTCTTGGTTCGTTTGCCAGTCATTTTGGTTGGAGGTGAATAAACGGGGATTGGGGAAACGAAATACAGTACAAGGGAAGACAGCAATAAATTACATTACAGGATAGACGTCCATACAGACGAACAAAAACAAAGACTTTGTGGGGCTTTAAACAATAAAGGGGAATGGGAGAATTTGGCACACAATGAACGCCGGGGCAGTAAAACACGCACGCCCCGTGATGATGGCTGTCACGGCACACGTCATCACGTGCTGATGTCTCTATTCTCCCCACGGGTTGAGAGGGGCGCTAACTACCCAACCCAATGCATTTGATGACATAATAACCCTTATTTACTTACGGTTTAAAAAAAAATAAAACCGCAACAATATAATTCAATTGAAATAAAACAAATTTTAAAGGTTGTCTAACAAAATTTTTGTAACTTTTCTGCTGTTGATGCGGCGTCGTCTACACCATCCTGTCCAACAAGTTACATTAGTTATTCATGCCTGTTGTTTGTGTCCTTTATGACGTCCTTAAAAACAGTAAGTTTCCTGCTTTGAATGATTTTCAATTTTGTTTGACTGCTAGACAGACAAGTAGAGTAAACCAGAGTTGGTGTCAAAGCCACCCAATGCTCGCCTGTTTATACATTTATCGTTTATAAAAGACGTCCAATAATTAATATTTTTTATAAAGCATTGCAGTGAAGTCTGATCCAAATAATTTATAAGCAATATATGTATTTGTATATTGTAATCAGTAACAAGAGCGCAAGTGAGCACAATATATGCCCGAACAAGTAGGTATATACAGAATTGTGCTACTACATGGAAAACAGCATCCTGGTTGCCATGGCAACCACTTTAGATGACGAACGTAGTCGCGACACACCGTCTCCACAGTCTGTACTATGTACCAATATGAAACGTGAAAGTTGAAAACTTTGGGAGTTAGAGTGCGGACAGCAATGGATGGAAAACAGCATCCTGGTTTCCATGGCAACCACTTCGATGACGAACGTATGTCACGACACACCGTCTCCACAGTCTGTACCTATGTACCAAATATGAAACGTGAAAGTTGAAAACTTTGGGAGTTAGAGTGCGGACAGGAACAGATGGAAAACAGCATCCTGGTTGCCATGGCAACCACTTTAGATGCCGAATGTATGTCACGACACACCGTCTCCACAGTCTGTACCTATGTACCAAATATGAAACGTGAAAGTTGAAAACTTTGGAGTTAGAGTGCGGACAGGAACGGACAGACGGACGGACGACAGACAGACAGACGGACGGACGGACGGACGGACGGACGACCGGTATCACATAATACGCCCCAATATATTATATATCGGGTGTATAAAAAATAGTGTGATAAGATAAAAACATTAGAAAGGAAAAAATAACTTGCACCAAAAACTTTAACATTTTCACGCTCACGCTCACGCTCTCGATGACGCTCACGCTCACGCTCACGCCGGGGGTATTGCTATAGCTCTCTGTTCTTCGAACAGGCGAGCTAAAAAATGATCCCTCTCCTCTCTGTGTGCATGTGATCAGGATGCATTCAGAACCAATATATTGTTAAACGACAGGTTAGTTTTCAGTCGTGTTTAAAATATAACATTCTATTAAAATAAAGTTGTTCCTCGATCATAAACTGACGTTTGTGGACACACAGACAGACAGACGTGAACCAATTGCTGAACCCCATTTTTCGCTTCGCGTGCATGGGGTAAAAAGAAACAAAGCACAGTCAAGATTAATAATGTGTTTTGCAGCTCCTGCATCTCACGAGGATGAGTGGATGAACCTCGACCACAACAAATCACCAATCCAGATAGAGATGTCCAAAGAGACATTACCATGGACCACCGCCAAATTTGGGCAGTGAGTGTCCTATGGTCATGTGGATTTTCACCAATTCACATTGAAGCTTGGTGTTGGCTTAGTGGTGAGGGTGGCTGGCTTGGGATCTTAGGGTCCTGAGTTGGAGACCTTTTCCCCATTGAATGAACACCAGGTGAGGTTAACCCAGCCTGTCAACCTTCTGAGGTTGGTGAAATGAGTACCAGTGCACTGGTAGAGGGGTACAGCATCATCGGTACAGCTGTGCTTCCAAGATATGACAGCTATGCGGCAGCCAAGCTGCCGTACACAAGAACAGGACAGAACCAGTTCACATTGACATACAGTATGTTGATTGGCACCCACTGGAGGACCTCCAAAGGGAGCAAGAAAATAAGATGTTGTTGGAATACAACGTTTGAGAAAAAGATCCTTGAGTGAGCTTGATCTATTGAAGGTATTGTAATGCATAGTGGAAAGTCAATGCATGGATTATGTAAAGACCTGATTCACTAAATTAACTTTAAAACAATGAATCTTGACTTTCTTATAATTAAATCTATTTGAAATAAAATCATTCCACAAACTTCTTGATCGCAAACCACTGATTTGTCTATCTTTTTGATACCAATGGTATTGTGATATAACATTGCTCCTACTTCAAAAGCAAGAGGTAATGGAGAACCATTCTAGAAGTATCATGTATGCTTTTGACAAAGTATGGCACCGGGCCCGCTTTATAAGCTCTCTGTTTGTGGTGTCTTGTGCCATCACCACACCTAGTTTACAAATTAGGACCACGTCAGCAAACAGCATGTAGATTGTTATTTTGCTTTGTCTCCTTTATGGAAGGCAGCATCCTCCAATGCAACGTCATGGGACCAATCCAGCTCTCAGTTTACAAAAACAATCTTGGTTTTGGTAGAAGACCACTGCAACACTTTCTGTGGATTTCATTGGAAGTCAAGCAGTCCATCAGTACAGCGGCAGACACGCAGCAGGCTCCATCCATTTCAGACAATCTACAAATCAAAAACTCTTATGATACCAAAAAAATTATATTAATCCCTGATAAGCCGAATATCCTTATTTTGTCTCTCTGGAAAGGCAACAGCCTTTCCAATTCTTTATTCATATGTGATAAGACTTTGGAAGAGGTATTTGAATCTCACCATTAGATGTGATCCATCCAAGGTACAGAATCAACATTGGGTTAACAATGGCACCAATGGTGCCTCGGTGCCGTCTCACTCAGAAGGGAGCAATAACAATCAAGATTGTTTTTTAAGTGTCCACACCGCGATACATTTCATAAAGATCGTATATATAATTTAGTCCTACTTTTTAAAATGAAACCATTTGAAAGGTAAATATACAGGGTGGGCCAAAAGTCACTGAAGATTTTCTTCTTTAAAAAAACTTTTTTATTTTAAAATAAAAATTAATGAAATATATTGAAAATTGTAATTTAATTCATGGAATTAGTTTTTTTTAGATCAATCGTGAAAAATAATGTCCTGCAAATGGCTCCCCATTGGCTTCTTTGCAGTCTTGCTCTTTCCAAAACGTGATCCACCACAGAGGACAAACCTTGATCAATCGCTGTAATTTCCTCGGAAATGTTGTTTTTCAATTTTATTCCTCCAGTATCCGTGGCTTTTTGACATACACGTAACGTTTAAGGTACCCCCACAGAAAAAAATCTGTGGTCGTTAAATCCAGTGAACGTGGAGGCCAATTAATGTTTCCAAATCTTGAAATTATGCGGTTACCAAAAACTGTCCTGAAGTCCATTGTAGGCCTCGCAGTATGGGCCGTAGCTCCATCTTGCTGGAACCACATTTCTGGTAAATTTTTCACTTTCAGAAACAAGAAATTCTCCAGCATTTTACCTGTATCACTCACCAGTCCAGACACTGCATAACATGATCATGAAAAAAGGTCTCCACTGCGGGCTGAGTCAGAACAGATCCCTTTGACTCAAAAGAGCAATCAAGTTCCGAATCGTGTTTTCTGATGGTTGTTCTCGAACATTAAAATGATTGTGAATTTTTTTTTGTTTGAATTTTTGATTTTCCCACGGGAGTAATAAAATTCAACAATTTTCACTTGCTGGTCATTGGTAATTTATTCATAATGAATTCCCCGGTTCTTCTTTATCTGCAACAAAAAAAAAATTGAAAATAATTAAAAAAAGGTTATTAAAAAAAAAGGAAAACCTTCAGTGACTTTGGCCTACGAAATAACATATATATATATATATATATATAACATACATACATATATATACAATATACATATATATATACATATATATATATACATAACATATATACATAATATATATAATAACATATATATATACATATATATACATAAATATACATAATATACTGTATATATAAATATATACAGAAATATATGATACAATACATATATATTATATATATATATATATTTACATAAATATACATATATATATACATATACATATATACATAAATATACAATATATACATAAAATACAAATACATGTATATATAAATATATATATACATAAATATACATATATACATAATAACAATATATATATAATATCATGTATATATATACATAAATATACATATAATTGTTGCAGAAATGGCCATAGTATGCTATAAATATGGATGTACCAGATCCCCTATTAAATGCATGTTTGGCCAGGCTGTTCGGTAAAATGGACGTTACATGTGTGTCGGGAGGTGTCACAGGCTGTTATTTGTTTGTGCAGTGGTGGTGGACCGAGAGATTCTTCTTCTTCCTTCCCCTCTCCGGCAATAGTCCCGCCCAGCGCTGAGAGGGGGAGTGGCCAGAAAGAGAAAGTGAAACTGAGAGGCCATGAGCTGAAAAGAGGAAGTGAAACGGAGAGGGCAACGAGCGCTGAAAAGAGGAAGTGAAACTGAGAGCCACGACGCCGAAAAGAGGAAGTGAAAAACTGGAGAAGTAAAAAATGCAGTCAGCTTTGAGGTGTGCTCGGGCTTCGAGCGCGCAGAAAAAGAAAGCCAGTGGTGCGATCGGAGAGAGAGAACGTGAACCTGGCGCGTGCCGGGTCTGCCTTCTGTGCCGGGTCTGTCTGCCTTCCCCAGTCTGTAACTCGGGGTCTATTCCCCCAGCTGGCATGTACAGGTGTATTTTGGTACGTGATACGAGCGCGTAACCCGAGAACTGTGCCGAACCAGCCGGCGTTATAACCCCGGACGGCGGTGGTTGGGTGCGAAAACCCAAACTAGGTATGGACGCGATTGACCCACTCGTCCGAGAACCCCCCACCCCCGGATCCGCAACAATAAGATATATATATATATATATAATATATAATAATTGTATATATATATCATAAATAATATAAAACATAAATATTACAATATATATATTATATATATAATGCATATATTATAATATATATACATAATATACATATATATATATATAAATATATACGAAATATATATATACATAAATATACATATATAATATACATATGCAATTTGGGAATTCGATCGCACACAACAACAGGTTCCTTAGTCAGCTATGTCGATAAGTGCTTGTTCCCTAGATAGCTCACCTTTCATTGTTTAAATGTTCAGAAATCGATTAGATGCGCTGCGGATCAATTTAATAGTTAGGGAACGAACAATGGAGACATCCTCCCCCTCTTCTGCGAAGAGCAAGAACCACCCTGCCGTCCCGTGACTCATGATGTCAACAACTCCCTCACCCCGTGCTGAAGTGGGGGATGGCAGCGAGGCATGAGTCACGCCAGGATTGGGGAAGGGCGAGAAGGATAAGGACGAGATTCTTTCTTTGTTCTTGGTAGTAAGCTTTTGCTTCGGCAGAGAGTAGTCGTTCAGACAGACCTTCGGGTCCTGTTGGCTTGGGTTAGGGTTGAGGCCCTCGAAGCTTTTTGCTTTGGTGGTTCAGTGAGCTTCGGCTTCTGCTTGGCTCGGGAAGCTTTTTGCTTCGAGCTGCTTTGTTTTGGAAGGAGTTGAGCCAGTTTGCTGGCTACGTGCGAATGGTGGCTTCTTCTTCTCTTCTTCTTCTGGTTCCTGGAGCTCTTTGTTCTCCATTTGGTCCTGGCTTGGTGCGACTCACGCCTCTTTGTGGAGGTGTGTCCTCGGGAAGCGACGCATCGACGGGAAGGATCGGCGCCTCGTCTCACCAGCACGTGTTGAGAAGCGCGGGAGGTGGTTCCTCGGGAAGCGACGCATCGATGGGAAGAGACGGCGCCTCGTCTCACCAGCACATGTTGAGAAGTGCGGGAGGATTCGCGCGAGCTCGGGAAGGATCACGGCTCGGCGATTGGATCCAGCTCGCTCTCGCTGGAGCCCGGTCCGAACAACTTAAGACCACACGAGGTGGAGAGGTTCGAATAGGTTCTGGGTTCAGCTCACCTGTCCGAGCTGGAGCTCGTTATTAAAGGCCTCTGCCACCATTTCTTGGGTGTGTGTGTGTGTGCGTACGTGTGCCGTGGCCCATCTAATAAGTAGGAACTGCTGTTAAGTGCAAGTGACTGTACATAATAAGTAGACGGTTGATTCTTTGTCGTGCTTTTGTTGCTTGTATAATTGCATGCGTATTTTGCCTTGTTTAATTGCATTCGTGCTTTATTATAATAAATGTCCTTGTGTGAATTAAACCTGTTCGGTGCGTCCGCTCCTCATTGAACTGCCCCATGTTGTACTCGAATATAGTTGGTTTTAAAATAGCCGATAAATAGAATCGGGTCCGGCGAGGTCTGGCGATAATACCCGCTCGGTTATCCCAGAACGGAACGGACCGCATAAGCGGTTCGTGTCCAAGCAGGCCTTCGCCAGGTACGGTCCCCTCGTAGGTTACCCACGCGAACTTAGGTATATCGATATTCGGCGATTGACCCTATTTCGCGCGGGTAAAAAACGGACTGGGCCGTGGTGGAATTAAAAACCACCCGTGACTGGTTCTGGCGTGTTGCAGAAAGTCACCAAACCTGAGATTCCGTTCGGTGGCGAAGCGACCGCTGTTGTTAGACACAGTGGTTCGCACGCCGATGGGCGGGAATCTACAACACTGGTGTCGGAGAGCGGGAAAACAAACTCTCCCGCCTCCAACAAAATTAACGAACGGATCAAGGTGTGCGAGGCGACCCTCCGGTTCCATTACAAAAAACGAGCTTTTAAATTATTTCCGTTAAGCAAGATGGGGTTCAAGGCGAACGGGTGCAGGGTGGTTTAAGTGAGTGTGTGTTGATGTAGGATCCATGGCCCCGGACGGTCTCTTTTTAATAACCCCCCGCTAATTGCAATCAGTGGGGCGTCACCCTCATACACTGAGCATGAACTTTGCCGGCAAATGAACTCGAAGTCGCAAAAGCGGCGCTGCCGCATCTCACGCGCAAACGGAGCGGGCTGCTAAATGGCACAGCCGTACGGCACGATACGACGGCGGGCCTCCAACCAACGATTGAAACCACGTGATCATGGCAGGGAGGCTGGCGGACATTGGCGGCTTCGGGCAAAAACAAGAGAAACTGGGAAAACTAAAGAAAACTGTGAGAGAAACGAATGAAAAGAGAGAGCAAGCAGTGCAAAAGAAGTGCGGAGAGCGAACTGAAGAAAAGAAAAGAGGAGCAAATATGTAACTCCCAGGATAGAAAGAACTTAGAAAGAAGAATGGAAAACGAAGCTGGAAAAGGAAAACGGAAACACGATGTGGAATTGGAACTACTGAAGAAGAGGTAAGAATAGGCAATCGGAAAGAGAAAGCTGGAACAGGAGGTAAAAAGAGGAAAGTATTGGGTCAAAATTAGCAAGGAATTCGGTGAGGGAATGGATGAAATGAGGAAGAAAGAATGTGAAAGAGGCTGGAGATGAGGACGGAATTATGAAAAGAAACTTTCTGAGTTACTGAACACCAAAAAAAAACGGGATTACAAAACGAACTGAGGATGTTAAAAGAGGAAAAAAGAGAACGGAGAATGAAACGTAAGGAACCACACTGAACAGATCAAACAGCTGGAAGCCAAGGCCAGATTGCAGAATAAGGAACAAGAGAGACAGTGAATAAAAAGCAAAAAGAGTATGAGTTTGAAATAACCAACTCAAGAAACAGCAAAATTTAAGTCCATGGAGATGGAAAAGCTCCGGAAAGAAAATGACCAACTAAAGGCTGCCAGAGAGGAAGAACAACTCAAATGGAAGGAAAAGGAGCCAGGAAGAAACGGAAAATAAACGAGGTGACTGAGATAAAACAAGTAGAGAGAAACTACAGGTAATTGGACGAGCACACACAGGTAGAGGTAGTGGAGGACAAGGGTGAGCTGTGGAATGTGTGGACCCGATGCAAGCACCGATGGCCTCCTTCAGGAACGAGGAGGGACGCCCCTTTGAGGCGGATCGTGACCAGGTGAGTCCGGTCGAGCTTTGCGAGTTAGGGGCGAGTGCTGTTAACGTGCACGTGGAGCTTGGGGTTTGGAGACCCCGGGAGCGCTTGTAGGTAGCACAAATCCCCACGCGGTCGTCCCGGTGGTGTGTGGTATGTGTGGCAAAAATGCGTGGCTGGAAAGCACGCATTGTGTGAGTGAAACCCCGTGTAGAGTGTTTGGCGTGTGTAAAGCGATTCCTCGGTGTGAGTAGTCTGTGTGTGAGTGAAAGGCGATGTGTGAGAGAGACCACGTGTGTGAGGTGGCGGTATGAGAGGGAGATGGCGGTTAGCATGCGGAGACCGCAACCGCATGTCCTAGTGTAATGGTGAGGTGTGTGAGCGCGTGGCACACAGGAGTGTGCGCGTTGAATGGCGACACGACTGCCACAGATGAGGGACAAAAGCCGTGTAGCGCCGTAGTGATTTTGAGGACCGTTCCTGGTTTGCACAGCAACGAGCGCGGGGTCTGGGCTGTGCTGCGCACGAGGCTGCCACGTGCGCCGCGCGCGGTGAAACCGATCCGGAAACGCACCGGTGGATGTTAAGCCGATCCCGCGGACGACAGAAGGTACGCTGGATAATGGATTTGGACCGGATGGGTTCTCCAGGCAGGCATGTGTGAAGCTCCGACGAGCAGAGCACATGGTTCGCGTGGGGAACCCTCGAAAAGCGAGGCTTGTTTGATGCGCAGGGTGACGTCGGGCTGCAGGTGGAATCCAGCAGAAGGAAATCCTGCCGGATGGTACCAGTCCGAGGAGGGACGAGATGCGCGAACAGCTGCCATGACGTCACGGGGAAAGGAGCGCAGGTCGAGTTGCCGCGCTAGTGCGTGCGCATAAAAAAAAAAAAGCAAGCTCGCTCGGCTGAACAAATCCCTGGGGCAAGGGGTGGAAGACCCCCCTTCAGGGGGCACAGGAAACTACTAGTTAGGGGGATGGGTTAGCGATAGTTAGACCGCTTCATGGGGACATGGTTTGGTTGTTCTCATGGAGCCCGTGGAATGGATTAAGTTAGAGGGATTTTCAGTTAGATTAGTGAAATGGGAATTTTTGGATATTTCGGAGACATGGACAGACGGAAAATGTGTAGTGGAACGAGTTTAGCCTACGTAGAGATAACATGGAAGTGCAGATGATTTAAGGATGACGAGGAGCAAGAGTTAGTCACGGAATGTAGAAGGATGGCAGTGGGAGTGTGTGTGAGTTCGAAATGAAAGTGCTGTGAGGAATGAGTGTGGACAGTGGCCAAGTGCTACGGGTGAGCGAAATGTGTATCATTTGTGCGAATGGACGGTTGGGGGAGATATTCCCACCCCAAGTGACCCGGGCAGTTAATGGCTAGTACGCTAGTGGTTATTCAAATTTCTAACGAGTCGTTTGTTGTTGGGTGCGAGAGAAGGCAACGAAACCCGTTTGGAGGGTGCAAGAGTCAGAGCCGGCTGGGAGCGGCTCGGTCGGAAAGTGAGTATATGTTATAGTGGGCACCCGGGCACCGCGACAGTCGGCCAAGTAGCCCAAGGCCCAAGAGGGGCGTTATGTAGTGGGCACGGGCGAACCCATCGGAAAACGCGGACCCGTACGCCCAAATGCCACGGGGCAAGTTGTCTAGTGGCACGGGCGACCTCAGAAAGACCCGGGGCTCACACCGCCACGTGGCATCGGAGGGGGCAATGCAGAGAGGCAACCCCCCGCGTTGTAGGGAGCACTAGCTCTGGAGGCCAGCCTTGCGGTCCGGGGGGCCATGCTTAGAGTACGGCAGAGGGGGAGTTCCTGCCCAGTGACACGCTGCCCAGCTAGAAAATTTGTGCTAGGGCACTATGAAAACTTTGAGGGCAAGCCCAAATTTAAATGGACACCGAACACAGGCGACGGAATCATGTTTAGAACCGAAGTTTGAATACAAGTGTGAGCTTTTGGAAAGCCCCGGGGTAGTTTCAGGTTAATAATGTTAGGTAGTAAGGAGAGTACCCCTTCGCCCACATCCATCCCTTTGCTCGGGTAGAGCCGCTGGACTCACCTTGGTGATGCTACCTGAGCGAGGCCATCTTGAGGCTTCGTTGGCCCGAAACAGGACGCTAGTTCCTCCCTATCCCCTCCAGAGGTGGAACGCGGGGTTGGATTAGGCTAGGTTGACAGGATAGGTTAGGCCAGATAAAGACGATAAAAGGGGTTAGGAAGACAATTATAGTAAGGGAATAAAAATAATTAAAAAAGAGGGGCCAAAATTTGTTGTTGTTGTGGCAAATTAAAGGGAGTGGTATGGTCACAGAGACATGCAAAGGCGAAGAGTGGGGGGAGACAGTAGGCTAGTCCAGCCACGCTCAGAGCGGCCGGCACACCGCGCACCCTCGGACCTGAGCGCAACCACCACATGAGGCCGGCCAGCTTCACCCTCGGCCGTTGTGCTGCCAGCAGCCTGTGCGCACGGGCTTGCGTTGCCATCTTAGTTGCCCTCTGCCATGACCCCATGCCTGCTAGCCCTTGTTTGCGTTTGCCCCCCTGTGTCCATTCCCTCAAACCATGTGCGCCAGGAACAACATCCCATTTTGCAAGACGCCCTGCAGGCAGCTGTAACACCATTCATGCTCATGGTGTTTTGCCGACCATCTCCATCCATTCCCCTGCACAAAATGAACTTCGAAATTGACTTTACCTTCTACCCCTTTCACAGATCACAATCCTGGGCCATGGTTAAGTAATGGATAAGTTGACGCTGAAAATTGTAAATATGTGAACTTCACCGTGCATGTTTGTTTAGCGCCGGCAATTTTAGTTAAGTGTCGAATGAGTCTGAGAGTTTGTTTAGTAGTATACGCAGCCCATTAGGTGATCTATTTTGGGACACGTATAAAGAAAGTCGCACTCAACGGAATCGAAGTAGAAGTACTAGGGAAAACTACACATGCGCTACACGAAATTGACTGACTTCGGGACGAGTCTTGAAAAGGGGGGGGTAAGTGTTAGAATATGGGAAATTCGATTGCACACAACAACAGTTCCTTTAGTCAGCTTATGTCGATAAGTCTTTCGTTCCTAGATGCTCACCTTTCATTGTTTAAATGTTCAGAAATTGATTATGCGCTGCGATCGATTTTAATAGTATAGGGAACGAAAACAATTTGGGAGAACATTCCCCCTTTCCCCCCCTCTTCTGGCGAAGAGCAAGAACCACCTGCGTTCCCGTGACTCATGATTCAACAACTCCCTCCACCCAGCTGATGGGCGGCATTGACGCACGGGCATGATCACGCCGGGTCGGGATAGGGCGAAAGGATAAGGACGAGATCCCTTTGTCTTGTAGTAAGCTTTGCTTCGGCAAGATAGTCGTTTCAGCAGACCTTTCGGGTCCTGTTTGCTTGGTTAGGGTTGAGGCCTCGACAAGTTTCTTGCTTGGTGGTTCAGTGAGCTCGCTTCTGCTTGGCTCGGAGAGCTTTTTGCTTCGAGCTGCTTGTTTGGAAGAAGTTGAGCCAGTTGCCTCGGCTCCGAGCTGCGAATGCGTGGCTTTCCTTCTTTCTTGCGTTCCTGGAGCCTGTTCTCATTTGTTCCGGCTTGTGCACCATCACCGTCTTCATGGGGTCCTCTCGGAAGCGACGCATCGACGGAAGGATCGGCCCTCGTCCACCCGCACCGTTTAGAAGCGCGGGAGGATTCGCGGGAGCTCGGAAGATCGGCTCGGCGATTGATCCAACTCGCTCCGCTGGAGCCCGGGTCCCGAACAACTTGAAGACCACCCGAGTGAGAGGTCAGAGATAGGTTCTGGGTTTCAGCTCACTGTTCTCGAACGCTGGAGCTCGTTTATTAAAGGCCGCCCCCATTTCTTGGGTGTGTGTGTCGAACGGTGTCCGGTGCCCGTCATAATAAGTCAGGAACTGCTGTTAAGTGCAATACGTACATAATAAGTAACGGTTGTAGTTCCTTTGTCGTGCTTTTGTTTGCTTGTATAATGCAGAGTGTTCCTTGTTAATTGCCTACGTGCTTAACTAATAAATGCCTGTTGAATGTAAACCTGTTCTTAGCGTCAATTCCCTCATTGAACGCCCACTTGCACCGGATAATAGTGCGTTTTAATAGCAATAAATAGAATCGGTCCGGCAGGTCAGGCGATAATACCTGCTCGTACCAGAACGAACGGACCGCTAAGCGGTTCAGTCCAAGCAGGCCTCGCGAGTACGGTCCCGTAGTTACCCCGCGGCGGGTACTAGTATATCGATACAGTGATTGGACACAATGTCGCACGGTAAATGGACGGGCGGTGGAAAAACCCACCCGTGCGGTTCTGGCGTGTTCCAGAAAGTCACGACGATTCCGTTCGTGGCGAGCGACCGCTATTGTTAGACGCGGTCGTTCGCACGCTGACGGCGGGAATCTACAACAATAAACTGTGGATATATATATGTGCGGGTCGGCGGGGCGGGAGAAGACCACAGTGGGGAAGCTACGCGATCCCACCAGATCCCCTGAATGTACCGCCCGGCTAATCCGTGACGACGTCGCTTAACTGACCCGGATGCCCATAACTCAACTAACAAGTCCTCACGCCTTTGAACGGGTTACCTCATTAACCCACATGGTTAACCACCGAACCACACGCCCTCAACCCTGTCCGACACCGGCACTCTATACGATCGTCACCTTTCCAGATCGTGCAGCTCGAGCGACACGCCAAACGTACGGCAAAGGACGGAGCCGTGGAATAAAGACCCGGCTAAACTGATCGAAACCCATCCTGGAACCAATGAGGAAAAGACAAAGCGAGCTGGAACATTCCTAACAACAATGTATTACAGCAAGTGAGGAAAGCATGTGGCACAACAAAGTATGGATGAACCAGAAAGAGATGAGGGTGTGGGGCGACAATATACAAGCAACTGTACTAACAGACATGCAGACTTGACCGAGATAATCAACATAACAACAATAAAAGATCTTCGACAGGCTTACTGACAGACAGTCCAGCACACCAGACCACACACAGAAGAAGAAAAACCTACGCTC
>CM068955.1:178803707-178822567 GCA_035128595.1 Eptatretus atami | reverse complement strand
CATCCTGACATCAGTGAAACTGTTGATAACAAGCGCCAGGGTCAGAAATACTATCATGATCGCACGGCTGCATTGCGTGACTTTGCTGTAAACGATGCTGTTTATGTACTGAACCATGGCCTTGGAGCAAAATAGCTGCCAGGTGTTGTTACTACCAAGGAAGGAACTCATGTTTTTTTGTGTCAAGCTGAAAGATGGGCGTACAGTTAGGAAACATGTGGATCAGATCAAGCTGCATTATATTGAGTTGGAGGATGATGCGAAACCTGTGATTCATCCAGTTATTGTTCCGTTGTCTGAGAATGCAACTGTTGTTTCCGAGCCTGCATCCGAAGTCGTCAGCAATGCGTTTCTACCTGAAGTTTCTGTACCTGTACCCGCTGCCAGTCCGGTGCATTTGTCCACGTCAACTAAATCTATGCCTGTAACAAGTCCTTTGCGTAGGTCCTCACGTGTATCAAAACATCCAGACCGGTTGGATTTGTAATTCAAGGGGGAGATATTGTGATGTATTGCCCTCCCTTGAGTTTGATGCGAGTGCCGTGTGCGCATGCGCGACACACGGGACCAGAATGGAGCTGAGCGTTCTCAATCAAACCTTCGTGAAGTTGAATGCATCATCACGACATTACCGGGTCTTAAGGCGTATCCTAAGTAACCTCGCCGGGGTCTGAAACCGCCATGTTTTTTGGCCTGCTCAACCATACCTTGACTTGGAACAGGCCGCAATGATTTCTTAATGATAGCCTGTTTTTTTTTCACTTTCCTCACTCCTTATTGAATGCCTTTTCATCATAGCAATGAATCACTGGGTAGATTGCAATGTTATAAACACCTGAAGACGGCAGCGTTCGTGGCTTTATTTCATTTCTGCATATGCGATAACTGCGAGAATCTCTTAAACTTAAACTAAGCTGAATTACAAAATTTAAGCTGCAGAATGGAACTTAGAAGCAGTTCCGACTCCTAAAAAAAAGTGTTCATTTGTCCAATTTGGACATATTTGACATTTTGGGAGTCTCCGGGAGGTGTACTGTATGTTTAATATGACGGTTCGGTGATTGCTAATCGTGTGCTAAGCAAACCGTTTCTTATCAACCATTTCGTTGGAGTACTTAAGCCACCTGGCGAACACTCTACAATATTCGCACTGTCACTGAATACTGTATGTTGATCGACTTGAACAAAGTTCAGGTTTACTCGCCTGCAATGTTAGCCACTGTTGTTCTGCGGTACAACAGGCGGTGGCTGGCTCACTCAAAATGTGAAATTTTATTTTCCACGACGTTTCCCCTTTTTGTTCTTCCATTATATGACCCATCACTTCGACATAGATAAATACAAATACAAATTAAATGTTTTGCTTTTAAAAGTTTCTTCAAACATTTCATGCATTGCTTGGTGAAGCCACTTGGCGTGTGTTCTTCAAGTTTCAATTGCGATATCACGGTTCTATACCGGAGGTGGGAAGGCAAAATAAATTATATGATCACAACGAGAAAAAAATATTTTCAGTGATGAAGTAAGGAGTCGCCATATCACGGCAGGAAAGCCGAGTGATATGCATGCTCACTCTGTGTAGCCTGGATTCGAATCCCGACCCAGCTATAAACTGTCCTCCCGGTGTTCCACAGGCAGGGTGATTCATCAATGTGTGTGCCGTCTCTCGGATGGACGAAAAACTGGGCATCACATCTGTCGGAATCCCTCATCCCTCTCCTTCCCAACCGTTCACCCTCTCTCCCACCCCTCTCCCTCTCAGCCTTCTCCTCTTCGCTTCCCTCCTCCACCCCTCTATCTCTCTCTCCAAACTCTCCCCCTGGCCCCTACCCTTCCCCTCTGTTGAGGGGACTGTAGATGTACGAATCAGATTTGGAGTGAGCTGACTGGAAGGATGCAAAGGTCGTTGTATGTACGAGCATGCAGGCAGACCTTTGCCAGGAACTAGTGTGGATTTAAAATACTCCCACCCCAGGTCTCAAAGTAAGTGTGTGTGTGTGTGTGTGTGTGTGTGTGTGTGTGTGTGTGTGTGTGTGTGTGTGTGTGTGCATGTGGTGGGACCTACGGGTTCCAGAAAGTAATGTGCGTGTGTGCATATGTACGTACAAGTTGCTGTTGTTGCCTGCTATCTCCACATGTGGGTGGGTTTCATCAGTAAGTGAAACAGAGACCTACCAGGTATCAAAGTATCCACCTTCGTGTATGTGTGTGTGTGTGTGTCATTTATTGGGATCTACATATGCGGGTTTCAGAATGTGAAATGGAGAAATTCCAGGGCGGGCTCAAAGTATCCACCTTCATTTTGGTAAGGGGTCCAATTTATGGATCAAGCTGAGGTTTTTTGTTTTCAAAGTTTTGTGCCATTGGCTCTCTTCAGGATTGTTACTGAGCCCTGGACAGCTTCCAACTGCAGTTCGTTTGTAGTAATATTCCCGGAGATGGTTTTTAATATCTCTGTGAGGTTCTTTGTCATCATTACCACAACTCAAACTATCACTGGTACAACTTTGGCATTCTTCAGTTTCCAGGATCTTTTAACTTCATTCTTGAGGTCTTGGTATTTGGTCATTTTCTTGATTTCTGAATCGGTTAATCCAAAATCACTGGTATTAACACCTCACTCAGCAATGCCTTCTCTTTTTTTTGTACCTCAGTATGATATCTGGTCGCAACACTTTGTTTTCAATGTTTACACTCAATGGGATCATTAGGTCGGACATGAGCGGTGGGTACTTCCATGTTTTCAGTTCATGATTTTGGTTCATGTTCCCACAAATTTTCTGGAACTGGGATGTAAAAGTTTTGCAGATGTGGCAGCGGATTACATAAAAGCTCTGTTGTGTCATTGTGTGTATAGCTGTTCTGACATGAAATTTTTGTGTGTGTGTGTTTGGTCATTAAGCAAAACATTTTCTTTGCTAATGCCACCTCCACCCCTCACCTTTCTTCTTCTTTCTTTTTCCTCCTCCCCTCCCCCTCCTCTCTCTCTTTCTGTCTCTTCTCTCAACCCCTTCTCACACCCCTCCCTCCGCCGTGTTAGCAACGTTTGGTGAGACATTGCTCTCCCCCCCCTTCCTCGCTCTTCCCGCCTTCCGAGCTCCAGCTCTCTCCCTGCTCTCTCTCTTCTCTCTCTCCCTCCTGTCTCCTCTCTCTGTCTCTCTCCCTCCCTGCCCTCTCCTCTCTGTCTGTCTCTCTCTCTCTCTCTCTCTCTCCTCTCCTCTCTCTCTCCTCTCTCTCTCTCTCTCTCCCATCTCTCCCCCCCTCTCTCTCTATCTCCCCTCTCCCCCTCTCTCTCTCTCTCTCTCTCTCTCTCACCCTCTCTTCCCTCCCTGCTCCTCTCTCTCTCTCCCCCTCCTACCTCCTCTCTATCTCCCCTCCCTCCCTCTCCCCTCCCTCCTCCCTCCCTCTCTCCCCTCCCTCTTCCATTGCTTCCTCCTCTCTCCCTCTTCCTCTTCCCTGCCTCCCTCCCTCCCTCTTCCTTCCTATTCTCTCTTCCCTCCCTCCACTCTCTTCTTTCCCCTCCCCTCCCTCATCTCCCCTACCTCCTCTCCCTACCTCCTCTCTCTCCCCTTCCCCCCCCCTTAATATCCCTGCCAGCGAAGAATATGTATTTGCTAGTAATTGAATAAGACCGTTAATTATCTTCAAAAGGGGTGTTTTAATTAACCCAAACACCAAATTTTCAGTCATGTACTTCCTTGGAGTTTTTTTTAGTGTGTGTGCAAAGTTTCAGGTTGCTAGGTTTTATGGTTTCGGAGTTATGGCTGAGACACACTGACACACACTTATTAGTATAGAATCTATAGATGTACATGTACACTTTAAAGTTGTATGAAATGTCCACGTCCACTTTCGTGAACTCAACATCACCTTTGAGTTTATGTACATTTTAAAAAGGAAAACTGAACAGGTACGTTTTCATTACAACGAAAATAGTCATGATTAATATTTGAAATCTTTAATTAAAGAACTGTCCTTTTGAAGTTGTTTTGTTTGCACTGAACATTGTCAAGATGTCCAGGGGTGTGTTCAGTGCTTGCCAAGCTAGCCGTTCATTATCAACAGTTTATAATGGAGTGCTTGCTTGAGTGCTTAAACCACTTGGTGAGCACTCTGAAAGAAACTTGGAAACTGAACACACCCCAGATTCATTACATGGCGGTGAGGATAAACATCTATACCATCACTTATTTCGGCCGTACGGATGAATTTGTCCCTCAAGGGGGCAGATTGACACGACACGAGGCAAGTTAGAGGTTGGTAGGAATCGAAAGCGGGTTTTATTTTAATTATTTACTTTTCCGAAACATGGTTATACACACACACCTAAATATATACACATATACACAGGTCCTGGCAAAATGAGTTGTGTTTGTGATGGGTCTGCCAGTGGACAAGGGGAATGCCTGATGAAGAAGACCTCTTCACAGCAAACCTTCTCCAAACTCCCCAGTCTTCGGACCATGGCCCCGTGAGCTGATCGAGAAGGGCCGCTCCTCTCCCCGTCCCCTCTCCTCCAGAAAATAACTTTTCACCCTTTTCTTCTGCTTGATCTCGAAGAGAATCCAGTCAGAGTGGCCAGCTTCCTCGAGGCCGTGGGCTTCCAGTGAGGACGTCTGGGACTAATGATGATGATGATGATGATGATGATGACGTCACAAACACACACACACACACACACACACACACACAAACAAACGCACAATCAAAACAAGGGTTTTTAAACTAATAAATGCCAAATTAATTGCACAGTGTTGAAGTTCCAAGTATGTAACACTTCCAGCATGAGCTGCACTACACATCAGTGCCTGCTCAATTCTCAAGGAACAGGGGCTGGACTACAATGTCCATGGCTTTTCCTATCACAGAAAAGTGATTTTCCTTTTCCTTTTCCTATATATATATGTGTGTATGTATGCACCTCTTGTTCACCTGTGCTTTATAGATGTTGTGCTGCTGATTGTTTTAGACACTGTGCACAGGTTTTGATTATAAGGAAGAAAACACTTCTTTTTTTTCTTTTTTTAAAAACAATTTTCAAGCTTTAACAAGGTTGCTCAAGAGGTATGAAACTTTTAATTTGTGGTGAAGACACACCTTTGGTCTCACCAACCTGAGTTGCGGATCAGGAAGCGGCCTGCAGTCATTGTGGTGCATTGTGTGGTTGTTTCATGACAGGTTCAACTTGGTTGTTTTATTACCTTGGATTCCTCACCTTTCTGTGATACTTGTAGTTGTTCGAGACACCGCAGTGGGCGACTCGTGTGCGCTACTGATTGAAGTAGTAGTAGTAGTAGCAGTAGTAGCAGTAGTAGTAGTAGTAGTGTGGCTAGCTGAATTAGGGTGGTTGCGGGTGGGTGTTGCATATTGAGGGATGAGGAAACAGAGGGAAGGGCGAGACTGCACGAAGGGGCGATGAGATGCTGCAGCCCTGAGTAGATTGGTGTTGGTGAAATGGAGAAGTTAGCCAGCATGATCCTGTACAATAAAGGATGACAAAAGGAGTAGCTTATGATGAATAAACAGAACAAGTGGAGAGATATAGAAACAGAGAGTGATGCAGGTAAAGGGAAGAAGGAGGAGGAGGAGGGGGGGTAGTGAAAGGAGAGAGTAGATTTGACAAGGGGAGGGAGAGAGTGGGTAATGGAAGTACTGGAGGGGTGATTGGGCAAAGAGGGATGAAGGGAGGGGTTGTTGGGTCGGAGTGAGCCAATGCTAGTAAGGAGGAAGAAAGGATGTGACAGAATGGCGGCGTGGTGGTTGGTTGGGGGGTTGGAGGTTGACTGTTGGCAAGGCTGAGAATTAGAGGGAGGGGGCTGTATGAGTGGAGGGTTAAGCTCAGAAGGGAGGGATGAGACGTTTGTGCTGTGGTTGTTTGTTGCAAGCAAAACGGGAGGGCGATTGGGCAGTTTGGAGGTAAAGAGGAGGTAAAGAGGGATTGTTGACAATATGAACGTTCAGAACAGATAAAAGTAAAAAGAAAAATGAATTAAATTTTTTTTTTTTAACTGTCGAGGAGCTCTAAAGGATCTTTTTGTCTTATTTATGACCACATTGCAATGACTGTGAATATGGGCGCAGGATAACAGTAATAAATACATTAATAATAATAATGTTAATAATGAAAGATTTCGGATTTGAAGGAGTTATCTTGAGGGGGTTAAGGAAAGGGGAGGGTGAAAGGATCAGGGGAGGGGTGTGGGGGAGGTGCAGTCAGTGAACAGCATTTGGAGGAGGGAGAGTTGGGAGCAAGGGATCGAAGGGAGGGGAGAGGGGGGAGGGGGAGGGTCGAAGGGAGGGGTTACCTCCCCCGCATGCCGGCCATTTTAGGAGGGGAATCATGTGACTAAGGCACAGAGCAAGCGAGGAAATTAAAATGGAGGCTCAGAGGGTGACGGGTACTGGTTTAGAAAGGGGGAGGAGGGGAAGTTGAAGCGGGTTGGGGGGAGGGAGGGGGAAGGGTTAGTAGGTGGATAGAAGGAGAGAATGTTATTCAGCCGTGTCCGACGGCTGTTTTGGGAAGGAGGGGATCCGTGTTGCAAAGGCACCTCTGCCTCTACTCTCACCTGTCCGTCTCCCGGGCAGGTTTAACTCCGTGCACGCTGACGAGTCTTCGCCATCTGTGACGTACAGTGAAGTATCAGTTTTCATGAAACAACCACACGTATCGATCAATGCCCACCTGTCCATGTTGGGGGTGTGATGTCACAAAGGGACACATGAAAATGTACAACGTACTGCTCTCCCATTGGACCTGGGTTAGTTTACCATGAACATTAAAGTTAATACACCTGACAGTCCCAAAAAAAACTTACCCAGCTCTCCTTAACGTGCAGGAACATTATTATTATTATTAATTTTTTTTTAATTACAATACCATTAACATCATCGATTCCAAATTAACAGGAATGTTCGTTTTCGAAATTTCTTTTACCTGCCGAGTCCATAATATCTGAAACTCCTGGTGCGGTTCTTTGTAGCTTTCCCATTGATTTACGATTCATTCGTGCGTGGCGTTGGAGGTAAGCACGTGACCCGTTCGGTGGTCCCATCTGAGAGCTTCCTTCATGACCTTGATGACCCCAAGTTCAAATCGCATTTCTGCTGTCTCCATCGTTCCCAAACGTCTTCCATGAGTTACATTTCATGGTCAACCTCCTCAATTCGTGTTCGAAATTGGATAGAACGTCAAAACATATCCAAGCACAACTTCATTTAAAGACGAATAAAAAAGGGGTGACTGTAGAACAGGTGACTTCAGGTGGCATTGGTCGGAAATATAATAAATAAAAGGTCACTTCATGTAACAGGTGATTGACTTGACAGGCAGATATTTTTTTTTTTTGAAATATAATAAATATGGTGGATTTGTAAAACAGGTGATTCAGGTGGGATTGCTTGGGAAAAAAAAATTAAATAAAAGGTAAATTATAAAACAGGTGGCTGGACGATACATGCGAGATATATATGTATATATATATATATATATATAATATATATATATTATATTATATATATATATATGTATTAAAGAAAGACCCACCCCATCTCACCTGTGAATGGAGGGAAGAGCCAATCAGCTCTCACCTAATCAACTAAACCCAGGTGACGAGGATTATATAAAAAAAATTGACATTCTCATGCTCTTCCAGCCGAAGAGGCTCACTGAGTGGGATTGTCTGACAAGGGAAGGGTTTGAAACAGCAAAGCGCTTACTTTGCGTAGGCCTTCTTGCTGCTTTATGCAGCTTCTTTGGCTCAAAGAGCATGGGAGGAGTCATATATATATATTAATCTATAATGAGGTTAACTTGTAGAACAGGTAGGGTTGTTTGTTTGTAATCATCTTCATGTAAAAAGGTGATGTCACAGGTTAGAATCCCGTTGGTGATGATGTTCAAAGGTATGTATGGGTGTGTGGGTGAGTAAACACCAGATGAAAATTGACTTTGCACCGGTTAACTGGACCAGAACACATGTCAATGTGATATGTGGGACCTGTACATGGGTGAGTTTCTGTGAAGCTGTCAGCACCTTTTCGATGACACACACACACACACACACACACACACAACACACACACACGAAAAAAGGGTGCGGGAAGGGATGAAATAAAAACAAATTTGAGAACAAGAACCTGAATAAAGGAGGAAGAGGAAGATGAGGAGAAAGGAAGATATTTTTTGAGGGAATCCACGCAATGCTCGGCTTGCCAAGCAAAGTGGGGGCGTTTGGTGGGGGGACTGAAAAATGGAACAGTGGAGATTGGTGGGGCCGTTTGGTGGTTACAGTTTGAAGGAAGGGATGGAAGAAGAGATGATGATGATGATGATGATGATGGGTTTGGGATGGATGAAGAGAAATGGGGGAGGGCGTGGATGGAAGAGGGAGGAGGAGGAGGGGCGGGGGTTGAGGGTGGAGGGAGGGGGAGCGGGTGGAAGGGAGAGGGTCGCAGGCTGTTGTTGAAACAAGGCTTATCTGAGCTCTCCGTAAGAGCTTATGGATTTTTTTTTTTTTACTCTTTTCGATGAACTCGATGAAAACTAATACAGATGTCCGACAGTTAAAGTGGGGAAAGTGTTAACAGCTCGGGGAACAACACAACATCATCATTGCACGAAATCGTATTATTACGTCAACAAACAATGACAGTAATCAAACAAGGATCATTTTAATAATAATCATCGCCACAGACGAAACAACAAACACCGCCGACAATGTCCAACATCGTTGGAGGTGTTCGGGATAACGCGGTCGTCTCGAGCTCCCGGTTGGTAGGGACGGGGGTGGGGTCGGGGGGAGGGGGGCGTCGGGAAACATGGTGGGAGATCACGTGACGCCGTCGCTAACTAGCTGGTTAACATTATGGATGTCGTTGTCAGGGACGACGGGAGCGTGACGTCATGGCGCGCATGTGCAGAGGAGGGGGGCCTGAAAGGGGAGGGGGTGCTCCTTTTGTGTAAGGCGAGACGAAGCGGGGGAGCGGCGTTTTTTTGGTTGTCTGAGTCGGCGCCATCTTTGCGAGACCCTCTGAGGAACTTCGGGTTCGTCAGACGCTGCCGATTCATCATGTCGTCTCCGTCACCTCAGCAGGACGACGACGACGCTTATAAAGGTAGAGAAGGCCGCGGATCCTTGATCGTGTCGTGAGGTCGTGCCTCATGTCCGTCTTTGTGGCGGCTTCGGTGCCCTCGATTGGCTCCCTGTTTGTGTTGGAGCGGGTGCTCCCCGCCTGACGCGCTGGCCACGCGTTTTCAAGTTTTCCGCGCCGCTCCCGCCCAGCTGAGCAGCGGTGCCGGCGATTGGAAAGCGTGCGAGGGTCCTGGGAGGGGACCCGGGCATTGGGAACGAGTTCGTCTCTTTTAGCGTTTGTTCGATTAGCGTCGAATGTGTCTGCGTGAGGGGAGGGGCCGCTTCTCGATTCCCCCCATCTCGCTCACCCCTCCCTTCGCTCCCTCCCCCCCCCTTCCCCGAGCCACTCATTCCCCTCCCTCGATTACCTCCGTCTTCCTCATTACAGGCCCGCGCCACTCCCGTGACGTGTTACTCCTCGAGAGGTAAACTACAAGCTCGATTGGTCCGCTGCTTTTGAGCCACGCCTACGGTCACGTCCGATTGGTCCAACCCTTTGAAACTCCACCCATAAGTTGTCATATTTTTATTTTTTTTTTTTTTGCCTCTGCTTTTGACGTCGTGATACGAGGCCTGCACATTATTGTACCACATCCTCTTGATATTTGTAACAAGTCCTCAGATTTATGAAAAACCTTGTATATGGTAAAGAACCTCGTGTCTGTTGGCAAAAGCGAACATAATTCACCACAACATATTATGTTAAACTTTACACACGTTTTTTATTTTTTTTTTTTTTTTTTTTTTAATTTCTACCTCCCCCATTTCTACCCTTTCGCTGAGAGGAAAATCATCTTGAGTAAAAAAAAAAAAAACCTGCAAAAAGTAGAACCCTCGCGTAATGTGCGTGTGCAGACTCGGGTCTTGCCGGCGCTCCTGAGGAGCCTGACCGTTCGAGGCTCCAATGAAAGGCCTAGAAGGCCTTTGTGTTCAGGCCTAGTCATGTCGGATGTTCCTCCGCAAGTTGTGCGCGCAGCACCTTCTGGGGGGGGGGGGGGTTTGTACCTTTGGACTCTGACTCACACGATCGGTTATTCTTCTTCGCTCTCTGTGCTCTCCAGACGAATTTGAAGATATGATCTTCCCTCCGAGGAGAGAGCACTAAAGGAAGAAGAAGAAAGACGTCAAAGAAAAGCAAGGAACGACTTGGGAAGTCGAAGAAGAGAAAAAAGAGGTGCGTTTGATTTTTCCTCCAATGGGTGGGTATGTCGGTTAGAGGTTAAAAAAAAAAATGTTTCCCATTGCACGTTCTAACATCCCTGTTCTGGTAGTCGGGAAGTGATTTTTATGTGGGGATGTGATCTGAGCTCACCAACGACCTTTTTGACCTCCACAAAATGATCTACCTCCCATCATCCTTACTGTGCATGACTTCACGCTCAGCATCCAACTCCCTGGTTTCCCCCCCCCCACTTTTGCTTATTATCTTGAGAAGTTGCTCTTTGTGTAACGTGCGTCACAGACGCAGCACATCGTGGATCCTCCTCAAGGTCATCGCGTTGTCACATCCTCTTCTCATCCCCACACCCTCCCAATTCATGTCCTGCTGATGGATACCTTGTCGCCATAACGAGCATCTGCTTCTAACCCCCCCCCAAAAAAATAATAATGCGGTGGACTACGTGTTGCAGAGATCACCTCGAGGCAGGTCGTCACGATGCTGACCCTCTTGGCAGCACGGACTTCTCGTGAGCTGTTGCTCCTATGGACCGTCGTTGGTCAAGTCGAGCGTTTCTTGGCTCGTGAAGAAGTCCCGAAACATTTGAGCTGATAAATGGGGAATTCGCCTTATTTGAAGAAACCCTGGATTTGTTGTCCCTGTCTGGTGTTCCCACGGCTCGCGGTGCGAACGCAGGTTCAAATCGTACCGACCCTGCGCCGCTCCCTCCTCACCCGTTGAAAGGTGCAACCAAAATGTTTGCCAAAGTATAAAAAAAAAAAACATCTCGATTATTTATTTCCTTTGGGCCAATGTACGATTTCTCCTTTATTTATCCAATACAGGTGAGTGTTGATCCAAGCAAAATGAGATTAATTAAATTGTTTCTTAACTGTTCAATAAAAACAATAATAATAATTATTATTATTATCTCAACCACAGGAGGTGAAGGGGGTTATGTTTTCACCTGTCTGTCTGTCTGCAGGATATCTCAAAAAGTTGTACACTGATCCGGATGAAATTTTTTGGACACGTTGTGTGTGTGACAAGGACGAACTGATTAGATTTTGGTGAACATCCGGATCTGACTACTGGAATTTAAAAAAAAGTGATTCGTCACCATCGAGAGATGTATCGTGTTTGGCCCGATAGCACGATATCTCAAAAAGTTGTGGACAGATTCGGACAAAACTTGCTGGATACGTTGGGTGTGTGACCACAACAAATTGATTCTATTTTGGTGAAGATCTGAATCCGGATCTGGATACGAGCATTATTTAATTTTTTAAGTGATTCTTCACCATTGAGGAGAGATGGGGATCAGAAACTATATATAGCTCTAGTTATTATTATTATTATTATTATTATTATTATGATTAGCAGGAAAGCAGTTTTCAACTGGTTGTTCTTTTTATTTACTTATCAAGTACATTTTGTATCGCAAGCAATGTAATGGATACAGTACAAAAGTGCCCCTACCACCCCCTCTCCAAAGAGTAGTCTGAAATGCTTCCTTATCAGGATCAAAATAAGTAACCTTCCCTGGGTATGGGGTGACCCCTCTTCCCCCCACTTCTGAGATGTATATTTTTTTGGAAGCACTATCTGTCTCATCCCCCAGGCTAGCCCTGTGAATACCTTTCATTTGAAGCGTCTCATGGTTGTATGTATGTTCGTGAGACGTTGCACGCATCACTACGGCAAATGTTTTTACACACTCGTACTCACCCTTCTGCTGCTTCTTCTTTATGGGGTTGGGAGGTTTTTGGTCCAAGTCTTTTACAAACTGGCTGGCCAAGCCTAACGCTTGATTAAGTAGTTAGGGCAGGATTTTGTAATTTGCTCATGGTGCTGGCAATAACTCACCGATGTGCACCATGGTATCTTTAACGTCCACCAACTAATGCCAGCAGACGGGACGCCCGGTTTAACATCAATTTGAGTGATGAGACACCTTGATGAAACTCCAGGGTGACCGTTTATAGCCGGGTCGAGATTCAAACCCAGGCCAGACAGCTTCTGGGCGAGTGTGCGTACCTTAATGCCATCCTTCCAGCTCGATATTTCCTGCTCTTCCCAGGCATGAAATAACATTTATTTATTTATTTTGAATAACTAATCTGTAACGCTTTCACAATAGCTACATTTGACTGCAATTAGTCGTTGCTCCTTTTTATGCCTCTGCACTAAGGGTGCCGGAGGCATTGTTTCCGTGTTGTCCATCCGTCCGTTCGTCTGTCCGGATTTTCGTTTACGCGATAACTCAAGAAGCAAATTGTAGAATTTCATCAAACTTGGTAAGAAGGTTAAGTAAGACAGGGCAATTAAGTGATTAGATTTTGGGCCAGATGTGATAAAGGTCAAGGTCAAATTCTGAAATTTTACTGTTTATGCCCTAACTCAAATATTGGACAGCATTTCATCAAACTTGATACAAAGGTAAAGTCAGACAGGGCAATTAACTGATTAGATTTTGGGCCAGATATGATAAAGGTCAAGGGTCAAATATGTCAATACTCAAGTGTTTGTGCGGGAGAGCGGAGGCATACCCGTCGACTGCGCGCAGTCGAATTACTCGTTTTTTAATCATTTTGTTTTTCAGAGATGGCGAGTGTTGAGGTAGGATACTTGGTGGCAGGTGAATGTGTCCTACCCTGTCTGTATCTGTTGCTAATTAGTCAATTAATTGACAAACTAACCTGAACACGTAATTTTACAATCAACTTTTCCTCTTTCGTAACCTCATTAATGCAGCTCTTCTCTCTTATATTGTTTTTTGGATCGATCATCCCTCATTACCCAAGGGCCACAGAACAAAAACGCCGATAACCCCTGAACGGCACGAGAAGCATTTCCCATGGAATGCCGCGTTTCCCATCCTTCATTTTTGATGGACGAGCAGACTTTTTCGCAATAAATTCATTCCATTCAGTAATTGTGAAGTTCAGCGATGAAGCGAATTGGCTTGTGGTACTAGTCCAGACAAAGCCCCTGTGCTTGACAACTCGATCGCTGGACTGGTTTTACAGAATACACTGGGCGGATATTAGATTGACGCAGTTTATGAATATTAAGAGTAATTGTTTGAATTTTGATAAGATTTATTTCGCAAATTGGCTGAACTTAAAACTGTGTTGGTTTTTACCCCTTTGCCAAAGTTATTCTTAACTTGGGGCTTAAAGACACCTGTTGACCACCTTCTCTCAGGTCATCCCCATCTCCAACCATGATCCTTTCTACCCCATCAACCCACCTCCAACCCCACCTCTCTCCACGGTTGTAATTTTTCCTTCCATTTCTGTGATCGAGTGTGATCTTTCTCTCTCAACCACTGTGTCCTCCTCCCCTCACTCTCATTCTTCCCCACGTCCCTGCGTGTCTCCCTCTTTGTTGTCCCTCCGTGCCCTCCACGAGCGTAGACATCGGCATTGATTTTATTATCTATATATTAATACTGAAGGACCAATTTTGTGCTCCTCCTAGCGGTCGCGTCACGTTTTTTTTCGTACTGTGACCTGGACTGAAAGAAACTTCGTACCTGTAAGAGTGCATCGCACATAGTGGCAATAGTCAACTTTCAACTCTGAAGCAGAATAAACACTTTTCGTTGAGACGGGGTGAGGAGTGAAGAGGCGGGGGCGGGGGATGAAGAGACGGGGGCAGGGAGTGAAGAGGCAGGGGGCAAGGTAAGCAAATTTTGGCGGGGGTAAGCAAATTGAAAGCGGGAGAGGGGGAAATGGGGCGGCGTTGGGGTGAATTAGGCGGGGTTGTGGGGCGTGGACAGGGGGGGCGGGGGCCCGGGGGCAAGTGGGCGGCGAATCAAGAGAAGGGGGGGGGGTGAAGAGGCTGGCCGGGCCGGGGTAATTAAATTTTTGGGCGGGGTAAGCAAATTGAAGGGGGGGGTGGGAGGCGGGGGGGAATGGGGCAGGGGTGGGGGGGATGAGTAGGCGGGGGCAAGCACGCCCTGTCCAGTCCATGTCCCTCGAGTGTGGGTTAGCTGGTGAGGGTGGTTGAATGAACGGAATCCGTCTGTGACGGGGTTTGGCTTGTCTATATTATAAAGCAGGAGTGTCTGTCCGTCCCCGAACTGCTCCCTCAGTTTTGGCGATACCCTCTGATAAACCTTCTGTTGAACCTTTTAGGGTCCCAGCCGGTGTCCGAAGGTGGGTGTGAGTTTTCAAAAATACCTCGATACAATTGTGATCTTGTTTCGATCCGGATGTAACGTCGGAATCCGTTTCTCTTCGTTTACCTCACGAGTGTTTGTCACGTTGTATTCAGTTATTATTAATGGTGTCGTATTAATTTGTGATTGGAATGAAAACATAGAGATTGACTTGAAAGAGAACGAGGAAATTATGCGATCGGGTTTCCACCGGTGACATTTGCAGTCCTTCACGAACCGGCTGTCCATGCTTGACGTTCGACTGAAGATGTCGCAGGAACATGGAATTTATTGGTTCATGGTTTGGCATTGTCTGTCTGCTTCCGGGCCTCCACCATGAGTAGCATGGGACCTCGTTAGTTTATACACGGTGTCCCAAAAAAATACAACTTTTCATCTGCAAAGAGGATGGTCATACATAATTTTTTAAAAAGATATATGGCTGGATAGAAAGCTGAAAGTGTGAAGTTTATTGTACCAATGTCAAAATTGCCACAAAATTTAAATTTTGGTATAGAATCGTCGTTTTCTTTTAGACCACATGTTCGACGTAGGCTCCACGTTGTCCGATCACTGCCTGCAAACGCGTTGTCATGTTCTCCATCACTTTGGGAAACGTTTCCTGAGGAATGTTCTGGATTTCTCGGTGGATGTTTTCCTTCAGCTGATCAGGTCTGAGGCCTAGGGTTTCCATAGATCCTGTCCTTGAGATACCCCACAAGAAGAAGTCTGGAGGAGTAAGGTCAGGGGATACGGTGGCCACTCAACGTCTTCGTAGAGGGAGATAAAGCGGCCCTCAAAATGTTGGTTGAGAAAACGCTTGTTTCCCTGGCTGTATGGGGCGGTGCCCCACCTGCTGGAACCACTGGGTTCTCATCTGGATCAGGTTGTTTCTCCTTCGGGCCTGATACGTAGCTCAGGCAGAATGAATTCCTGAATCATTTCCCGATAGTTCCTCTGGTTTACCGTGCAAGTGCGTCCCTGGTCATCTTCAAAGATGTATGGACCAATTATCCCATACCAACCAACCGCCACCCACATGGTGACTTTGAGAACAGATCGAGGCACCAGTTCAGTTGATGCATTACCAGGATTTTCAGTTCCCAGTACCGAAAGTTTTGCTTGTTTACCTCCCGGACAAGTGAGCATGGCATTCGTCCATCATGTGAAGTTTTTTGAGGAGTCTGCATCTCCTCCAACTTTCCTGAGAACCAATTTGCAAAGTCTAGTCGTTTGCGTTTCTGTTGATCAGTAAGCACCGTTTCTGTTTGAATTTTGTATGGAAAGGCATGAATGTCTTGGCGAAGGATCCTCTGAACGGTGCTCTTATGAATGTTTGTCTCGGCAGAAAGTCGTCGAATCGATTTTTTGGACTCTGAACGACCGCCTGTCTCACCATTTCCACATTTTCTTCACTACGACCTGTCCTCTTCGACCACTGTGACCCTTGTGAAGGTCACAGATGGTTCCCACATTGGTAAACTTTGCGATGGTGCACTTTATTGTCCGAAAGTTTGGTGCATGGCGCAAGTGGATACCGAAAAGTCTCGAGTAAAGACGTTGCACCTGTATGACACTTTTCGTCTGGTGCCAAAGTTCAACAATTTTCGTCCGTTGTTGTACGTCAGTCTTGGCATTTTTCTGGGCTTGCTTGGTATCAAAATAACTTCAGGGTCTCTGCAACAAGAAATGAAGCATTAGTGACAAAATTAACTGCTTTTTTAGGATCAAACGAAGCATTTTAAAAGTTGTATATTTTTTTGGGGACACCCTATATATATACAATATTTTGGTGTCATTGACGAGCGCCGGTGGAAAGCCAACCGCGTGTGTTCATCCATTATTTACGAATGTCTGTATTCAATGTGATTTATGTAGAGGTCTTGCATGAGCCTGAGATATGACTACGACTATTATTACTGCCCCAGCACCACCTTAACGCTCCATTTAATTCCACCACCTTGGCTTCTCCGTGGAACGGACCAGCTGCTTTAACATGACGTGTCACCGATGGTGGTAAGAATCTGATTTGTTTCAGGGTGCGGCTGATAACTTGCCGCCCAATCTGACGAAAGACACCGTGACATCTTTAACATCTACCCGCTGATATTTTAGGATTTTTATTTATTTATTTTTGTGCTCGTTTTCTTTTGGTTCGTTCTGAAGCAGAAGACAGGTTTTATCTTCTTGATCCACACACACCACACACACACACACACACACACACACACACACACACACACACACACACACACACTCCAGGCTCATGGAAGTGGTGATGGTGGAAGGTACTCAGAAAGTTGTTGAATCGCTGAAGCTTTTTGCGAGTTGTCCTGCGTGCTTCAAAACGTGAACTTTTCTGCGGTGTCAATTTATTTACCACTTAAGAATTTGTTTTCAGTAAAGTGACTTTTGCAGTCATTATTCTCTTTTCAAGATAATTACCTATCCGTTGCTTGTTATCGTTTATTTAAATCTGTTGGCAATTAGTTTCTCATGCAAGCAACATCAATTACGTCGATTCGATGGAGCTAATACAGATTTCTGTGCCTTTGCTCCGTTGAAGTGCATTAATAAAAAATGTTGTTGTGCATTTGCGTGCTTTAGGTTTCCAACATGACAGTGATGATGTGCATCGTGGTAATAGTTTTGTAAAAAAAATTTTTTGTTGTTGTTCTGTACACTTGTGCTTTTTCGGCGTGCGGCAGCAGCGGCATGCACTACGTCAGCAGGAGAGCGACCTCGACGACGATCGCTTGGACCTGGAAGACGAGCTTCCGTGCATAAAGTCTGACAGCGATGCGAGTGACTACATGCCCAGCAAAAAGCGCAAGAAGAAGCAACCGCGGGAACGGAAGGAGAAGAAGGCAAAAAGACGCAGAGGGGATCGTGAGAGAGAGAGGGAGCGTGAGAGGGACAGGGAGCGTGAGAGGGACAGGGAAAGGGAGAGGGAGAAAGATCAGGAAAAAGAGAAGGAAGATGAAGAAGAGGATGATTATGAGGAAGATGACGATGATGATGATGATGATGGGCCCCAGGTGATTTCTTTTTCTTGCCATTGGTTTTATTTATTTATAAATTATTTGTTTATTCATTAATTTATGAGGGGCTTCGTATTACCTGGACCGTATTGGTGGATTGAGAATTAATTTCAGCTTTGGCATGGCTATGCTCTCCATAATGAAATGCACGAGTCTTCGTTTTGACGATGTCGACTTTTGGTCCGATTCAGAAATCTGCGGCGCAGCTGCTTTCTGATTGGGGTTTTGATGATGTTGACCACGTATATACTGAGAGCGATTACCGCACACTAACGAATTACAAAGCCTACAGCCAGTTCATGCGGTAGGCCCACCTTTTTACTTTGCTGCTAAGTTGTTAATCACATGATGTTTAAACATGGTGATATTTGTGATTCATTATCCTGCCGTTTGATGCAGACCTTTGATTGGAGAAAGAAACCCAAAGATCCCCGTGTCTAAGATGATGAAGGTTTTGAGTGCTAAATGGCATGAGTTCAGCACCAACAATCCCTTCAAGGGTTTGGCCTCGACAGCAGCACCGCCACCTCCATTGCCCACCCCTCTACTCGAGAGCAGCAACCATGTGGAACCACTTGTGCCCCTGCCTCCTGCTGTTCCACTTCGCAAAGCAAAGACTAAAGAGGGGAAAGGTGAGGTGTCGTGCCTCACAGTGTTGCTATCCACGAGGAGTGCAGTGTACCGTGTACTTTTGTTCGTTTCTCTCTTCTTGCTTTCTTTTTTAATGCCGTGCTAATACCGGAGTGTGTGCAATGCGTTTTCAGGTCCAAATGCTCGTCGAAGAAGCAAAGCGTCCCGACTTAGTGAAAATGCAAAAAAGAAGGTCGTACCAACACCTGCGAAGGCCGTTAAGAAGCTGGCACCACTGAAGATCAAACTCGGCGGCCTAGGTACCAAGCGGAAGAAAGGATCTTCGGTGAGGATGGCCCTTGCATGACCCAAATACATCTAACGGCATTATTTTACGAGTACTGCTTGTTAATACTCCCTCATTCCACAAATACCTTCTTGATCTCCAACTGCACAAGCTTTCATCGCTCCAGTTTTGGTCCTCCAGCATTGGTTCGAAAAAACAAAATAAAAGAAGGCAGAATTGATTGTTAGGTATATATATATATATATTGATGGTTATAATTTTCTTTTTCCTTTTTATTTATTTAACCATTTGTGAACCCAGAGTGAAGATGATGACTTTGATGATGAAGACTATGAGGACGTGGATGAGTCGAGTATCAACAGCTCTTCGATGCGCTCTGATAGCTCGGCAGGAAAGGTTCGGAAGAACAGAAAGAAGGCCAAGTTGGCCAAGAAGAAAAAGAAAGGTGAGTTGTGAGCATTTTTGGTTCACGAGTCAGTAAGTGACC
>CM068955.1:178777136-178803697 GCA_035128595.1 Eptatretus atami | reverse complement strand
CGATTTTTCATTTTTGTCCCAAGGTCAAGGTCACGAAATTAGAAAATGTCAAAAAATCAATAAATTGGGCATCGAGCTCCTAGGGTTTTCAACTGTTTCGAATGAAGGTTGGTATGCAAGTAGTGCTCTTCGAGTACTACAACTTTCATCATTTACGTTTTTCCCGATTCCCGCCAGTTTGCCCGTGGCGTCCCCTCGAAGGTCAAAAAATAAAAAAGGCGAACCGTGTACATTGCTCGTGAACCATCGCCGTCTTCAGACTTGTCACTTTTACTTTCAATTGTATTACTGTTAAGAGCGCTCTACTCAAAACGATTCAAGGATAATTGGTTTACAAATCACCCCAGCTCTTCCACCCTCCTTACTTGATTGGCTCGCAGTTAGTTACTGCTGTGCTCTTATGAGAAATAATTCTGCACCGACAAACTTCCGTGCTTGTTTTGATGACAGCGCCATCACTTGCACCACCTCTGGTCCTAATTATTGACACTTGTGTGCCCGCTGCAGGTGATGAGGATGGTGATGGTTATGAAACAGATCATCAGGATTACTGTGAGGTTTGCCAACAAGGTGGAGAAATAATACTCTGCGACACGTGTCCTCGAGCGTACCACCTTGTCTGCCTTGACCCAGAGTTGGATAAGGCACCTGAAGGCACCTGGAGCTGTCCACACTGTGTAAGTGAAGAGAGTATGGTCTCGATTCTTTCAAGGAAAGTTCCACCTGGTTGGGGCTTGTGCGAAGGTGTGAACATGGTCCATTTTGTAGTTTTGGATGCAGTATTAACTGTGCAAGGCTTGTCCGGTCATCACAAAGCATTGACTTTCCCTATAGGAAAAGGAGGGAATTCAGTGGGAGGCCAAGGATGAAAATGAAGATGACGAGGAAGAACAGGATGACGAAGAAGAGGAAGAAGATGACCACATGGAATTCTGCAGAGTGTGCAAGGATGGTGGCGAGCTGCTGTGCTGTGATACCTGCCCGTCGTCGTACCACATCCATTGTCTCAATCCTCCGCTGCCTGAGATTCCGAACGGGGAATGGCTGTGCCCACGTTGCACGGTATGGTGTTTGCTCCTGTAACGAGGGCTTCAAGGTTTCAGCATAGTTTTTACTTTGTTGTTTGTTTGCGAGACTTTTCCAAAGCAAAACTGCCTGTTTGGTTGTCCAGTTTCTCTTAAGCACCTTGTGAAAAGTTGACATTTTGCACTCTGCTTCAATGTGAGTGAAAGAAATGCTTAAATTTGGTGCAATCGATTCTCCCAGGTAGGAGTACACAGTTTTTCCAATAACAACTCTCGTGCGGTAAGAAGCAAGGTGACATTTTCTACGCTGCTTCAGGATAAGTCAAGGCCGAGTTGTTTAAAATATTAATGTCCTGCAACTATACAACGGTTTAGTGATGTTCCCATGTTTGAGTAGGCTGCTATAATAACTGGAAACACCGAGGAGGAGAAGGATAAAAATTTGTACACCACTTCAATTTGACCTGTGATAGGACGAAAGAGAAAAGCTCATGGAGGAGTAGCATTTGAACTCGCAGTGAGTTAGTGGGGCCACGACATGCGACTTTCGAAATGACGTGATCTTGATCTGCCCACATTGCTCGGTGTGCATGTGTAGAGACCCCAAGTAACGAAGTTGATTAGGGTGGCCTGGTCTCAGATCAGGATTGTCGAATGAAACGACTAAAAAAGAAAATTTTTTTTCAAGAAGAATAATCACGGCCGCCGCTCACTTCTATTAACAGGAAATGATGGGAACCCTTCTCGTATTTCCTACATTTCTGAGTCAAATTTGCATTGAGGAACAGAACAATTCCAGTTGAATCTGGATAATAAGTGTATGCTTGAATATAAGCACAGATTAAAAACTAGAAGGCCACTCGGTAGTGCGCATACCTCCGCCCCACAATGCCTGATCCACGAGAACATATCTGGCCCAATACATTTTTGAGATATCGTGCTGTATCTCGTTTTTGAGCCCTATCTTTCAATGGTGAAGAAGCACTTAATAATTCTAGTAGTCTGATCTGGATCTTCACCAAAATCGAATCAATTCGTCGTGGTCACACACCCTACCTGTCCACCGAGTTTTGTCCGAATCCATCCACAACTTTTTGAGATATCCTGTACACAAACAGACAAATGGACAGAAAGGGATGAAAATATAACCTCCTTCACCGTCGGTGGTGGAGGTAATTAGCACACACGATGAGGTGAATGGTGAAGAATGAGGAAATAATTTTTCGGCGTGCGAAAGCTTTGAAGAAGATGGGGAGCGGAAGACGGGCCTTTCACCCGGACATGGGAAAACGAACTTGTTGCGGGGTTTGAACAGATACGTGCTCTCGGACTGACAGAAAGTGTTTCGAATTTTTTTCCGAGGTACGGACAATTCAAATGGCAGTGATGTAAAAACTCACATCTTTGCAGCCAATCTGAAGAACATTTACCATTTTAAGCACATGTCATACATTTTTGAATATCAGTGCGTATGGAGAATGAGCACATATTATGTACTCCGCTCAATCTAAGAACGGGTACCATACGCTTATTATCCAGATTCGACTGTGTTTAACCGTTTCGGAACTGCCGCTCTTTCATCTAAATGCTGGAAATTATGTTTCAAAGACTATTTGAATTACGGATTTCACGCTCGTAACGGCAGTTTTGAAAGTGCCTGTCGAGCAGAACCCAGTCGCTGTAAACACACACAACACATCTATCGGCCTCATTTAGCATTCATACGTCATTTCAAAAGTCCAGTATTAGACCCAACCAGCAAGGGAAAGAAGAGAGAAAGGAAGGGAAGAAATACTGAAACCAGGAAGTTAGATGGTTGAGTTAGGAAAGGTTAATGGGGGTAATAATAATCATACGCCATGATGGGGGATGACAGGTGGTAAGCGCTGCAGGGAAGAGCGGGAAAGAACGGCCTCTGGAAGGCGGTCTCGTAGACGAGAGAAGTGAGGAAGAAAGGAGTTTAGGTGTCTAATCGGCCTGGATTTTGGAAGTTTAACCAGGAAGGGGCAACTGAAAGAATATGTGTACCCTGGATTTTCCCGTGAGGGAGGGAGGACAGAGAGAGCCAAGGGAGCGATTTATCAGTGAAGAGGCAGGTATAAAAAAACCCAGAGAACACCGACCAGCCTGCACTGTGAAAGCAACAGGCCTGCACTTCATCCACATCATGGGATGAGACCTTATCCACATCATGGGATGAGACCTTATAGACTGTGAGTTGCTCTGATGTTTTTTTCAAGGAATGACTTGGATCGATGGGGATGCCCAGTCTGTGGCTGGCATTGAAGGCCAATTTTGTTATGTGGCTGGCCCAGGAGAGATCATGGCTCATGGTGAAGCAGAGAAGTTCAAGCAACTGAACCTGTTCCAGTGGTTGACCATGGGAATAGATAAGTTAGTTCATTTGACGATCATTCCGAAGCGATAACGTGAAAGTGTGCCGTTTTATTTTATTATTATTATTTTTTTTTAATAATAATTTTTTTTTCTAGGATTGAAGGACATGTTCCATTTATCAAACCAGTGTCTAATCAATTCCACATTAGCATCTCATTAATCCCAGATGAGCAAAAAGTGATGCAGCTGCAGTCTGTCAAGCAAACGGATGGGGTACTATATGTGACAATGGAGAAGAGAGGGTTTTCCCTGAGCGACAGAGAGGTTGTTTACATAGGCTAGGAACAATGCTGGTCCCAACATACTACCTTGGGGCACTTCCGGCTCTGCTGGAAGAGGGGAGGATAGGGTTTATTGATGGCAACGTGTTGATTGGGTGACTGGAGGAAGTGAGAAATCCAGGAATGAAGGCGGCCTCATATGCCACAGGTAGAGAGCTCGGCAAGCAAAGCAGGGGATGGAGGGGGAGCACGCAAAAGAGACCGACTCGACATGGTGCCATCATGACTTGGAGGAAGGAGATTGCTTGGAGAGCTCAGCCTTGAGATTTGCAAGATGGTGTTTTCTGGAATGCTTAAGGATGGACTCTCGCTTTATGTGAGCCTTGTAGAATGAAATAAAGTTTCCCTCCACCAGGTTAGCTTTTCATTTTGAGAAAGCAAGATGCTTGACCGCATCCGCCTTCGCCACAAGATCCGGATCCGAATTCTAGAATTTCTAAAGTGATTCTTCACCATTGAGCGATTGATCCAAAAATGATATATAGCACGATATTTTAAATAAATTTGAATTGGTTATGCCAAAACTTGATGGATGAGTTGGGTAGGTGACGAGAACAAGCCAATTACATTTTAGTTAAGGTCCGGATCCAGATCCGGCTTATCAAGTGGGATACAAAATGTAAACTAATTAGCCTGGCTGGCGGAGGTATGCGTTCCACCGAGTGCCGTTCTAGTTTGGTCACTCACTTCATTGTTGGCCATTTTTGTTTTAATTGTTGGTGCTCTCATTTCGCTAAGATTTTGTGTGTTGAAACTTGTTTCCTGCAAAAATTTAGACACCTTTGTGGGGGAAAGAAAAGTTACCCGATTTTATTTATTTCAATGTGTGAGGCATCAGCCGTGTTACCTTTGGGTCTCGTCACCCCTTACAGTGCCCACCTGTTGAAGGCAAGGTGCAGAAGATTTTGCACTGGCGCTGGGGGAAGCTTCCACCACCCACACCCGTAGCAAGACCTCCAGATCTACCCCCAGAGGCCCCAGACCCAAAGCCTCTCGATGGGCGACCTGAGCGCGAGTTCTTCGTAAAGTGGCTGAACTTGTCCTACTGGCATTGCTCATGGGTTACAGAGTTGCAGGTACGTCGTGTCTTTAGCGATCGATTTCTGATACAGTATTTGATTATTTTTTTTTGTTGTTGCTCTGACTTTCGATTGGTCGTTAAGTTTTTCATGCATGCTTCCACTTGTTGAATTTTAAATGCGTAGCTGGTCTATTGTAACATTAAATGTGCAAGATTGCATTTTTAATAGTTTGTTTAAATTTTATTGTCATTGTTCTCTGTCCTAGCTTTCGTTGCATTTGGCACTGCACCAGTTTGATAATTTTTCATTTAAGAATTTATTTTTTAATTTCACTTTGAAAATGTATCTTTCTTTTTTGTTGTTGTTTGTTCAAAACCCATGCAGATGAATTATGTTGGTTGTAATTTCCTTTAAGTGTGTGTTTGATGAAAGGTGGAAAGGAGCTCTCCCAGGGTCTAGATTCTCCACTGGCTTTTTCCTCTGATCGTGTTTCCAGGACAAAGTTTGACGTTTTCACAGCTCGTTCTGTTCTTCGATCTATTTCTGTAGTTTCAGCTTCTTTTCTCACCTCAAAGCCGTCTCGGCCCGGCTATAAACCGTCATCCTGGTGTTTCACTGGCAGGGTGATTCATCAACTTGTGTGCCGTCCCTCAGATGGACGTTAAACTGGATGTCCCGTCTGCAGGCATTAGTTGGTGGACGTTAAAGATCCCGCTGTGTCCTTCGTGAAGGGTAGGTGAGCCATCATCGGCACCAAAACAAATTACACATTCCTGCTCTAACCAGCAGAGGGCTCTGCATCAGCAATATTGCTGCACCCACAGCCTTGTGCTGCATACAAAAGAAGAATAAACATCTTTTGGGAGCGACACAAGTGTGCTTGTCAGTCTCACACAGTTGACCAAACAATGTATGCTGATAATTAACCTCCGCCATCGAAGATCGGAGGTTACTGTTTTCACCCCTTTCATGTTTGTTACTTACGAAATCTAAAGATTTCGTAAGTATATTGATGACTTCCGTCATCTGTTTGTGTGTGTTTCTTTGTTTGTTTGTAGGCACGATAACTCTGAGAACGGAAGAAGCTACCAATGTCAAATTACACCACGTGATTCAGGAGGGTGATGGCTAGCGCTGATTAGATTTTGGTCAAAATCGGTCAAAGTCAAGGTCACAGTGAGGTCAAACATTCGATTTTTGATTGTTTGGTACAGAATCATCGTAGAAACTTCTGGTTTGCGTCGCTACCTTCTCTAGAGACAGCTTTTATTAGACAAGTCAGAGGTCAAGTTGACGATTTCGTAAGTACCAGTCTATGACTGCTTGTTTGTTGTTGTTTGTGAACAGCATTACGGAAAAAACTCCTCGACGGATTTCGACGAAACTTGGTGGGGGTTAGGTTCTGGTCCAAGGATCATGCCATTAGATTTTGGACTTGGTCCAAAATCCAATATGGCCGCTAGGCGGCCATTTTCAAAAAAATATTTGAAATTTTTTTTTTGCATTTCTACATGTTTTAAGTGATTTCCAACCCCCCCCCCCCAAAAAAAAATAGTAGAGAAAAAAAATTTTTGCAACTTTTTTTTCAACAAAATTTCGATTTTTTTTTTTGCATTTCTACATGTTATAAGTGATTTCCAACAAAAAAATATGCCAAAATATAAATTGCGGCTGATTTTGGAACTTCAGGTGGATATACCCACGTTAAATCAATTTCTGTCTCAAGGAATCTAGTTATGACAAATGAATTGAGTATGTAAAAGTTAAAAGTAAAAGGGAAAGTTGCAAACTATAGTCTGTGAGCACTGTTGACGTCAAATTGAATGAATAGGATATCAGGTTCACTTATGTGACCCAGCAGTATTGGCGGCAGAGGTTTTGCACTCTACGGAGTGCTCCCCCTCTAGTTTTACATTGTTTTTCTGCCTCCGCTGTCGAAGTCGCTGAGGCATTGTTTTCGTGTTATCCATCCGTACGTCTGTCCATCTGTTCTACTTTTCTCTCTTTGCAACCGCTTATCCGATTGACATGAAATTTTACCATCGGTGTGACTACTCATGCAGAATGTTTTGATGATAATTATGTGGTAGGTCACATGGTAAAACTTTGGACCTCTGTATTTCTGAAACCGCTCCATGGAAAAAAATTGAAACTTGGCACATATCAAGGACTCCTCATGGGAAGCAAGGGTGATTTTATTGATTTATTGATTTATTTATTCTCCTTGATGACTTGGGTGGCTTCACGCTTTACCCGATCAGTATGGAAATTTTTGAGGTTGGGCTAGATTGTATGAGGGGGGGGGGGGAAATGACGTCATCGGTCATGTGGTTCGGCAGCGGGTTGTTTTTTTTAATTTTTTGTTTATTTTTTTAACATAAAAACCTTCAACAATGTCCTCTGAAACGGCTGAACAGATTGAGGCGAAACTTTGCAGGTATGATTTTGTATATCCATGAGAAACAAACTGTTCTCCACCTTTGACGTCATCGGTCACATGGTTTGGCAGCTGGGTTTTTTATATTCATTTATTTATTTGTTTTTGAAGAATAAACCTTTAAAATTATTCTTCTCCAGAACAGCTTGACACATCAAGGGGAAACTTCTTCACCCACATGTTCCCCAAGCCTTGCGGATACCAGGGTGTTCACGAACAATTGATAGGTCACATTGGACTGAACGAAAAATCTTCCAAAATTTTTTTATTTCTCTTGAACAGATTCATCAATCGACGTGGAACGTCACAATTATGATGAAGTTGTCATGGGGAATATATGTTTCAAAGTTTAATGTGATCGGATGTATGGTCTGGTAGCCAGAATTGTTACCCTCACCGAAGGAGAAGGGATTGCATTTGGGTCTGTTTGTTTGTTTCTTCACACAGAACTTTAGTGTTTTTCTCCGCAACCGCTTGTCGGATCGACACAATTTTCACCAAAGGAGCGATTACGCAAGTGGAATGTTTCATTGATAATTATGACGTCATAGGTCATATGGTGTGGTGGCCATGTTGGAAAAATGGAAAAACTTTGGACCTCTGTATCTCTGAAACCGCACCAAGGAAAAAAAATTGTAACTTGGCACACGGCAAGTATTCATGGGGAGTCGGTGTGTTTTTTAAATATATAATTAATTTATTGGATTCGTTAGATATCCCTTATTGTCGGGTTTGTGTGTGTGTGTTGTGGTCTGCGGTCTGCAACGCGAGGCTCCACAGCACAAACCAGCAAACGATTTCGATGAAACTTGGCGAACAGGTGCCATTTGAGCTGGGAGTGTGCGCGTTTGAGTTTCGTTGCTAAGCAACCACCCGTTGCTATGCAGCGGCCGAAAAACCGCGTTCACTATTTTCAATACTTGTCCTACAGTTTTGATGTGGGAGAACGAGACTTCGGAATTAAACACTTCGAGATATTTAGAAAATTTTACTCGAGCCGATTTTTGATTTAGGTTTTATTTTTCAAATGGTAGTCCTTCAAAAATAGGGTGTCTATTACCGTCATTTTTTATGAGGAGTGCCAGTTGGCAAAATACGCAATAGGAAAAATCTTGCCAGGCAGAGGAACAATTGTATGTGAACCAATCCGTCTTGGCAATGAATCTTCGTCGGTGGATCGCTCCAGAATGAAAAGCATCGTATCCAGCGCTTCGATCCTAGCGGATCCCTCGTCGCCTACCGGCTTGTTTATTTTATTTCTTTGTCAATGTCATAGGTTCCTTTGTTATGACATCATAATTGTATATGTAAAACGCTACATCTGATCAGAATGAAAAATTTTGAGGTTCATCTCGGGATAAAATGGTCCACAGAAAAAAATTTGATGACGCCATCGATGACCCGATTTGGCAGCCATATTGTTAAAAAATAATAAAATAATAAACCTTCAAAAATCTTCTCTGTGCTGATCAGATTGAGGCGAAACTTTACACTTATGACCGCCTATCCATGAATAACAAAAGGTTTACACAAATGACGTCATAGGTCACATGGTTTGGTAGCCATATTGGATTGAAGAAAAATATTAAATAATGTTTTCTCTGGAACCTCTTACTTAATCAATCGACGTGAAACTTCACAATTATGATCTAGTAGTGATGGGGAATACATGTGAAATTCAAACTTGATCGGACACATGGTCTGGACAGTCAGAATATTTATTTTTTTGATCTTTGTTCTTTTTGATGTTTTTATTATTATTATTTTAAAATTCATTTTATTTTATTAATTTGTTTTTTAAATAAGGCTCACTTGGCTGTTCCTGATGAGTTTGAGGGAGAGGAGTATCAGCTGAAATGTGAATCCTATCCAGGTTCCTCCTGATGACTTCATCTTTTTTTTTTCTTTTTTTTTGCTTGTTTGGGTTCCTTCTGATGACTCCAATATAGGACTGTTCCTATTGGGTCTTCCATTTGATCTGAATTGAATTTGTTTTAATCCCATTCTGAGTTCAATTGAATAATAATAAAAAAAACGCCATGGGTCAGGGTCAGGTGTCCAATAAAGTGGACGTCTTGGTACCCGGTCATCACTGCCAGCAGTTATAAAGTGGCAGTTCTAATTATGTCTCATTAATTACAGAAACACAAAAATACACCACTCAATTAAAAAAAATTACATTAATACATTTATTAAAATTATTGTTATTATTAAAAAAGTCTTATTAAAATTACAAAATACACCACACAAACCAAGTCCTGGTGAGGGTCTACAATCTCTGATTGTTCTTTTTCTTGTTTAATGTTGTGAACCTGGGTTCAGGGATTTAAATCGAACTTGGTACAAGTACAGTATGTATAATGATGTAATAACGTGGGTGGAGGCATATCTGTTAACGTCGTGACATCGATGATTGCCATTTTAGTTTTTATTTAATTTGATTGATCTTATCTCAATGGCTTGCTGCCTTGTACTAATCCCTATCCGTACATAGCTGGAGATCTACCACCCAGTGATGTACCGCACGTACCAGCGCAAAACGGACATGGACGAACCTCCATCACTGGATTACGGAGAGGATGAGGGGAAGACTGAACTGAGGCGAAAGGACAAGGAGCCAAAGTTTGTGGAGATGGAGGAGAGGTTCTTCCGCTACGGCATCAAGCCTGAGTGGCTTATGTTACACCGTATAATCAACCACAGGTGTGCCACCTTGGGTCATTGTCATTTCATCTTTCGACACCAGTGGTCACTTCACTGTTAGGTGTTCACATGTAGGGACAGGCCCATTTCATTTGCTTTTAAAAAATTTGTTTTTTGTAGCTTGGCCTGTCTTTACTTGCATTCTAATTCCCTTTTCATGTTCACAAAATATTTTTTGTCTAATAACTTGTTGAACTAGAACAGCACTCAGTAGAGCGTATACCTCTGCCAAGCTGAACAGTTCGTTTTGTATCTCACTGATAGGCCGGATCCCAATCCAGACCTCAACCAAAATCGAATCAACTTGTCCTTGTCACACACCCAACATGTCCACCAAGTGTTGTCTGAATCAGTCTATAACTTTTTTGAGATATTCTGCTAACAGACAGATAGGGGTGAAAACATTGTCTCCATCCAGCTTCGGTTCTCGTGGTAATGAGTATGTAGTTGTGCTGATCAAAGTGCCTTCAGGGTACCAATTCAACTCATGATTCCTGCACCATACCACATGATTATACACAGTTTTTAATAAGAAAGTAAAACAATATTCCAATGAAGAGGGCAAGACCGTCTCCATGTCCGTATATTTGGCATTCGACACAGTCTGGCATCCTTCTTTGCTTGCCAAGCTCTCTGCCTGTGGCATGTGAGGTCTCTTTCATTCCTGGATTTCTCACTTCCTCCACTCATGCAGTCAATGTGTTCCTATCAATGGAACCCTCTTCTCCCCTCTTCCATTGAAGGTTGGAGTTCCCCAATGTTGTGTGTTTAGCCCAGTCTTGTTGCTCATCTACATAAACGGCCTCGCCATTTCTCTGAAAACCTTCTTCCTTTTTGCAGATGACTCAACATTGAGTCTTACAGTAACCTATCCCAGTGCTAGGTAAACTGTAGCTGCGTCACTGCTGATCTGGAATAGATTTGATGCTGGCCTGAGAAATGGAACACGTCTTTCAATCCTTTTCAATCTCACCATGTCGCTCTGGAAGGATAGTGAAATTAACCCACATATCTATTTCCATCGTCAGTCACGTCAGCCTTGAAGTGTGTGGATGTGCAAGGGGCAGTCGGTCGAAAAATAAAAGTTTTCCCCCCACCTATGAAACGTATTTGGTGGGCAGTTCACAAATTCACTTTATTTATTGACTTCCTTCTCAAGCACTTGCACACGTATACACCGAGCAAGAAATTAAATATAAAGGGGCAGATTGCAAGTGAGATTCAGAAGGGTGACTTGTGAGCTGGGTGAAGTTTTAATCATGAGCCAAGGGGGTGGGGGAGAAGTGAGGGGGAAGCCACCTTGGTGTGAATGGTTTCAGATACGCACAAATTATTCCTCCCCCCCCCTGCCAAGATGCGTGTTCACTGTGCCCATTCGCTGCCTTCACATATGCGTCACAAACAAATATTTCAAGGCTGCAAGCCAAAGTGGTGGATCACACAGAATATCGACACTTTGGAAAGAAATAATCTATATTCAGGGTATTTTATACATTTTCAGAGGACACGGCCCTTATTAAAAGGGGCATGAAGCATTCTAAGATGGGTGGGGTGGAGCACCGCTCTTGTTTATTCCAACTACTGTACATGTCTAATATAGATCCAAGTAACAACTCTTACCTGTTATGGAACGACTCCACGGTACTGACAGCCAATTAATTGTTGAAACCTTTCCCAAAATGGAACATGAGGTAGATAGGGGCTGGCATCATCACTTATCTTTCTTTCTCAGCTACAATTCAACAACCTCTACTGTATCATGAATCCATAAACAGGATGAATCTGTGGCAGGTGCCCCTCTCCAGAAAGAGATGGGACTAAAAACGATATCTAGCATGATATTTCAAAAATTGTGGATTGGTTGTGACAAACCTGTGTGGATGAGTCGGGTAGGTGACAAGAACAAGCCGATGAGATTTTGGTTAAGGTAGGGATGCCTATCTGGCTTGTTGGTGAAATACAAAACCTAAATTGTTCAGCCTGGCAGAGGTATGTGCTATATCGAGTTTCGTTCTAGTTTTAAATGGTATCCTGGGGGTATTTACCAATTTATTTGTGGGATGACTGGAGAAAAAAAATCCTACGAGTCTCCCATGAACCTACAACTAGCAAGATAATGCCATGATTCTCGGCCCACTTGTATATTGAGCTGCAATTGTGACATTTCTTCCATGTACGGTAACCTCACTCACTACATCAGATCTGATTAACCGAGGGTGTAAACGAACAACCGTCATGCTTGTTCGTGCTAGTGCCCAAGCCCAGTGACCAGATTCGGTGGTGTAATGGTTTGAGCGTCCACACCGAGTCTGGGATATCGGTGGTTTAAACCCCAACTACTCATATTATAGACTTTAAAAAGTGGTACGTGCTGCTTACTTGACGTTCAGCATTGAAAAGGAGAGAGCATGAACCATCCCCATTGGGTGGAGGAAATTCCTCCTGAAGGAATGCCCCACTAAGTGCTGTGAGAAAATCGGCGCCATTGTTATGACGTCACTAGTACCCAGAGTATCCCGGGAAGTGATGGCACTTCCTCCAAGCTCAGTGGCTGTGTTCAGTGTTTTTCGTGCAAAGTAATTTGTAAATAGGGTACTTTTTAAGAACCACTGCAAGGAGCAAATGAACATGAGCAGACCACTTTGTTAAAAAAAAATCTGGAGAGCACTGGCTGATCTTTGATAACCAAATAAGGTCTTGTGTTTTCAAATTTTGTGCAACTTGATGGATTCTCTGCAGTATGGACAAGAAAGGAAACCTACATTATCTCATCAAGTGGAGGGACTTGCTGTACGAACAAGCCACCTGGGAAGCCGAAGAATTGGACATTCCAGAATTTGACAACTACAAACAATTATACTGGTTCCACAGGTATGGATCATGATCTTGACCTCATTCATATTGGATAGCTATTTGCATTCCATTCGGGAAATGCTGGTGTTGCTTTCTTTTCACAAAAAGTATTTTAATGGTGATCCTAAGGTACTCTGAGGGCAAAAAGTGTAACCGTAAAATATGGAATTTAGATCACATATTTCAATCACACCCCTCCATGCGGTCATTAGCTAGCTTGGTTTTTGCCAACAGTTTGATCGTAAACATGATGATTTTTGCGACTAGGTTGGTTCTCTGAACATAAAAGAAAATTCTTATAATTGTACTGCTTTTCAACTTATGGATTTTAACCCCTACACGTCTGTGATAATCCAGTGTCCTCAACCGTTACACACGCCTTGCCGACCTGTTTTTTTTTGATCACCTGCCTTGCCAACCTTTTTTTTTTTATTTTACTTATTTTTGATCACGCGCCTTGCCAACCTTTTTTTTTCGATCACGCGCCTTGCCAACCTTATCTATTTTTTATTTTATTTTTAGATCACGTGCCTTGCCAACCTTTTTAATTTTATTTAACTTTTTTTTTGATCACGTGCCTTGCCAACCTTTTTTTTTTATTATTTTTGATCATGTGCCTTGCCAAGGTTTTTTTTTTGATCACGTGCCTTGCCAACCTTTTTTTTATTTTTTTTAATTATTATTCTTTGATCACGTGCCTTGGGGCAACTTAGCTAAATATAGCATAATAATTGTGCATTTTGTGAGTAAGCACCAAATTTGGCACACTGGTAGCCTAACATATTATGAACAGATTGGATATTGGGCCATCTCAAATTCAGCCGCTGATGGCTGTGGCAGCCATTTTCCACTATCATCAAAAATTTTGAGATGGCCCAATATCCAAATCTGTTCATAATATGATAGTCTACTAGTGTGCCAAATTTGGTGCTTTCCTCACAAATGCACAATTGTTATGCTAAGTTGCCCCACTATTGCCGACCTTTTAAATTTTTATTTTTATTTATTTTATTATTTTTTTTGATCACATGCCTTGCCAACCTTTTTTTATTTATTTTTGATCATGTGCTTTGCCGACTTTTTGTTTTTTTTGATCACCTGCTTTTCCGACCTTGTTTTTTTTAAAAAAAATTTGATCACGTGCCTTGCCAACCTTTTTAATTTTTTATTTTATTTTACTTATTTTTTGATCACGCGCCTTGCCAACCTTTTTTGATTTCTTGATTTTTTATTTTTTATTCTTTTTTGATCACGCGCCTTGCCGACCTTTTTTTTTTCAATCACGAGCCTTGCCGACTTTTTGTTTCGATCATGCGCCTTGCCGACCTTTTTTTTTTTTGAGCATGTGCCTTGCGACTTTTTGTTTCGATCATGCGCCTTGCCGACCTTTTTTTTTTTTTGAGCATGTCCTTGCCGACTTTTTTCTTTCGATCATGAGCCTTGCTGACCTTTTTTAATTTTCATTTTATTTTGCTTTTTTTTTTGATCATGCACCTTGCAACCTTTTTTATTTTTATTTTTTGTGATCACGCGCCTTGCCAACCTTTTTTTTTTATCATGCCCATTGCCAACCGTTGGCATCTGTTTGTATAAGTGTTGCTTTAAAGTTTTGTTTTTAGCGCATCCTGTTTATTGTATTGTGCATGTTGTATTTATTATTTATTTTATTATTTTTGGTCTTCAGAGAACTCATGATGGGTGATGATGGAAAATGTCCCAAAAAACTCAAGAAGAGCAAGAGGTATAAAGATGTGAAGTTGTGCAAACCTCCATCAACGCCAGTTGTCGATGTAAGTTTTCCTTTTTCAGCTTTAATTTTTTTTTTGGGAAATTCTTGTTTTGCACATTGTCAGCATGCTCATGCTTTATACCCACAGGCTTTGCTTTATAATTGCTGAAATATTTTTTGTGTCTTTACATGCAATACCTTGGACTTTTCTTTGAATGCTGATAAACAAATCAAGCTCCTTGTTTTTTGCCAGAGACTGGTGTCTTCCATTTTGAGTAATTATAATCAATGAGATAAGGCACTTTCCAATACGACTTAGCTCCTAAAAGGTAATCCCAGGATGCTCTTAGGCAGTCTTGCTCCGCATTTCCAAACCTGCCGTTGTTTCTCCAGCCATTGGTGAAGTTCGAACAGCAGCCAGAGTACGTGGATATTACTGGTGGAACACTGCATCCCTATCAGCTGGAGGGCCTCAACTGGCTACGCTTTTCATGGTCTCAGGGCACGCATACCATACTGGCTGATGAGATGGGGCTAGGAAAGACTGTTCAGACTATAGTTTTTCTTTATTCACTCTACAAGGAGGTGGGCATAGATTTGTTGGTGTTTTTGAAAGAATTTTGACACCAATGTGAAGTTTGTTGTACGTTCCACTTCTTCTGTTGTGGATATTTTAGTTTTTTTGTTAACACGATTAATGCCTTTGTATTGATGAGACTGGCTTGAAAGGTTGTTAATGGACTTTGTATTTTGAGTACCAATTATTTTTATTTTTTTTCGTTAAGGGGCATTCAAAGGGACCGTTTCTGGTTAGTGCTCCTCTTTCGACCATCATCAACTGGGAGCGTGAGTTTGAGATGTGGTCTCCTGATTTTTACGTTCTCACATATACTGGTGACAAGGACAGCCGTGCTGTCATCCGTGAGAATGAGTTCAGTTTTGATGGAAATGCAATCCGTAGTGGCAAGAAGGCAACAAAGTTCAAGGTGGGTAGCGATGGGTCTTTTGAGAGACTCAAGTCTCTTAACTTGAGTTGATGAGGCTGAATTATTATGTACAAATGCATTATAATGACTATAGTATACAAAGTTATCGTTCATTATTAAATAGACTCGGTGGTGTCATGGTTAGAGCTTCCACTTGGAGTCTGGGAGGCCAGAAATTCAAACCAAAGACTTTAAATAAAAATCAAACAAAATATTTTTTGTAATCGTACTAAAGACTCAAAAAAAGGTACGTGCTGCTTCCTTGCGTGGCGTTCAGCATTTAAAAGGAAAGAGCATGAACAATAAGCCATAGGCTGGCATCCATGGGGAGGACAAAATTCGGCTTTGGGAAATGCCCCGCTGAGCGTGGGACGGTGTCATTGTTATGACGGCGCTGGTACCCAGAGTGCCCCGGGAAGTGACAGCACTTCGTCCAAGCTCAGTGGCTGTGGTTGTCTCTTCTGTCCAACTAATAGGCACATGCATGCGTGTGCATACTCGTGGCAGCCCCACCACGAGCCTTAAAATGTTTTATTTGTTTGTTTGTTTATTTATAAGTTTTCTTGTTTTTGTTCTTGAGTAAGTATATTGACATGAATGGGAAGCTCACAATAATACAAAATACAGTAAAAAAAATTATGTTTATAAATTTTCTCATTATGTATTTATAATGCAAAACAAAAATAGCATTTCATGAACTGTTGTCGGGTTGAGAATTTTTGGAATACCCCTTGGTGCTTGCTGCAAGACGGGCGTTAACCAGAGAAGCTAAATTGCTGCGAGAAGGAAGAGGGTCTGGCCATCTCATAATTGATTGCGACTCGGATTCCTTTTGAATGCAGAAAGAGGCACAGGTCAAATTCCACGTGCTGCTCACCTCCTACGAGTTGATCACTATCGATCAGGCGTCACTCGGTTCCATCGAGTGGGCATGTTTGGTGGTGGATGAAGCTCACAGGCTCAAGAACAACCAGTCCAAGGTTTGTTGCTGTGTGTGATGGTTGATGTTGATGATTTAAATGAGCATTGTGCTGAGCAGCCGTTTGCTCAGTCATCTCTTCTTTTGGTGCCACTCTTCGTTCTGTCTGCCTGCTTCTCAGTTTTTCCGGATACTCAATGGCTACAAAATCGACCACAAGCTTCTCCTTACGGGAACGCCACTGCAAAACAACCTGGAAGAACTTTTCCATCTACTTAACTTCCTCACTTCCATTCGCTTCAAGTAAGAGCTCTCCATTCATTTTATGCTATTTTTTTTTAACTCCTGTCTATAAAATTAGTGGTACCAGGGATGGTAATTGATATCACCACCTGTATGCTTTAATTACAGCACGGCGCCATCGCGCTGTTATATAATTGGCTATTCTGTCCTGTGTCTTCTGTCACGTCTTCTGTCACACTTATGGCTGCGTACGTCCCTTTGATCTGAGGGCTATAAATAGAAATTTGTCCAACGTCACAACTCTTCCCATCATGCATGCTAATTCACCGTGTCTACATTTAAATTTTATAACTGCAAAATTGTTTCATTATTCTTAACCTAGACTTTTACTGCCCCCAGCCACGCGATATCGAAGTATTCGCTTCTTGTTTAATCTCGTTTTTCCTCAGCAACCTGGAAGGCTTTTTGGAAGAGTTTGCAGATATCTCCAAGGAAGACCAGATAAAGAAGTTGCACGACCTTCTTGGACCACACATGCTTCGTCGTCTCAAAGCCGATGTCTTCAAGAACATGCCTTCAAAGACCGAGCTGATTGTGCGTGTGGATCTCAGCCCCATGCAAAAGTGAGCCTTGTTACCTTGTAATCAGCCCCATGCAAAAGTGAATAGAACTTGTAATATACTTTTTGCCCTCTTTTCATGGCAAAAGGATTTTTATTCTTAAATCTTTGAATGCAGACTTTGTCAAAAGCACCTTACCCTGCGCAGCCTTGAGAAAAAGGACGTGGGAAGAGTCTCTTCAACCCTTGCTTTGCCTTTCTGAGCACGATCTATATTAGCTTTGTTCGTGAACTTTGAATAACAGGTGCGATGGTAACCATACGAAGCTGATTGTTCAAATGGAACAGTCGAGAGCTGAACCTTCGACTAACTCTTCTCGGACAAACTGACGACTTTAGAACGATCTTTGAGAAAAGGATGCACCAAACAAACAGATCTTTTTGATGAAGTTAGCTCTGTGGTTGCATTGCTAGGCACCGCCATTTTGTCAGAATCTAGCTGTTGCTCCACCCTCAAAGCACCTCCGCAAATTTGATTGGTCGAGACGGCATAAAATTTTTGCCTGGAGTGGAGGTTTTTGGAAGTGCAAACAAGGTGATTTGTGTTCTTCAGTGTTGGTTAACGAGTGTTGGCTAGTCTTGATCACTGCAATAATGACGATGCGATGTTTCCTTTCAGGAAATACTACAAGTTCATCTTGACACGGAACTACGATGCCCTGAAATCTAAAGGTGGTGGCAACCAGGTTTCTCTTATCAACATAATGATGGACCTGAAAAAGTGCTGCAATCATCCCTATTTGTTCCCAGTGGCTGCAATGGTAATGTGTGGGTTATTTTTAAAAAAAACAAAAAATATATCCTTGTTTGTGTGTCCGAACTAAATGACATGATCCCTTCTTTGGAATCGTGTCAAAAAAAAATATTCTCAATTTTTGCAAATGCAGGAAGCCCCAAAGCTGCCCAATGGTGTCTACGATGGAAACGCTCTGGCAAAGTCCTCTGGCAAGCTGATGCTACTCTTGAAAATGCTGCGTAAACTGAAAAACGGGGGTCATCGTGTTCTCATTTTCTCTCAGGTTCCCCTTTCACTTGTTTCCCTTTTAGATTTATTATAAATCGTTCTTTTTTTGATTCTTGAGCAATATGGCTCTCCATCAACTCCATGATTATAAATGGACATCATTTGTTACCGTTGTGACCGACATTGGGTTGTGTGAATATAGCAAATGCTCATTTCCTGTGATGGTGCAGATGACAAAGATGATGGACCTCTTGGAAGACTTTTTAGACCATGAAGGTTACAAATATGAGCGTATTGATGGCGGCATCACTGGTGGTCTACGGCAGGACGCCATCGACAGGTTCAATGGTATGCCCTCAAGTGGAAACTTTCACAAGGAAGAGTTTGGCCTGTTTAAGCTCCGGCGATGCATCGATTATACAGGAAATGCTCAAATATTGTGGGAGTTACGTTCCTGGAAAATACCGTGATCGTTAAAACCGCGATAGTGGACACCAAGGGGCCAATGGGAAAGGGGGGTTTCGGTTCCTGGGCTTCGAGAAAATATAGAGGAAGGTCGGCGTCAGCCAGAAATAAACATATCACAATTGAAATGAACAATGTAAAAAAAAAAAATATATAATATATATATTGTTACGAATTCTCCGCCCGCCGGCGTGCGGACAGCCGCTTTTAGCCGAATCGCAGCCGTACGCCACCGGACGGACAAATTCAGTCGGCGACTTTCCGGAACAACGCCGAAAACCAGTCACGGGTGTGCTCCAAGCACACACAACCTTGTCCGCACTCTACCCGCGCTACAGGGTCCGATCGCCAAATAATCGATTTACCTAATTATTCGCGTGGGTAGATTACCGAGAAATTGTACCTCAGCGAGGCCTGCCTGGACACGAGCCGCTAAGCAGCTCGCTCCGTTTTGGGATAACCGAGCGGGGTATTATTGCGAGGCCTCGCTGGACCCGATTCTATTATCGGCTATTAAAAAGCCCGCTATTATTCCGAGATGCAAACAGCAGTTCAATGGAGGGAAAATGATGCGACGAACAGGTCAACATTCAAACAAGCACATTTATTCACACACGTATGCAGCCAGGTATTCAAGCAGGCACGTATACAGCCAACAAAAGCGATGAATGCAAAACACGCATGTAGTTATGCAATGGATGGGGGCAGGGACAAGACGCGAGCAAGACAAAGCGCTACGACCGTCTATTTATTCTTTACACACTTATCAGTTCTACTTATCGGACTCGGCGCCACAACTTCCATACAAAGAAAAGCAAGGAAAAACCCCTGGACCTCTCGGGGTCTTTATCAACCTGGAGCTTTGAGGACCGAAGGAGCTCCAAGAGGCCACGCAGGTTACCTTCCTCGCTGGGGTGACCCACGACGTTCCGTCCCCACGGCAGCTAGCGTAACCGCGGCTCGGCCGCGGCCTGGTGTTTCGTTCGTGTAACACTCGTGTAGTGCTGGGCCGATTACCGATTTAAAATAAAGAAATAAAAATCTACCAATACCGATTGTAAAGCGATAAGTAATGACGTCTCAGTGCATTGTGCACACATGAATTGTATACCATGCCGGATCGGCGCCCTGCCTGCGATTGACGGATTGGCGTTATTGATTGGCTTTGAATCGATACATTTAACTCCATTCTCGAATCGATCGGTGTACCGAACGACACGGCATCCTGTTATTTTTAAACGAACAATGAGCTACTGTGTGCTCATTCGATAAGTTATTGAGAGATATACAATTTCAGTCTGTCTGATCGTGTGAAGAGCAACTTTTATACAAAGTACAGTACAGGGAATCCCCGATTACAAAGGGATTCTGTTCCGAACATTTGTTCGTACAGTAAGTAAATTGATCGCCCATTGACTCGGTGTTATAAATGTTGGTATCGGCGTACGAGTGGGGGCTACTTGACCCGGTGATTTAACAAGCTCAGCAGGAAATCAACCATTACCTTGTTGCCCCGCATCGTTCAAAATATGGAAGATGCCACGTTTAAGAATTTTAATATTTAAAGTCCACAAATCCCAGATTTGTTTTGAGAAGGATGAGTTTCTCTGTCTTGTCAGATGAAAGACTGTTTATTTTGCTGTTGTATGCTGCAGAAGCAGCACTGAACAATCTATCCTTTTAATTAACGTGTTATATAATGGGACTCCAAGACTGCATGTGAAATGGGCCCCTTTTGCTCGGGGGCGCAGAATCCTGCCAGCCTGCCTTTGAAATGTGAAAAAATAAATTTAACTGACGCTTTACACTCGGGTACGCCTGGAATGTATGACATCGAGACGTGTAGTACGTACAGTCGGTTTGAACTTTTCACCTCAGCAGCGTACGAGCGATCGTGATTTCCTTTGTCCTCGCGGCTGCTTCGAAAGCAGTTGGTTATTTTATCTGAATCGGGTGTGCTTTAGAAAGGTTATGTTGTTTCTCTCTGAGTTACAAAGCAAAATTAACTTGATCATTCCAATTGCCGAGCCGTTTGCCATATTAACATGCTTTTCAATTTCCTAATTACCGAGCCAATTTTTTTTTCTACCTGCCACATGGTGATTGGCAGCTGTTTATAAAGAATAATGCTAATGCACGTCTTGAAACGTCTACAATGCAACGTTGTTTTTTATTTTTTTAAAATTAGTTTATTGAAATTCCCCCACAACTAGGGTAAAAGCTACTCGAGCTTTTTGGGTTGTACACAGTACGTACTGTAATCGGCAATCGGCACTCCCACTGACTCCAATCGGCCGATGTTGTTCACCAAATAATTGCCGTTATTTGCCTGTGCTGATTACCGATACCGTCATGTACGAATATGTAATGGTTTGGAACCTGCATTTTAAAAAAACAACAACTTGATATCGATATCCTGGAATGAGCCCACCAATATATCAATATCGGAGAAAAATCGACACCCACGTTGCTTAGGCCTGTTGTAATTGTGCTCCGTCCACAAGCTATGTTTGATAAGAGCTCGGTCTCCATTTTCTTTTTGTACTGTACCTGAGCACCTTATTGGTGATACTTCATGGCTCCAAGAAGGAAACCTTTTTATGCCTCTGCAGTCAGAGGCCAGAGATATCGTTTTTGGGTTGGTGATCTGTGCGTCCGTTTGTTTTCGGTTTTGTATTGTCACGGTAAATTGTGATCCACTGAAGGGATTTCGACCAAACTTATCACAAGTATGGATGATAATACACAGATGAACCGATGCTATTTTGGGTAGAACAGGTCAATGGTCACGTGCCCTTTGAAAATCATTTTACACACAATAACTCAGTTAGAAGCATCTGATGTTGTCTCTCTCCGACATCTTTCTTCTCTCTTGTGCTGTCTCACGTGACCTTTAGATTTTCACTTGATCTTGATTTGAGATCATATGTAACAGTGAGTTGACATCTGACATGGTTGGACGCATTCCTGTCGAATATGTTCCTTTTTATACACTCGTCTCATTAACAAGGAATATTACTACTACAACAACAATAACTAACTGGGTTCAGGGGATGCATGGATCAGATCTTCACACAAAGAACAACAATAGAACCAGAGTTCTTAGAACACCTTAGCCCACACAGTCTTAAGAAACAAGGACGTTCCCTGGGTCTGCAAGCGGCACATTTGATTGGTCGTGATGAAGAAAATGCCGAACTGCTAAACGGAAGTGTTTTGAAAGTGTCAAAAAGGCGATTTTTGTGTTCTGCAGTGTTCAAGTACATCATTCAATTGAAATAAAATAAAGATTTTAAAGGTTGTAGAAAAAAAAAATTCTGAAGTTTACTGCTGTTGATGCAGTGTCTGTTTCACCAACATATTTAACACATTACACGAGTTCTTCGTGCCTGTTGTTTGTGTCCTTTATAACATCCTTAGAAACAGTAAGTTTCCTGTTTGGAATGATTTTCAATTTTGTTTGACTGCCAGGCAGGTAGACAGAGTAAAGGTATAATTTTACTCCTCTATCTCACCCCTCTCTGCACACGCACGATCGGCCAAATTCAGAGCCGCAGTGTGGTAAAAACCACCGACTTGTTTTCCTATTCACGTTCCAATTTGTATTCAAATTATAACATTTGATTTGACGTGATGATGTTGCTCGATCATCAACTGACGTTTGTCGACAGGACAAACAAAGTTAACCAATCTCTTAGCCCCACTTTTCGCTTCGTGCGAGCGTGGTAATTAGGACGACAAACTTTAGTGCAGGAGGAGGCCATTTGGCTCACCATGCCTGTGCTACACCAACACCACATACTAGCACCTATCCACACACAAGCTACCTATAAATCGTCACCTTGGAATCAGTGTTCTAACAAAGGCGAGAAAAACCTGCCAATATCCCTGTACCCCTGTATCTCCAATGCTTCCGGGCACCATTCCAATTTAAACGCAAAAACTCTTTTTGCTGCCGCAACCTTTCTCGAGAGACCATTCCTTTAATTTACTACTTTGAGTGAAAGACCCTTGCCTTACCACCGATCCCTGCTTTATTAGTCTTAACTCTCTCTCCTTTACTTTCAGGCTGTAGCACCAGGTCCTATCTGTCTATTTTGTAGAAAAACTCTTCTTCAGCTATTTTGTCTATACCTACATGATGTTAAACATCTGTCATATCCCTTCGTACCCACCTCCTTTATAATATATATATATATATACATGTATATATTAGTCATGCCTTCTTCAGCCACTCCTAGCGTGGCCAGGAGTCGATCTCGTAGCCTTACGCTGCATCCTCTTTATGTCATTTACGTCCTTCTTCGGATGTGATGACCAAAACTAAGTCTTGTGATAAATTTTCTAACTAGATACCAAAAGTGGATCTTTGTTTGATGGCTACTTATAAGCTTTGTCAAATTCAGAGGTTGTTGTTGCTCTCACCTACTTTACACAATCGGTTTGCCATTTGTACGATTGCATGATTTTTTTCCCCCCCCTTTAAATGAGGGGAAAGGAAAAAGGTTATGTATGCAGAGGTGGAATACTGGTGATTTATTTTTCCATCGGAAACATGCGAGTGGAAATCTATCTCCTCATCCTCATGGGTTGTAGTTACAGTTGAATAGGCAGGGGCAAGCCAGCGTGGGTTGACAAGAAAGAGTAACCTCACATGTGCAGATGCTACAAATCCGTTCCTTTTTCCAATATCAGCAACGTGATCTCGAACACCGTGGTTAGAGTGAAGCACTAGGTTCTTCGGCGCAGAAGGAGGCTGAACATATTTCTGCATGATGTATTGAATCGAGTGGGTTTTGATACAGGACAGGAAGGGAGAAGGGGAAGTGGACCATCTTGCAAGGAGGCGACAAAGGAGCAAACAAGGACTGGCAAGGGTTTTGCTGCCCATCAATCTCATGGAGCAATGGTGTGATCTAACAGTAGTGAAAAATGTGAGCGTGAAAGGGAAAAGACCAAATTAAGACTCTTCAATGAGGGAGGTGGAGGATGATTGGAGAGGGACATGTGTAGAGAATTGAAAGAAGTTTGGGAGTTTGCCTTGACGGGAGTAGGCACACGTGTATGAAACGTGAATGGGGTTTGATGGTGTGTGGTTCATAAATTCTGTTATTTCTTTGTACACCAGTAGTTGATCCCATGAGGTGCCCTTCACGTCTTTCCAGACCTGGAGAGAACACTTAAAAAAAAAAAACGAATAAATTGTCATTTCATTTTTAGTTTGTTGTAATAGCGTGTCTGTCCCTTCATCTTGCACATCTGTGTGCTTGTGCTGCTGGTGGTGACCCTTTGCTCTCTTCCGAGTTTGTTATTTTTTGTTTTATTTTGCAGCCCCTGGTGCGCCACAGTTTTGCTTCCTCCTGTCGACGCGTGCCGGTGGCTTGGGCATCAACCTGGCAACTGCGGACACGGTTATAATCTACGACTCTGACTGGAACCCTCACAATGATATCCAGGTACCACGGTGTGCTCAAAGGGAGTATAGTCACATGTTTTACTTCTGTAAATGTGATTAAAGCACCGTGCTTGTGGTTGTGAAAGCACATAACGTTTTCATACAAGTTGTAGTTTTTCGTGTCCACTTGTCCTAATTCTTAAGCGTTTTGATTGGCACCGTACCCAGTTGCTCCCTGTACCTTATAATTAGCAAAATGCAAATTTGGGAGCTCTGATGATTTGAATGTACGTACATTGTTTCTCCACTTCAGAACTCATTTTGTGGAGGATTTCTGAGAAAAGCTCCGTTCAGCAGATAATAAATGTTGGCGGTGTGACCACGTTGCATTTGCTTTTTCGGTAGCCATTATGGATGCTCCTGACGATATACACTTTGAAACATATGAATTACAACGCAGTGTTTGCTTTGTTTCGAGCAGACGTAGCGGAAACTCCAGGTGACGTCACGAGAATTCCTTTTCTTCTTTACTAGCTTGTCCCCCGTGCTTCGGGAGATGGGGATTTGCAATCGCTTCTGTCTGTCTGTCTGGCTGTCTAGCTCGAGGCCATAACTTCTTTCACGATTTGTGTTTTGGTCGTTATATCATCTGGATGATTGTCGGCAATCGCCGAATACTGTAAGATGGCACGATTGATATCTGTCCCCTTTAAAACGAGCACAACATCGGCCTTACTGAAATAAACTGACCCTGGCCATATCCCATAATTCCTTCCAGCAAAGTGTGATGTAATTAGTTTGAGGCCATTGACATTGTGATTGATGTTCGTTTAACTATTTGATACATCCGTGTGGTTTGACAGCCATAATGATGCTTACCTTGGGATTTGTGTTCGCATGATCTTTCATTTGACGCATAATGTGTCAGTTTGTTTCTCTTGTCCTGAGATTTTACGTTTTGTCCTCTCATCCCCCAAGGCCTTCAGCAGAGCACATCGTATCGGCCAGGAAAACAAGGTGATGATCTACCGTTTTGTGACGCGTGCCTCTGTGGAAGAGCGCATTACACAGGTGGCCAAGAAGAAGATGATGCTCACCCACTTGGTAGTGCGTCCTGGCTTGGGTTCCACCAAGACTGGCTCGATGTCGAAGCAGGAACTTGATGATATCCTCAAGTTTGGCACTGAGGAACTCTTCAAGGATGATCCTGAAGGTGATGTATATATTTATTTTTTGTTGTTGTTTTTGGCTTTTGTGAAGCTCTTGTTTATATTCCCAACCCCTTTTTGGGTGTTACAATACATATCACCTGATATCCTCCTCTTTACACCATTTTTAGCGGACATGGTCAACGACGAGAGCAGTGTGATCCATTATGATGACAAAGCCATTGATCGGCTCTTAGACCGTGATCGGGATGCCACGGATGACGTGGAACTTCAGAACATGAACGAGTACCTGAGCTCTTTCAAAGTAGCACAATATGTTGTGCGTGAAGAGGAGGAGGAGGTGAGCAAATGTGGGGGTGGAGGGGAGTAGTGGTGGGTAGCTGTATTGTCCATACTACTATAAGGAGCATAGAAGGGAACCCTTGACAAGTTAATGTTTTCATGACTGGAAGTCGACCCTGCACATGTTGCTACTCTTCTCGAAGGACACTGTTAGTCCATGAGCCAGACATCCAAAATTAAGTGTTGACTACCAAATTGAGGGACTAAAAGCCACTATGCTTTTCAGTTACCTTGATGTCTGCAGAGTATGGAATCGTGTGATGGACGCTTCTCATGCCCAGCTAAATGGTATTTTGGCGGCTGTGCTGTATGAGGGGCGGAGTGCTTTTGGGGGTGCTTGTAGTGACGTGGGTGAATTGTATTTCATGACTCGCTCGCTCGGGGTTCTCGGTAGTACGGGGACTCGCTGAGGCAATAAACAGCTTGGCTCCTTGGCTCTCGTGTTTGTCTGTCTGTCTGCACCGCGGACACTACATTTGGCGACGAGGATGGTTGATAACCGAGTTACGGCGCACGGGAAGGTGCCCTTTTTTGTCGGGAACGACTTCGAGTTGTTTTCGGAACAATCGGAGTGCTATTTCCACGCGATTGATGTGGTCGACGAGAGCAAGCAAAAGTCGATCTTGCTCGCCTCGCTATCAAAGGAAAATTATCGACTGCTGAGTGATTTGGTGGCGCCGGACAAGCCCAGAGGGGACACGCTATCGTTTCAGGACATTGTGAAGAAGATGAAAGCACACATGGTGCCGGAAAAGTCATTACAACTAGCGCGATACCAGATCGATCACCTCGCGAAAGGTCCGGGAGAGCGCGTCGTGGATTTCGTGGCACGAGTGAAGCATTCGTCCGTGGCCTGCAAGTTCACGGCGGAGGAGCGTCCGGCTGGACTCAAAGATCGATTTATTTCCGGATTACAAGATGCAAAAATGGTTTCGGCGATTCTACGGCAGAGGGGTGAAGACATTACATTCAACTCTGCAGTCGAAACTGCTACAGCTGTCGAGCAGACTCT
>CM068955.1:178753417-178765346 GCA_035128595.1 Eptatretus atami | reverse complement strand
GTGTGTATTTTGTTCAGTAATGTTAATTACTTTTTTATGTATGAACACAAATGTTGTGAAAAAGTCACGTTTTTATCATTTTTTTCCACATTTTTTCACCTATGATCACCATATATATCAAAGTTGACTTATTTCAGGGTATTTATGCATGACTTGGTTATTAAACATTATATAGTGAATATAGTCCTAATTTACATTGTTTCACTTTATACAACTAAGAATTGAATCAAATATAACGGCCATTGCAGTGTTAGTCATTACGTTTGTCCAATAATATCAGTGTAATTTCTGTTCAAGATGCTCACATAAGATGTAACTTATAGGGAAACATTTCTTACACCTTTTTAGGTCATCTCTACCGAGATGACCTAATAAAGCGGACCAAATGTCCGTCCGTACGTCCGTCAACAATTTTTCTTCCGATCTTGATGAAACTTAGTATGTGGGTAGAGGTCGATGAGTGTTGCACAACGATATAACTTTTGTCGGGGGTTCAAGGTCAGGACAGAGGTCACGAGGGTCAGTAAGTTATAAAAATCGCCATTTTCAAAAACCTATCTAGTCTGCCATTCTACAAGATATTCGGCAACTGTTTTTGATTATGATAGTAAAAAATTATTCTGTATCTAACGACGACAGATTTTTGAATTTCTTCCCGTTGATCGTAAAGTATCTGGAAGATGGCCAAAAACGCGATGCGATTCGCAAAGAAGGAAGGAAGGAGAAATGAAATATAATATATGGAATAGGCAAAGCCTAGAAGCGAACGTAGAATTCTTCTTACATTCGCTTCTGACTTTACATAAAACTTGTTCACAACTGTATACTTGCCAACTATACCGTGGTACGTGTAAGCGCCGCACAGCTGATGATTTTGACGCAATTCCGGTTACTTCGGCCTGGATTCGGGATCAGCGAACAAATAATGTAAATCACGATTAAAAAATATTTTTTGATGATGCGCGAGATATCTTTATAAATTAACTTTGGGGAAAAATAATTGAATAAATAAACGATCATTCTGGTCAAGAATAAAATAAATTAAAGTTCCGAAAGAGTTTCAAAATCACTCCGGTAATGTTAAATACAAAATAAACACTTCCTGTCATGAAAAATCACTTCGAAGTATAAAATTACATTTGGGAAAAATAATTGAATAAATAAACTAACATTCCGGTCATGATCTCCGGCATGCATCATTCCCATGAAAAAAACGAAACAAAAAAAAACGGAAGCAAATGGTCATAGCCAACGACACGGATTCACAATTGCCAAGGTATTGTGTTTGTTTTGTTGTTTCCTATTCTCATGTGCACGCGTTAAGTAATATTCACAAGATAGAAAATAAAACCACATCGTGTTTATACACGCACAGCGTTTAACAACAACCGGAAGCAAACGTCTTAGCTAACGACACGGATTCCAAATAGCCAGGGCTATTGTGTTGTTGTTGTTGTTGTTATTTCCTATTCTCTCACGTGCACGCGTTAAGTATTAAGCTCACTTCGTTCGCTAATAACACATTTTTAGCCTTTAATATATATACATTTTCCGCGAAGGTGACAAAGTTTCAAAACCGAAATGTAAACGTCGGATTTATTTTCAAATATATATTTCGTGCGCGCCACACCAAATGCCGAGTCATTTACCAAACAGAGTGTCGGTCATGGCGTCTGAGCAGTGGCCAGCGTGGTTCAGATTGACTGTGGTTTCTGGGGCGAAGGTGATTGTTAAGAAGTATGTCGGGTATAAATTTGAGTGACTGTATTGTGATTTAATCACGCAACATCTTGACAACGAATATCTGGCCGAACGATTGCATCATTCAGTGCATCAGCAGGGTAGATTCACAGGCTCCTCTCGATCGTGCCGATATCAACATAATCACGGCGGACATCGGGCTGCAGTGTGGGGGCGAGGCACAGGATCCGGATGAGGGATAAGTGATAAATTATGCTACATGCTTCGGCGCTTTCTGATTAATATATCAGAGTACATTCCATAATTAATGAATTAATAATTAATGAATTGGCATACAAAATGTTTTTTCATACTGACATGTTACTTTGTGCAGTGTCAGAAATTCCTGTGGAATTAATAATTAATGAATTTGCTAGCTCTAACGATTTTTTCAAACCTCAATATCTCTATAAATACTGGACCAATTTTCATTCTGAAGTTGCATTATAATCAGTGAAGAATAATCTACAGGATTATCATATCTCCAAGAGCTAAGCCTATTTTTTCGTTTTTTTTTTACAACCGGAAGTGAAATGTCCCAGAGAGTGGACGGACCGGAAAACACATATTGCACTTACTGGTGATTCTGATGTGTTAATGCGGTACTAATGAACAATACATATTTATTAATTATGTCATAGTAGTATTATCTAGTGTATCTCTGTGAACTATTTCAATCTAAACGGTTAGTTTGACTGTTTTGCGGTTACCTGAACTGAACATTGAGAACTTGTGCTATTATAGAGATGACGTCACCCCCACACGGGGGTAATTTTTGGATATGTTCACAGGTCAATGATGATACCTTTACATTTTCCCTGCTAAACAGGTCTATATATGAACAAGCTACCATTTTGCAGTATCAGCTGTTTTATATTTTTGATTATGTTTCACCACATATTGTAATCTGATACATGATATAGACTGTATCATCATTCATAGAAAGTAAGAATAATTCTAATTGATTTTATCAGTTATTTTCTTGCATGAAATTAGTTTATTATAGGAATGCTAACACAATATTGCCAGAAATAGAAAGTACATGTATATGAGATTGCTATTAATCATCGTCTTCACTGTCACACATATCTGCTGCTTCCTGGTAGTGGTCATCACGTGTCTCATCAACCATGTTAGCACATTCATAAGCTTCATGCTGCTGTACACTTGATTCCATTCAACATGCACGTGCATTTCGTGATGGTCGGCATGCTCGAGTGCATCTGCATGAAATTAGGTCTATGACCATTTCAGGTGCTGGTGAAGTGGTCATCCAGTTGATCATGAGAGATCCGTCCTGACATTTGGCCACCTGGATATTTCCAAGGCCACTTCTGTTGCTTTGGCATATAGAGTTGATCCCATTACTACTGCTATGTTTTGGAGATGAAGCGACTTTTGGATATTTAGTGACTGAATTAATTTCTTGAACAGTTGCCATTTCTGTAGCTGGGGCATTTATAGTTGGTAGGTAACCCACAGTGTCTTGTGAAATTACAATATCTCTCTGTTTGTATATTAATCCAGTCTATGAAGCGATCGTCTGATGTCAGTCTCTTGTTCCCGTGCTATCATCCAAAGGTGATTTTTTGTGAAGCTGTCATGCTGCATTATTTTCAGGAAGTGCAGTCACTGGTAGTGATGGTGGTCTTCTAGTTCCAGAGATATAATGAGGAAGCTGTCTCTCATCTTGATAGATTGATCTCCTTTTGTCTTTCTTGTTTACTGTCATAACTGCTTTTTGTGGTGACATGATGATGATGTTGGCTGAATGATTATGCCATTCACACGATGAGAAGTTCCAGCTCCACTCAGTACTTCCTCCTGTCTATCTATGTTGTCAAATGACAGTACAGTTGGGATGAAGAAATGTATATTGGAAGGAAGAGGGAAATGATCTCTTGTGCTCTTTAGCGTTTCAATACATAGTGAGTTTCAATCTCCTCTAAGGTGGAGTAAGAAGATGCATGTCCAGCCGGTTCATGAATTGATCAGTTCCACATTTCCTGTCAGAGTCTTTAACCCATGGATCAAATATGCCTTTGAGGTGATTACTTTGCCTGCTGATACAGCTGTGACAATGTCTTGGGCATGGACCATGAAAGCTCTCATTATGGAAGGATGCTGCATTCTTACATTAAGTAGAGATCAGGAACTGCACAGACAATCAGGGAGAGGATGTGATAATGATAATCAACTGCACAAGAAATCGGGAAGGATAATGGAATCGGTATGTGATATTAGATTCCCGAGGTCAGGGGCCAAGGCTGTCTTTGATTCACATTTTACTTGTTCACGTAAAAGGCTGGGCTACTTGAGTTATCATAGATTTTAGATCTTGCTGTTTCACAGACATGTCATATCTTCTCTTAACTGAACATAGTCAACTGCAATGGAGTCTACATGTCAAGTTGTCTGCTTATATATACTCTGCGGGCAACTGTGAAGAAATGCAAAGAATCTCCAAACCTGCTAGAGATTGCGTCGCATGTGGATTTTTGGTTGCCTCTGTAACTTCAAACCATTACTTTCATGAAGCATACAACTTTGGCAGTGAGATCAGACAGTGCAAACATACAAGGGTTTGAGAAGACATGGTAGGATATATTCACCACACCTTGTTGAATGCGCCGCTCTCTGTTTATTGGTAAGGATTGTCCTGCACACACTGCATTCAGAAGAGATTCTTTCAGTTTGTCCCTCGTATAATTCCTGTAATCAGTTTTTGTGATATGTGCTTCAGCAGCAACAATATCTCGAGCAGTACGATAAATTCTGTCATCCTGAAGTTCAGTTGCATATATCGAATGCGTTTTGTCAGCCCTTGGCTCAACTGTGGTCTCATTTTCCGGCTATTAGTTCTTTAATGTATTTGCTCTTGCTTGGCAAAAGTCATTATCGTACGTATACTCTTGATTGTGTACTAGATGCGTTGCTTGTTGAATGCCTAGTCCTTAAAGAGTCTTGTTCATTTAATGTACTCTTGTTTCTGTCACTATTAAAGTTTCTTTTATGGGTGAAATTGATCTGCAATCCTGTGATATTTAATATTAGAAAAGTTGGTTTACTGTTTTCAGCAGTAATGGAATTGATGAAAATGTTGAATCTCAGCAGCTTGGCACAGGGTTTTCCATGATTCTTCATCCTGGGGGATGATAAATCATAAAGTGAAGATTTTCCCTCACATATAATGCAGGTACCGCTCTTGTCTTCAAACGTTTGGCTCAACTTCATCTTCTGCCATGCTGGTATGTAAGTGCAACAGGTTTCTGAATATTAAAATAAATCAGTTCCAGAGCTGCAATGATATGTTTTATCAACAATGTATGATTATTTAGAGGGCCTTGCAGGGTTTTAGCTTGGATCCCAAATATTTAAAAACAGGACACATATGACAATATTGGATGAAACAGCAGTTTTAACAATGATAATGAAATGTATTTTGTTTATATCTGGTAATAATCATAAATACCACATACATTTGAAATAGCACAAATCATGTGGCCTGTATATACTAGTGTTTCTGCAAATTTAGTACACGGTTTTATTTACTTAACTCATGGTTGGCATTTGGCTCCCAAACAATAGTGTACTAAAGGGGTTGTTACTGTGTAATACTTAATTTTCAGTTTGTTAGCTCATTTTGAAACATCTCACACACCCATTTGGCTGCATCACTTCTGTGACCATAATTCTGTTGGTTGGTTACATGCTGTCATCATTTCTATTTTTAGCACAGCTTCACTGAGGGACTATCTCAAAGTTACAGTGATGAGGGACCAGATCAAAAAAATTTTTTTTGATTACTTTAATACATTTATCTATGAATTAAATGTGAAAGCAGCCTAATCCATGGTTAACATATTGAAAATATAATTGACCTATAAAACTGTTAAGAAAAGTATTAAAATTCAAAATAATATGAAAAAATAATTGATCAAAACAATTAATTTAATTGAAAGCAAGTCAAAATTTAGAAAAACCCTACTGAATAGTTGTTAATGAATTATATAGGTCCCTGAACTGAGATTACAATGTTACAGTGATAATACTGGACAAGAAAGACAACTCGTGCGAGATTTGACTGTCGTGTAATATTTTCAATTCCTTGCTATATGATTTGAAAGAGTGCAATGATTAGGACTCTATATCACTAATATTAATGTTTAATAACCAAGTCATGCATAAATACCTTGAAATAAGTAAACTTTGATATTTATGTGATTTTAGTGAACAAATATGGAAAAAAATGTTACAAAACGCCACTTTTTCACAACATTTGTGTTCATAAATAAAAAAGTAATTAACATTACTGAACAAAATACACACCAAAAGATGCAGAATTTTATACTGAATCATTGAATGTACATCGTGTGTTTAATGTAGCCATTGTGGAGATATGGCCAATTTACTGACATATATCAAGGTCATTGAAAAGTGGCGGCCATTTTTATAGATGGCCACCAAAATACCATTTATCTGGGCATGAGAAGCGTCCATCGCACGATTCCATACTCTACAGACATCAAGGTAACTGAAAAGCATAGTGGCTTTTAGTCCCTCAATTTGGTAGTCAAATCTGGTCTGGCTCATGGACTATGTGGGATGTTTAACATCCACCAACTTGTGCTCGGAGACGGGACACCCGTTTTACGCCCATCCGAGGAACGGAACACTCACACACTGATACCATGCCCTGCTTGCAAGACACCAGGATGACAGCTTATAGCTGGGCCAAGATTCAAACCCAGGCTAGACAGCGCAGAGGCGAGTGTGCATACCTCTAGGCCATCCTGCCAGCCCTTGTGATAGATGAAACTCAGAAGAGAAAGTCAAGCACGCTACCTTGAGCTATCCTGTCAGCCCAGTATGGGGAGTGCTGAAAGTCATTAATCCCTCGTGTAACGTGCATCGTGTTGACGTTTGTTGGACGCACTTCCTTACTTCTTCTCATCCGTCGAACAGGAAGAAGTGGTTCAAAGGGAGATCATCAAACAAGAAGAAAACGTTGATCCGGACTACTGGGAGAAGCTACTGAGGCATCATTATGAGCAACAACAGGAAGACCTGGCGCGGAACCTTGGCAAGGGAAAGCGTGTCCGTAAGCAGGTCAACTACAACGACGCGGCCCAGGAGGATCAGGGTACGGGTACGAAACTGCCGATTCGGTGGGGTTGGAATGGTACAACGAAGGTAACACGGTTTAGTTTGAACATGTTTTCATTTGTCATTTTTTAATACATTGTGTTTGACAAAGACTCTGTTTCAGCAGATGCTGTGGACTTCTGCATTTATTTGTAATTCTCCCATTAAAACAGTTCCACGCCTTTCCAAACAAACAAAAAAAATTTTTTTTTTTAAGGCTACAGCTGATGCAGTTATGCATCTTGCTCCCAGATAAGCTGTCATTTGACAATTGCAAAGTCGACGCTTTGCCTCGCACTGTTTCAGATTTCCGGGACGACTTTTCAGATAACCAGTCAGACTACTCGGTGGGCTCTGAAGAGGAGGATGAGGACTTTGAAGAACGAGGAGAAGGGGCAGGTAGGCAATAATTACTTTGTATATAAAGTTTGCTCATCATTGGTCTGTGAGCCCTCCCCTCTTTCCCCCACCTCCCCCCCCCCACACCTCCCAAAATGGTTTCCTGTTTTTTTGGCTTTCTCGCCAAGCAAATGGCACCATTTGCCTAGTTGGATATAGCTTTATATAATGGTGCATACCAGCACATTTAATTTCAAATTCAAAGTGTTGGTAATTCATCATTGTCTGGATCATTATGCTGGATGTTTTTGCCCCTTTATTCCAGGCATCTTCTCTGTCCCTCCTCCTCCTCCCCCCCCCCCCCCTTCTCAATCACCCTGGAGTTTAGTAAGAGTTGCAATCCAGAAACCAGCTCACTTGACTTTGCCTAAGCATTCATGAGTGTGGTTAATATGACTTGTACTTAGTTATTTTGCGGGTGATACATAATTTCACATGAACTGGTTATCTATGTGCAGCGGGTCGCCGCCAGTCGAAGCGCCAACTCAAGAACGAACGAGACAAGCCGCTTCCACCACTCCTTGCCCGTGTTGGAGGAAACATCGAGGTGCGAATTGATTTGGTTCCTTTGGAGAGGCTGAGCAGTTCATTTTTCATGTTGTAAAACATTTAGCTTCCAAACTTTTGCTCTGGCCCATCGTAGCAGATTGGAATAGTCGAATGCAATCTCGTCTCGAGGTGAATTTTGAGTTTTCAAGAATCATGGTGATTCTTGGTTTGAGGTATTGCCTTTTTATCTTGCATTCGTTGAATGTGGTGGTGAAGACATCCCAGAGTAGTTGAGTTAAAATCTAGTTAAGGGTGGCAGTATTATGGAAGTTTCTGGAACAAGAGCTGGTCTCAGGAAAGTTAGCCCTGTCGTTGACGGGTTGTGTGTAAGAACCATAGCTGGCTTATTAATGATCTTTGGGGAGTGGGGGAAACCTTCTTGCCCATATCTGGTCTTGTCATCATGTGGAGCTGGTCCACACATTGAAGTTGCTTATCAAGGTTCGTCTGAACTGCAGTGAATATATAATTTTATTTTATTATTATTACAACACTGCTTAAAATTATCTGCCCTCCCCTCCCACTGCGCCCTTTCGATTCCATTAGGTGCTGGGTTTCAATGCTCGGCAGCGAAAGGCTTTCCTGAATGCCATAATGCGTTACGGAATGCCACCACAGGATGCTTTCAGCTCCCAGTGGCTTGTGCGTGACCTGCGTGGGAAGAGTGAGCGTGAGTTCCGGTGAGATTCCTTATTAGATAAGAGATTTATTTGTGCTTCCCATTTTGTCATTTTATTTCTATCCCTTAAAATCCAAAGATGCACACCATGTTTCTGATGTTGACGCACAATGTGAGCTATTTATGTCAGTCTTCAGAAAGCATTCTGCATTGACCTGCTTATCTATGCACGTTGTCCACCCCCACCCACACCTCAAAGGGCGGAGGAGTTCCTTGTCAGCCAACAGCCATCCATATCTAGTGCCCAACTGTGTCTGTGGAATTCCTCCTGCAGTTGGGTTACTTTTTTTAAATTTTTTTTAGGAGGTTGGTGGCAGGATTTTCACTCAGTCCACCATAAAACCCTCACTCCGCAAAACACAAGAAAAACGCAAAGAAAATTGAAAACCCACTCCGTGGGAGTACCTCCTGGGCAGCTGCCCTTTGCAGAGCAGCTCACCAGATGACGGGATTGGGGCAAAGCCTTCGGGACCCCCGATCTTTGATGACAGGAGGGAAACCACGGGGTAACCTTCCCAGGTCAGATTGCGGTTATGTGTGTCAGGGTGGTGCTGAGGTGTCGTCCACCAGACTGCGGTCTCTGGGTTAACCTGCGGCAGTCCCTTTGGGTGGGTGCCTGGAATGTCCTAGCCCCAAGAGAGGATGATCACCTGTCTCTGTTATCATCTGAGCTCAAGCGTTTGAACATCAGTAATGCAGCACTCTGAGGTTCAGAGACCGGATTGCGGAGAGATCATGGCGGGCGGTTACACCAACTATTGGTCTGGTCGCTCTGATGGTTACCATACCCAAGGAGTTGCTGTAGCTGTGTCCAATACCTGACTCCAATGATAATTGAGGTAACACCGGTCAACGAGCATTTATGACACGAAGGATTCGTCACTCCTTGGGTGTCGTTTCCCTGGTCTTGAAATGCTCCGACTGAGGCGAGTGATCTCTCCACGAAGGATGCATTCCATGCCACGCTCGAGTCTGTGGTTGATCGTAAAACTGTACGTGCGCTGAGGGTGGACAAGGAGGCCCATTCCCGAGGAATCTGTGAGGGGGTCGAACATCACCTGTGGTCAAGTGATTCTGGTCCTGCTTACAGGGGAAATTCACACATTGCGTTCCTCCAAGCCCGTCCCTCGGTGTACTGCAGTTAGAGCAGAGGTGTGGGCTCTTGACAGAGGAGTCCGAAGTGAAGATCGCTGGGCCGGTTACTTTGAGCGGCTGTACCAGGCTGATCCACCACCTGTTGAGTTGGATGTCAGGGGTTTTAGTTGTTGGTCGCCGAAATAGGTGACCCTTATTGTCAGTAATTCTGTCTGTTTGTTTGGATGTTTGTTTGTTTGTCATCAGCATAATTGGTGGTAAACGTGGGCAGATTTTGACCAAAATCGGATGGTAGGTACATCTTATGACCTAGCGCTTTGGAAATTGTGATGGTTGCTAGGGACGCTTTGGTTCCCTAGCAACAACCGAAAAACCTTCAAAATCGGTACCGTTCACGCGAAATCAATTCCGAAAGCCATTATCCCACGTAGGGTTATGAAATTTGGCACGAATGATCTACAGGTGATGCTCTATCAAATATATTCCGATTTTTGTGATATATGGAATACTTTACCCGCGAGCACCCCTACAATTAGGGTATGCGCGAAAATTGGCAAAAATTGAAGGCCCCTAGCGACCAGGTGAGTGCATCGATACGAATGAAACTTTGCAGGTTCATGGTACTCAATGAGTACTACAACTTTGCCTCAGGACATATTACCGATTTCACTTAGGTCAGGGGTCAAAGGTCAATTAGTGCAAAAATCGATAATATGCGAGAGCTGGAGGTGCCTTCGCGCCAAATGCTACTCCTCCTAGGGTTATGGTCGGATGGTCATGAAAATTCCCACTAATCGTCTGGAATACATTGTGCACAAACGATCGAGCCGGATTTTTCGATTTAGATCTTTATTCACCCACAGCACCCCCTCGAACTTTGGGGATTTCCGATTTCAAACCGCATTTTTGGTACTTTTCATTCAAATGAATACCGAGTAGTTATCAGTTAATGGAACTGGATGAGATTTGATATGCATAATCTTAGGTGATTCCCTATCCGCTATATGACATCCATTTTGCTCTATATCTTATAGTTTCCATGCTCGGCGACCCATCGCCGCCTACCGGCTTGTCTGTCTTCTTTGTTTGTCTGTGTGTGTGCAGAATATCTCAAAAAGTTGTGGACAACGTCGGTGTATGACAATGACGAACTGATTCGATTTTGGTGAAGATCCGGATCCGGATGCAACTACTCAAATTTTTAAATGATTCTTCACCATTGAGAGATAGGGCTAAACCAATATATAGCACGATATCTCAAAAAGTTGTGGACGCATTTGGACGATACTTTGTGAACACGTTGAGTGTGTCGCAAGGACTAATTTATTCCATTTTGGTAAAGATGCAAACCCGAATCTGGATCCCCGAATTATTTAATTTTTAAAGTGCTTCTTCCCCATTGAGAGATGGGGCCAAAAATGATATCGTACTGTGTAGCATGATATTTCAAAAATGTATTGGGCCGATATGTTCTCGTGGATCAGGCATTACCTGGTGGAGGTATGCGCTCTACCGAGTGCCCTTTGAGTCCAAATTTTCCTGCATTTACATGTCTAATTAAATAAGAAAAAGATCTCTTCGATTTTCTTTTTCAATTAGGGCACATCCTACCCTCCCTCCCCTGCCCAACCCCCCACCTTGCACCATTTCCTATTTGGACATGGAAAGAACACCATTCACTTTGTTCTCATCGCCTTTGCCAGGTGTGATGGTATGTCCCAGCTTGTCCATGTCGTTCCTTATAGAAACCCCTAAAATGTTCCTTTTTCGGTGGGGAATTGGGACGTGAACATTTTTGCATAAAATCGTGATATTAATGGGTTTTATAATTATTTTACCTTGTTCACAGGTAAAAGCTAATTGATGTTTCATGCTTCATTGGGAATCCCAATTACTTTTGGGGTTGAATAATGTTCTTCGCAAGAACATCACGTGATCCCATTGGCTATTTGATAGCCGTTTACCTGTCTTGGATTGTCAGGCCTGCATCTCGTACCTAGTCATTCGGTTCACTTGGGCCACCAAATCGCATTGAATTTTATTCCTTATTCCACCAAATCCCGGGAATGCTGCTTCGGTGACGTCATTTCTTGAGTGCTTTTGGGGACTCCTGTGCATCTGCACTGCAATTCTCTAAGTTAGCCCTCATGGAGAGAGTCTACATCTATTAATAAATCCATCGTATTGCTTTTATAAGGAAGCTACTGAAGGCCAGGTGATCGAACGTCTCGCTGTATTGATCTCGTTGCACGTCAACACCACGTGGGACTATCAGCATGGACGTACATTAAACTTACCAGAACTAGGAGGGCCTGCTCGAGT
>CM068955.1:178740670-178753407 GCA_035128595.1 Eptatretus atami | reverse complement strand
CCCTCAAAGGCTTGGCAAAACACCCTTTTTAAAATAAAAAAAAATGATACCTTTGCACTTCCTCACTTCAACTCCTTTTCACTTGTCTAAATAATGTTTTTGATACTTTGTACTTTTTAAACAGTGCTATGTACCTGGTTCAAAGTTGACCCGGACAAAATGCAATGATTTGTACACATTAAGCTTCTCCTTGCTTCCCATGATGGTTAGCGTATATCTCAAGCATCGTAATGACGGTTAGCTTCTGTCTCGAGCAACGTGCTGTTTTATCAATTGTTGTGCTGCTCATGTAGATCGACACGAGCCTTCACCAGCAAGTCGAGTTATTCATTGTACAGGATGGCTTGAATGTCGCTTTAACTCTCCCCAGTAAATATTCTTTCTTCAACTATTTTAGTGTTCCGGTTTTATTGTGCAGTACTTGCACTAATTGGTCATGATCTGCATGCGCTCCATCGTTGTCCTTGCACCACTGAGTTTGCTGCCAAGTCCTTTTTAGGCGCCTTGCTTGATGAATGTTGTGCAAACTACAAAGTTTGATTGAGCTAATTGATGCTTTTTGAAAAAAAAAAATAAACGGCTTTGGGGGGATATTGGTAATCGGCCTCCTGTCTGTCCATCTGTATGTCTGTCTTTCACTGTCTCCTCCCTAAACGGTCTTAGTGCAAAAATCACCAAAAACTTAGTTGTGATCACCACATTGGCAAAGAAGAGCAAGAGCAGTATACACTTTGACCCAGCCCCTGGGGGGGGAGGGTGTCAAAAGGTCAGATTCCAAAATGGGGGGGGGGGGCGCAGAGAAGGGTGCCTATGAAATATGTAACAATTTTGCCGTTTGATTTGACTTCAGGTCACGGCAGTTCAAACGGGGGTTATTAAAAAAAAAGAATTAACTCGAAAATTTGATGTTGTGTCAATCCTGGTGAACTTTCTGCCATTTTAACTTCACTTGAGGTGGCAAGCATGGGTATTTGCGATGGTGCTTCACTCCCATTCGCTCTTGTATCTCCTCGCGTGCATCTACCTGAAACCATGTGGAATTGTGACTATTTCATTTTTAAACCTGTATTTTTATTTATTTTATTATTTTTGCTGAAGATGAAAATAAATGGCTTTATTAACCATCTCAAGTATGGTTGGCTGGCTGGCTTACTCGTCGTGTGTTCTGTGTTTTCGCAGTGCGTACGTGTCGCTGTTTATGCGACATCTGTGTGAGCCAGGAGCAGATGGTGCCGAAACCTTTGCAGATGGTGTTCCGCGGGAAGGCCTTTCACGGCAGCACGTTCTCACTCGCATTGGTGTTATGTCACTTGTGCGCAAAAAGGTTGAAGATGGTTTTGTCATCCCTCTAATTTCTGTTTGGAACTATTTCGTGCATCCGAGCTGATTGTGGAGCTCAGGGTGGTGTGGGTTTATGAACCCTGCACAGACAGCCTTTAAGCTTTTCAATATTTTGCAGACTTTTGTTTCTCTGTTATTAAAGGTTCTGAATTTCATCCCTAGTTTCTGGCCACAGGCTTGCTGTCACCAGTGCAAAGTTAAAATACTGTTGAGTATTTTGTTCCACAGAGTTAACATTAAGCAGGCATTGTGAAGCTAGCTTTAGCACCTCGGTAAAGATATTTTGGCTGTGCCTGGGGCCAATGGCGAATATCTCCCCCTCCCCTGCAGGTGCAAGAATTCGAATCTGTAAATGGAAAGAGCAGCATGCCAGGATTTCTGCCATTCGACATCGAGATGAAGAAACCGCTGCCCTCACCCACTGACAGCCAGAGCAGCACGCCGGCCACATCAAAGCCAGGTGCCAGAAGCACTCTTGCATTAGTTAAATGCACTGCGGTGAAGAAATGTTATATTGCATGTGTGGTGCATATATATTGTCATCGAGGTGGCCGGGTTCGAATCCCGCTCTTGTCAGCAGTTGTCGTAGGGGTGCTGGGGTTGAAATCCCATTACGTAAATTCATGGTAGCCAGGCGGTTAACACCGACCAACCTCCCTGGATGGTCGAGCGGTCCTTATTCCAAGGAGGCGGACACGCTCATTGACATGGATTTCAGCGCACACTCGAAGGGTATGGTGGATGGCAACGTCGCTGTATGGGGGAAGACGACAACCCAGTGAGGGCAGTAGCGGATGGAGAAGGAGTTCTTGGAATGGAACGGAAGGACAGCACAATGAAGCATGTTTTTTGCAGCTTCTTTGGCTAAAAGTGGAGAGATATATATAATAATATAATTATTAGATAATATATAGATATTAATATATATAATAATATAATGATATATAATAAATAATATTATAGAATAATATAGTAATCAGGGGCCTGTAAATAGTAAGACAGTAAGGATTCCATATTACCAGATTCAAATAGTGGTGCTAGGATTCATTTATACATAGATCATTAATTTGAAAATATAGAAGGATATAATATTAATATGGGTATATGATTATTAATATCTTGTATAATCAATTCAAAATACACGTTTGTAGCGCACCGTTTAGTTTTCATTACGTAACCAGGGGGGGCTGCATTTGCACCCTGTAATTTTGTATGTATATATTATGTATAATTTTAATATTATTACTGTATAATTATAATTATATAATGTAGAACATATTGGACTTATAGAGGAGATTATGGGCGGAAGAGAGGAGAGCGGTGGGTTGTCGTGGAAGAGAAAGAAGAGAGTAGGCTGGGTAATGTTATGTTGCGACATAGTGGGAGAAGGGTATCAGAATGGGAAGATCATGGCATAGAGTATAGTCAAGTGTGCAGCGAGTGCCCTTCACCCCCTCATGCGCATGCATCCCTCACACATTCGCCCCTCGTCAACATGGCTTCCCTCCCTACTCACTCTCACCGGCCTTAACTTCTTTCACCCTCTCACCTGCTTGTGTTTGTGCGGTTTTTGGATGATTTGAATAAAAAACACCTCTTTCCTACCCTTGACCTCCTATATAGTGCCAAAGCTCACACATTCACGACAAGGCACACATTCACATCAACGCATGTGAAGAGTCGCATAGCGACATTCATGTTGATGACGCAGATCATAGTACGAGCGAGCACAATTCCCCATGGTCTCTCCAGGTGTTTTGTGTCACCTGTTTGAAAAGTGCTTTTTTAACGTACCCATTTGTTCAATCGCCGACTAATGCCGAGACAGAGCCTGTCATCCCCCACCGCCTCTCTTCCCCTCAAGGCCCCCTACCAAGTGCAAGTCGAAACTCCACCCCTTCTCAAGTCCCACTAAAAAATGAATGCTTCCCCCCACCCCGCTTTTCTCGCTCTCCCCACCTCCTTGCTCACACCTCCCCCTCCTCTTCCTTCTCCTCTCTCTCCTCACTCTCCCTTCTCTCTTTCTCTCACACCCCCTTAAATATGCCTCAGGTGACGCAACATGTATTTGTTCGTCATTAATATAAATGAGGTGCAAGACTGGGCCCCAAACTGCCTTTGGGAACTCAAGCCTCCACTGGGAGAGGGTTCCATTGTGATGATGCCTTTATTGGTCAAAAGGTTGCATCAGTGGAGGAAATAAGAAACCAGGAATGAAGGTGGCCTTTTCTGCCACAGGTTGAGAGCTTGGCAAGCAAAACATGATGCCAGATTGTCTAATGGCCAATATATGTCCAGGGAGACCATCTTAAATTTTTGATTGAGGGCTTGCAACCATTGTTGATAGAGGAGCAGAAGCATGTCGAGAGTTGTGACTAGGATGGAATGCAAACTGATGGTTGCGGATCAGGTTGTTTGAAAACGGGAAGGATTTGACATTGGAAGCAATGATTGGTCCTTGAACTTTGCTTGTAATTGGAAGCAAACCGGGTGTCCTGTAGTTGGTTGGGTCTGTTTTTATAACCTTCTTGTGGACAGGAGTGATGTTTGCCTTCAATGCAGAGGTGAGGTGGCTAAAGGAAAAGGACACACTCAATATGGCAGAGGGGACCAAGAATGGGAGAGCAGGATCTAAGAACATAGGCATTGATGCCATCTGGGCCCCATCTCCGAAGCAGAGTGAAGGCAAGATAGTCATTTTTCTACCTTCTCGGGTGAGAAAGGCAGAGTCCAAGCGGTGTGTACGCCAGGGCTAGATGGGTCAGAGCAGGATGGATTGGGTGTGTGAGGTTTTGCAGGAATTTATCATGTATTTGAGCGCCCTGTGATTGCAATGCGTGCATATGTACAGAAATGTTGCATGGCATTTCAAATTCTGTTTGCTTATTTATTCATTTTAACAGCAACACCAATCCCCATTGAAAGGAGTGACAGTGGCCCTGCTGAACCTCAGGCAGCAATGAAGGTGGAGAGTGAAACGCCAGCCAGCTCTGAGGAGAGCATGGAGACCGAGGTGTGTTTTGCCGAAGTATTTATTTTAAGATGGATTGCAGTGTTGTTCTTAATATTCTTTTTATTTATTTATTTTTTAAATTGTTTACTACTTAATTTATTTATTTAGTTATATTTTTTATTCCAAAATAAAATTAAAAATAAATATTTTTATTAAAAAAAATTTTTTCTTCCAAAAACGCTCTCTGCCACTCACTGATGAACCTCTGAAAGTTTGATGAACATCTGTTCAGAAATGGTGACACACACAGACAAACAGCTCTCTTGTATTATAGTTCGATTAATAACACGAGAAGTATCCCGCTCCACGTGAGAGTGGCTAGGTGAGTCCTGTTATTTTCTTTATAAGACTGCAAATACCATAACAGAGGACCTGCCCTTCGGGCGATCGGGTTTCACACTTGGAACACGTTCTTCTGTTGCATACCTAAATTTGGGTACTGCCTCGATCGTTCCTGAAAATAAAAATAGCCCGGGGTTATGTGTGTGTACAGTAATCCCCCATTTCTCGCGGGGGTTACGTTCCAAACCCCCCCGCGCTAAGTGAAAATCCGCGATGAATGGACGCCTCCCCAAAAAATCGACTCGTCTGGTCTGGTCGGTTTGGGAGTGATCGGGTTTGAGGTGCCTGAGATCGACCGTCTGGTCTGGTCGGTTTGGCAGTGATTGGGTTTGAGGTGCCGGAGATCGACTCGTCTGGTCTGGTCGGTTTTGAGGTGCTGGGTACGAGCAGTGCTCGTCCAACGGCGGCAAACCTTTTTCCTTCCCGAAGCATATCGAGCACCTTAACCTTCTCCTGGAGCGTCAGGACCTTCCTCTGGCGCTTCGGTTCCTTGCCAGAAGCCTTAGAAGGTGCAGGCGTTTGGGCGGCATCGTGGGGCTTGGAGAAAAAACGTAGAAAATATTCGAAGTTCACAAGCAAACTTTGTCTCGTGCGTTGTGTGACTGGTCGAGCACCACGCATTATAATTTATTGCTTAAATAATTTATATTTATATATTATTACCGCGATGTACCGGGGGAATCCGCAGAAAAAATTAGTTAGTTCCAAGGGAAAACCCGCGATGAACCGCGGGGAGCGATAGGTGAACCGAGCGATAGGTGAACCCATAAAGCGGGGGTTGACTATATATATACATACTGTATATATACAGTCATGCCGCCATAACGACATTTCGGTCAACGACGGACCGCATATACGACGGTTGTCCCATAAGATTATAATGAGCTGAAAAAATTCCTATCGTCTGGTGATGTCGACCGCGTCGAAGCGCTGCCAGTAATAATAAAAGTACAAGATAGCACATACAATTATGTACAGTACATAATACTTGATAATGATAATAAACAACTGCAGTGTGGCCCCCTTATAACGCAATCGTTGAGGTCCATAAAATGTCATCGTGAAAAAACCGGGGTCGCGAAAATCGGGATTCAAGAAAATCAGCGTTCAAACTGACCAAATGTTGACCTAACATCCTAAAACACCCCTGTTTTCGTCCTCTTTGAGCAGTTTTTGCACGGTTACCTTACAGCAAGTAAATTACCTTTGAGTTAAAGAATTCTGCCAATAAATCGTTGTTGTTACAGTCGAAATTAAAACACAAATTGTTTTTAGCTCGCCTGTTCGAAGAACAGAGAGCTATAGCGATACCCCCGGCGTAGCGTCAGCGTGAAAATGTTAAAGTTTTTGGTGAAGTTATTTTTTCCTTTCTAATTTTTTATCTACCACACTATTTTTATACGCCCGATATATATATATATATATATATATATATATAATATATATATATATATATATACATATAATATATATATCGGGGCGTATTATGTGATACCGGTCGTCGTCCGTCCGGCGCGTCTGTCTGTCTGTCTGTCCGTCCGTCCGTTCCTGTCCACATTCTAACTCCAAAAGTTTTCAACTTTCACGTTTCATATTGGTACCTAGGTACAGACTGTGGAGACGGTGTGTCGTGACATACGTTCGTCATCTAAAGTCGTTGCCATGGCAACCGGATGCTGTTTTCCTCCTTCCTGTCCGCACTCTAACTCCAAGTTTTCAACTTTCACGTTTCATATTTGGTACATAGTACAGACTGGAGACGGTGTGTCGCGACATAGGTTCGTCATCTAAATGGTTGCCATGGCACCGGATGCTGTTTCCATCCGTTCCTTCCGCACTCTAACTCCAAAGTTTTCATTTCACGTTTCATATTTGGTACTAGGTACAGACTGTGGAGACGTGTGTCGGACATACGTTCGTCATCTAAAGGTTGCCATGGCAACCGGATGCTGTTTTCCTCCTTCCTGTCCGCACTCTAACTCCCAAAGTTTTCAACTTTCACGTTTCATATTTGGTACATAAGTACAGACTGTGGAGACGGTTGTCGCGACATAGTCGTCATCTAAAGTGGTTGCCATGGCAACCAGGATGCTGTTTTCCATGGTAGCACAATTCTGTATATACCTTCTTGCCGGGCATATATTGTGCTCACTTGCGCTCTTGTTACTGATTGCAATATACAAATACAATATATGCTTTAAAATTATTTGGATCAGACTTCACTGCAATGCTTTATAAAAAAATAATTATTAGACAGTCTTTAAAACGATAAATGTATAAACAGGCGAGCATTGGGTGGCTTTGACACCAACCCTGGTTAGTAAAGCTTTTTATGTTGTTAAAACATTCGCACTGCTCTGAAAATATATCACACAACTGACAGGTGCTCGATCTTCATTTGTAAATTATAACATCGATGCAATGATACGTATTTATAAAATCCAAACGCTATTCTTTCACTTTCGATAATTATCGATGCGAGAGGAGATTGTAAGCAGCCGCTAACAACACCCATGGCCGTCATGAACAGCACAAAGGTAAAACTACGGTCTTCCTCTTCTTGGATGTGTGTTACAATGCCAACAGTATTCAGTACAGTAACATGCTGTACAGGTTTATAGCCTTGGAGCAATAGGGTATACCATATAGCCGAGGTGTGTAGTCAGCTATACCATGGAGGTTTGTGTAAGTACACTCCAAGATGTTCGCACAATGACGACATCGCTTAACGACGCATTTCTCAGAAGCGTATCCCGTCGTTAAGTGGCGCATGACTATAGGTATATATATATATATATATATATATATATATATATATATATATGCATTGTGATTATGTCACTCGGATAATTACAATTCAACCCAAAGGAAGAAAATGCCAAGATGAGCAAAATTAAAATTTATCTTCAAAACTTGATAGAATCACATGAAACTTTCACCAGCACAACTTCAGGGTGCCCTCATTAATCCCTGAAAGTTTCAGCTTCCTCGGTCAAATCCTGTCAGAGGAGTTGATGAAACGTCCAACCTACACGCATACATACACACAACATTCTTTCCGTCCGTTATACCGTTGATAGATTTGTGAGCTCGATGATGGCGAAAAGTATAAGTAGTTTGCTTCCACATTGTGCCAGAATCCAACACAAGTTGCCATAACATAATGATGCCTGCCTGGGTCTTGCTTGACATGAATTAACGTTATACATGTTCATATTTCTTGGTAGCCATCAAAGCCACCATCAGAGGCTGCCTCGCCGGCGACGACGCAAAGCGAGGTGCCCACCGAAGTGAAAGAACCTGCGGCGGCGCACAAGGAACAACCAACAGAAGCACCGGCTGAACCTGCAGTTGCACCGGCTGAACCTGGAGTTGCACCAGCAATGGCGGCGCCGGTGCCAGTACCGGTGGCTCCCGGACGTATGTTGCATCGTGATAATTTTGCACTCGCGCAGCTTTCTTAAGGGCTATAGAGATAATCGGGCAGGAATGTGCAGTTGCTTATCCCGATTGCCATGTGTTGCTAATGTTCCTCTGACTCTCTCGCTCTCTCGCTCTTATCCATCCACAGCAAAAGCCCCAGAAGAAGTCCCTGAACCGACTAGTGGTACCAAGCAAGCAGAGTCAGAGGAAAAGGAAGAAAAGGCCCCAATTAAAGGTGAACTTTAAATGTTTTTCTCATCCCACTCAACACTGCATACCTTTGGCTTGCTCTCTTTTAACTTCCGAAGATTAGTTATTGTTTACTTATTAACATGAACAAAATTTCAACACCCGTGCCTTGCGTGCCGTGGCAGACGTCGTCCCAGAGAAACCTGCACAGAAGGAAGTCGTGGAATGCAAAGAGACCGACAGGAGGGCCAATGAAAAGGAAGAGAAAAGGGAACAAAAAAGTGAAAAACCAAAGTTTATGTTTAACATCGCCGATGGAGGCTTCACCGGTGAGTGGCCCAATGATTCCTGGCACGTGCAGTGTGGTACTGTTTCTTTGTTCATTGCTAACAAAGTAAAGTAGCATGGAGCTAAATGAATTCGGTAAATGTTTCTGGCATCTGACCAGCGTTGAGGCTTTCCTCTGGCAATGTTCCTGTGGTTGCAGAACTTCACACACTGTGGCAGAACGAGGAGAGAGCAGCCACCACGTCAAAGAAAATCTTTGAAATCTGGCACCGTCGGCACGATTTCTGGCTTCTGGCTGGCATCGTCATGTATCCTCCGTATGAAACACGGCACGTGTTGCCTTCTGGTTTATTAACGCAATTAAACATTTCTGTCGAAAGCTCTGCGTTTTATAACCAGCAAAATCTTTTCAAACCTTATCTTGTACTTGGTAAGATGTTCAGATTTAACTTCCGTTGAAAATGATTCTACACTTGTTGTTTGCTGACACCCCCACGATGATGCTTGCAGAATTTTTTTTTTCCCACCAACGCTGGGTTACAATTAGCTTCCTTGGAGCCATTCTTCTTGTCTTGGCCTTAACTCGTTGCTTCCCAGGCATGGCTATGCTCGTTGGCAGGACATTCAGAATGACCCACGCTATGCCATCATCAATGAGCCTTTTCGGGCCGAGATGAGCAAAGGAAACTTTCAGGAAATGAAGAACAAGTTCCTTGCTCGTCGTTTTAAGGTACTCCTGTCGGGTTTTATTCCAAACCACATCATTAAGGGTGCGTTGTTCACAACAGGTTCTTCATTGACCATCACGTTGTCAAGTTGTAAACGTATTCGGATCATCATTGGCAGTCCCTCTACGATGATGATGTCATGAACCATGTGTTTATTGATAGCTTTTGAGGTGACTGTGGAGTCCAAGTCTCAATTGGCATACGTGGTTGCAGATGTGGCAGGTCGGTCCGAGATGAAGGGTTTCCCTCGTTTTTTGAATTCTGTTCTTGCTCTTTTCTTCACCTTCACTTGTCAGCTTCGAGGGAAAGGTGATTTGCCTCAAAAATGGCTTGTGCGAGCCCATGATGGATCGTGCCGTGCTACTACGGCCTATTGCTGGTCCTTCCTCCCAGGATTCAGTCTCATAGTCTGTCTTCTTGATATACGCTTTCAGAGTGTCTTTATAATGTATTCCTCTGAAGACCACAACTAAAGTGGGAGTATAACACTTGCTTTGACAGTTGCTTGCTGGGCATTCATATTCATTGACCACTTCATTGGACTTGACGTTTCTGATATTCAACCACCTCTAGATTTTCTTGCTTTTCATGGATCTGTGGAGGGGTGGCAGTTTTCCCTAGGCTGTTGGAACACCTTACCTCCTACGTCCTCCACCACCTCCCCCCAAAGAAGAAAAATTCTGGGAAAGACCCAGGTTACTGAAGGTCTCTGCGAAGAGACCAAGTATGATATGCAGTTCACGGGTACTATGAGCAGTGATGACACAGCCATCCTTGTACCGGAGATCGTTGAGGGTGGCCTGTGTCACTTTGGTCTTGACATAGACAGTTTGAGTTGAATAGCCATCCGTCGGTTCAGTGTTCCATCTAATTTCCTGGAGGTAAGCGTTCTGGATTATGATGAGGTATATGGAGAACATAGCCCTGTTTGACACCGATTATTTTGTGGATGAAGGTATCCATCACCAATCCATTGCAGAGTTCTGACACCGTCATATCATCGTGGATAAGTTTCACGGTGTTATCGATGGCTTTATTGGTCAGATCAATGAAAGTCGTGTTCATCTCCTGGTGGTCAGATACATGGGTTATGGTGTTCAACTGCCATCAGCAAAGCGACGGGACGGGTTGAATGCTAGACACCGGGATGACGTGCACGTCCGTAGAGGCCTGGCCCAGCACTAGATGTTTCACCGTAATGATGTCCCAGCAAAAAGAGCGTGACTGACGGACAGACAGAGAAATCCGACTCCAACATATAGATTAAGAAGTTCCTTGATTAGTGGTGTTTTCATGAAGCCAGTATTTGTGGTGGTGTGTGTGTGGTGTGCCCGATAGATTGAGCATGCTTTCTCCATGGCGATATTGAGTGTCTTGCAATGTTCTTGAAGTGGCAAGGAAGTCCCAAGATGACTGGAGAACCCCAAGCAGTGGCAACCTTCATTTCACCTTCACAGCCATTTAAAGAGAAATATCTCTTCTTCCACCTGTTGTTCTGTTGCAGGATTTTAACATGTAGACACGATGGTGCTGTAGTTCCAGCATTGTTAGCTAGCAGATTAACAATCCACTGTTAACTGAGAGGCATGAGGAGATTAATTTTTTTAGCTCATGGAAGAGCACGGATAAATTGACTGGCAGGGAGGGTGGTGTAGTGGGGCAACAATTGGGCACAACCAGCGAGGGACTAAACAAACAAAAAAGGAAGAGAGAGAGAAAGAGAAAGAGGAAGAGGAAAAACTCTGAACATGGAATTTCACCTGGTTGAAATTTAGGTAAATCGGTGTTGAAAAACAAATGGAGAGGGGATCGGTAGGGAGTCTGTCTCGAGGAATATTCAAGTGCTACCTGGTCGCAGATTTACCAAAAGGCCATTTCAAGGCCTGATTTGCAGCGACCATCGAGCGTATGGTCATGCTTTGTTAGCTGGTTGTGAAAAAAAATTGGCCTACCAGTGAGCCGCTCAATGCTTGTTTTCTTGCCATCATTATGTCCATGGCGAGGTGTCGGCCTGTCGAGCGTGAACGGGAGGTGAATGTAAAGGATAAATCGATGAAGGCGTTTAAATTCGAAGGAAGTGGCTGCACAGAGAAATGGCCATCTATTTTGGACGGCATTTTCGATTTTATTTTTGTTTAGCGGCATGTACGGAAGATTTCCCATGCTGGTGATGCACAGCACCTGCTTTGTGAGACAGCAGTAAAGTTTAGAAACAGTGGAAAATGTTTGTGACGATAAGAATAAAGAGTGTAATAATTAGATCAACACGACCAATTACAAACTTCCAGGTACCTGACACGTCTGTTTTGAATTGTCGAAAGGTGCAACATCACATCAGCGCGGGTACAGTGGGACAACAGTTGAACATGATAAGCGAGAATTAAAAATAACAAAAGGAAATGAGGGGTGGGAACATGGCAAGAGGGTTGGGTTAGGATGGGTTATAAGGTTTGAAAATATCACTGGTGACGATGGGGGATGACATGGGATGGGATGGTGGTGCAACCGCTTCCTTAAAGCCCTGAATGGAAGAGTGCAATCGAACATTCTTCGGAAGACAGTTTCTCCTCTTCTCTCTCCTTCTGATGTACTGTACTCTCTTACGGAGAATCGGTGCTGCCGAAGCAGTTGCTTGGCAATGGTTGTACAGGGTGGTTTACCATTGCGTTTGCAGCAGTAGTGAGGGCAGGAATTTGTAGTTTGCTCAGGGTGCCAGTGATAGCTCACTTCCTTTTCGCGAAGGACACCATGGGATCTTTAACATCTACAAACTGATGCCGGCAGACAGGATTCCCGATTTAACGTTCATCCGAGGGACCGCACACACTGATGGGACGGCTATTCACCTGACCTGTGAAGCACCAGGATGGCAGTTTATAGCTTTTCCTTTTCTACTTATGTACAGTGTCTATAGAAAGTCTATACGCCCTTTCAAAATTTTCACCTTTTGTTGCCTTATAACCTGGAATTAAATTGCATTAAAACAGACTTTTTCCACCTTTATTTACACATCGTAACCCACAACTTCCAATAGGCCATGAGCCAGACCTGATAATTCTTGGCCACCGGTACCATCCAAGGGGAATAATGCTCATTGTAATTTTTGGCAGGGTATACATCTCGACAGTCAGAAACTATGTGACAACATTGCATTGGTGGTAGCCTTTTGTGTGTTATTAGCCGTTTAGTAACCCCATCCCAAAATAAACTTTTATGAAACCGGCGTAAGACAGAATAAGACATTCTATTTAAAACTAATGGTTGTCTCTTATTATAGGCTATGTCTTCTTGAAAATTGTTCAGCATGTAACTCGTGTTATTTGCTTTTCAAAACAGTTGTTATAACTAGCCTAGCATTTAGTGTTTGCAATTACAGGCACTGATAGTCCAGTGCTGATGCATTGCAGAACATA
>CM068955.1:178723263-178739424 GCA_035128595.1 Eptatretus atami | reverse complement strand
GGAAAGATGGAGAAGGAAGGAGTTGAACAGTTGGTGGTGCACTGGATGGATGGTCAGCCAGCACCTGAGGCGGTCCTTGATTTATTGGCCTGCAATTGTCAAAAGAAGTGTTCACTACCAAAATGTGTGTTTGTCAAACGGACTGAAATACACTGATATGTGCAGACTGCCAGACTGTGAGAACCAGGCATCCATCTTTGAGTCAGACGATGGGGAAAGTTTAGATGAGGATATTGAAGAACTGGATAATGATTATGATTTTTAAGTTCATCTTGAACATTTTATATCACTTTCAATCAGTGCATATGATCAGAGATGTCTTAGAAACCATAAAGGACCCGTCTTTGGTTCATAAGACAATATGTTTATCAGCAACACATTGAGCCTCGGTAATGGCCTTGTTCGTGTGGAACACCACATTTGTGTTTCTATTCTGTAATTTTATGCCCTACAACAGAAGATTGTGTTTCATTTTCACCTTTGACTCATTCATCAGATTGCACATGATTCACCATCTTGCTACTGGCTTATTGGTTTATATTGTGTAATACGGGTGTTTGATTCCTTCATATGTGCATTATGGAGTATCTAAATCCCTGAAATTCTGTATTTTTTTGTGAAATTACAGGGAAAAAACATTAATTTTGTTGATGAACATGCTATCATTTACCTTTGTTTGATTCTTGGAAAGTATCCTTCAAGAACAACAGGGAAAATATCATGACATTGACCAAACTACATAAATCCGTCAAAATTAGGTATTTTTTTCATTTGGGGGGTGTGGGGTAACATTGTCTGCTATACTACTGATCTTAATACACAACATCCAAAAATAAATTTAGATTTTTGGATTTCTTTATAAATTTGCTAAAACCCCATGTAATTATATTGTTCCAGAACTTTTATTTACTTTCCACAGTAAATGATAGACAAATACTTTTCTAAAGGCGGTATGGTTTATCACACAGGAAATACACTGATACATAAGTGTCACCAATGACATACCTTTCAACCGAGGCACGTTTAGCACTTTTTGTTGAGAAGCAAATGATCCTAGTAAAAGGTGAGACAAATTAAATGTTGATGTTTGACTGATAAAAAAAATGTTGTTAAGTCGAAGTAGGATGTCTTACCTTGTACTGGCCATTTTGCAAAAAAGCTTATTTAAGGGTAGGCACATAAACAGGGTGATAACACAAAAAAGCTACCACCGATGCAATGCTATCAATATATTTCTAACTCTAGGGTTGTACCCTTGCCAAAAATCACGATGAGAATTATTCCCCACAGATGGTACCGACCAACCCTACTGGCTCATGGACTACAAGTGAAAAACAAATTCTACAAATTTCAGAAAATTGATTAAAAATACAAAACTAGAATATCTTGGTTGGATATGTGTCCACTCCCCTTGTAATGGCAATTGTAAATAAGCTCAGGTGTCACCAATCACCTTCAAAATCACACATCAAGTTAAATGGCCTCCACCTGTGTTAAACTGCATGATTCTGATTATTTCAGAATAAAATCAGCTGTTCCTGGAGGCTTCCTCTGCCGGGTAGTGTATTTCATAACAAAGACTCAACCATGAGAACCGAGGAGCTTTCAAAAGACCTCCAGGATAAAGTTGTGGAAAGGCACAGATCAGGGGATGGGTATAAAATATTTCAAGGGTCTTGAATATCCCTTGGAGCACAATCAATGCAATCATTAAGAAGCGGAAGGCGTATGGTTCCACCAAGACCCTTCCTAGATCAGGCCGTCCCTCAAAACTGGATGACCAAGCAAAGAGGAGGCTGATAGAGGCCACCAAGTGGCCAGTGGCAGCTTTGAAAGAACTACATGCCTTTATGGCAAAGACTGGTCACTGTGCATGTGCCAACAATATCACAAGAACTTCACAAGTATGGACTGTATGGTAGGGTGGTAAGAAGAAAGTCATGACTGAAAAAAGCCCATCTTGAATCCTGTTTGAGGAATACAAAAAACCATCCGGAGATTCTGAAGCCATGTGGCAAAAAGTTTGGCGGTGTGATGAAACCAAGATGGAACTTTTTGGCTTAAATGCAAAATGTTACGTTTGGTGCAAACCCAACATAGCACATCACCCAAAGAACACCATCCCTACTGTGAAGCTGGTGGTGGCAGCATCATGTTATGGGGATGTTTCTCATCAGCAGGGACTGTGGCACTTGTCGGGATAGAAGGGAAAATGGATGGAGCAAAGTACAGAAAAATCCGAGAGGAAAACCTGCTGCCCTCTGCAAAAAAACTGAAATTGGGACAGAAGTTCACCTTGCAGCATGACAATGACCCGAAGCACACAGCCAAAGCTACACTGGAGTGGTGAAGGAACAAAAAGATAAATGTCCTTGAGTGACCCAGTCAGAGCCCCGACCTAAATCCAATGGAAAATCTGTGGCATGACTTAAAGATTGCTGCCCATCAACACACTGCACACAACTTGACTGAGCTTGAACAGTTTTGTGCATAAGAATGGACAAATATTGCTCAATCAAGGTGTACAAAGTTTGCACAGACCTATCCCACAGACTCACAGCTGTCAATTGCTGTCAAAGGTGTTTCCACCACCGATTAACTCAGGGGGGTGGACACTTATCCAACCAAGATATTCTAGTTTTGTTTTTAATTAATTTTCTGAAATTTGTAGAATTTGTTTTTCACTTGGAAGTTGTGGTTACGATGTGTTAAAGGTGGGAAAAGTCTAATTTAATGAAATTTAATTCCAGGTTATATGGTAACAAAAGGTGAAAATTTTGAAAGGGGGTGTAGACTTTAGACTTTCTAAAGGTGTGTGTGTGTTGTGTGGTGCATATGACAATTGTTTTGGATTTCAAAAGTGATGTCATGTCTCCACTATTCTAATCTCGTCAACAACTTGGCTGTCATACAACACATGATGTCGCTCTTCATTGGAGCATGCACATTGCATTCTTCCATTACGGTGTATCCTCAAAATTTGCACATGTATTTCATCCATCATCTTTGGGCAGATTTACCAAAGGGGGTTTTCTCGATGAAGCAGGTAGATCTGCTGAGTCTATAAGTGATTATATCCATGATGTGTTGTATCTCTGAGATGGGTGCACATTTCATGGCTTGGAAGCACAATCGATATGATGGTTCGAGCAGTGCAGGTGATGTATTTGTCATGTGCTCCACCCTCAGCTTCTGGAGCAGGCTCTCGTCATTGAGGAACAACTGCGTCGAGCTGCATATTTGAACATGGCGCAAGACCCCTCGCACCCCGCAATGGCCCTGAATGCACGTTTCTCAGAGGTGGAGTGTCTCGCTGAGAGCCATCAGCATCTGGCCAAGGAGAGTCTGGCTGGGAACAAGCCCGCTAATGCAGTGCTGCAAAAGGTACACCAAGTCCTCTTGCCTTCACCCGAATGGTGAAACAGTAACCTGGTGTAGAATTCGTTAGAATTGGCCTGTGACACTGCTAACCATTCATTCTACTTCATGCATTGGTTCCAATATTTGCATTCCGTGTTATTCCCGAGGCTTTGGCAGACCACGCGACGGTACACTAAGCTGTATCCCTTCAATCCACAGTGCTGAACCAGTTGGAAGAACTGCTAAGCGACATGAAGGCAGACGTAACACGCCTTCCTTCCACACTTTCCCGCATCCCACCGGTGGCTGCGCGGCTCCAGATGTCCGAACGAAGCATCCTCGGCCGATTGGCAAGTCGCACGGGGGAGGCTCAGCCTCCACAGGTGTGAACCCACACTACCTTTCTGCTTATCCGTCCGTCTTCCCATGATTCACCATTTTTGTCCACGGTTTGCTGATTTTTTTATTTTTTGTTTGGTTATTTTTCTGCTCTCTAGCAGCAGCAAGCCATTAGCAGTGGAAGCAGCAATGGGTCTACGCCCCCTGTTCGCTCGGTGGCAGGTGGTGCCAATCAGTCCGTGGTGAACTTCAGCAAATGCCCAGCGGTCCTTACGCTACAGGTCTGTGCCTGTTTGCAGTTACCTGAATGCTTGTGTTGCAGTTAGTGCTTTGGTTTTGAAAAGGCCGAGTCTTTCGTGGTATTTTACTCATTTTATTGTCTCGTGCTTTTCATTTAAAAAAAAAAAAAAACGAGGGGATAATGTAATCGGCTCTGTCCGTCTGTCACGCTGTCTCCTCCTAAACAGTTGTGCAGAAATTCCCCAAACTTGGTGGTCATGATCACCACATGGCAAGAACTTGAGACCAGTATCACTTTTGGCTTTGCTCCTTGTGGCCCTCGGGCTGGGTTGAAAAGTCGAATAGCAAAACTTGCAATTACGGGCACATTTTAAAACTTTCATTTAATGAAACTTTGTATTTGCAATCAACATTAGGGATGCATGGAATATGTAACAATTTTTGGGGATTTGCCCCCGGGTTCATGTCTCCAGGGGTGGGTCAAAGTGGGAAAAAAATATTTTTAGCTCAAAATTTGATATCGAGTCATACCTGGCAGAACTTTTTCGTCTTTCAGCTTTGCTTTAGGTGGGAAGCGTTGGAATTTGCAACGGCGCGTCATTGACTCGCTCTCGTGCTGTTTTTTTAATTAGCTTGCACTTGTATCACATGCAGGTGATCGACATTGGTAAACGTCAGTATATGTTCACCTGAATTGCAAAGCCATGAGTTTACAATGTGTGGTAAGTGGGGTACGAAGGGGATTGTAGGATGAGCAAAAGACCAACACAGACAGCGCATTCACCTTTTGACGAGACCCTTTTGTCGACATCCACAAGCATGACGCAGGTATACCATCACCCATCCACACACAAGCTACCTACAAGTCGTACCAATATCCCTGCACTCCTCTATCTCCAATGCTTCTCGTACTTATCTAATACCAATTTACACCGATCTTCCGTTTCTGCTGCTATTACCTGTGCAGTGACACTATTCCGTGCATCAAGTACTCTCTGAGTGAAAGAGCACCTGGTTTAGTACACCTTTTGTTCTTGACAAGATAGCTTGCTTACTGGTAGAGTCCGGCGATATATCGATATGCCGGTTATATCAATATAATTTTCTATGTCGATGTACCGGTGTTGGAATGCTAAATATACCGGTACATAGAAAAAAAAAAAAACAGACATCACCAACAACTCGAAGAAAGGTGTTTACAATCTTTAAATACCATATATGATTTTAAACCTTTGATGCACTCGACGCTCGGCGAAACATGGAACAGGAACGGTGGAACGTATGAGGCGTACCAGGAAGTAAGTGTGGTACGTGTAACTTTTAAACCACAACATCCGAGCTCATCAGCTCCGTACAAGCAATCGCGTTTTTCTTTGCCTCGTGTCGATTGTAAAGCATTTGCCAATTGGTTATTCATATGATTCAGGTTGTGCTTTAGAAACCCTGTGTCAAGTCGGTGATCCATGAAAGCGATACCGGTACAGCGCTCCGTGATCGTCATCCCGGTGCGGCGATAGCGATGCATCTCGATTGTCGACCTGTGTCGATTACCAGCACTGATATCACTTCAAAAAACAATATCATTTTTAATACAAGTTGAAGGTGGAAGTAAAATGACCATTCTCATGATGGGGAGGGGAGTGTTTGGGAATACTTTGAAAAGTTATCATGTGTCAATGATGTGTACGTCATTTATGGATACGCAATGGACCATCGGACCATTGCGTATTTTTGGACCTGCGTAAAAAAAAAATCAAAAAAATCAATATACCTCTCTACCGGCCGGTATGACCCAACCGGTATATCAATACCGATGGAGCCTACTAACTGTAGACTTTGTAAAGACTTCTTGAAACCCTGACGTTCATGTTGTCTGCTGCACTTTGACCTTTCAACAACTCCCACATCGTCTTTTCTCGAGCTAATCTGTGCCTTGTAGCAGAGTCCATTCGCTGAAAAGTAAAAAAAAAAGTTATTCTGAGTTGGTGGGGAGACAGAATATTCTTCTTCTTTTTTCTTCTTGTTCGTTTCCTCACATGGCTTGTATGTGACATGCGGTATGGACAGGCCGTCTTTTCACACATGACACGTCTGAAGAGCCGTGTATATAATGTGCTTAATGGGGATAAATTGGAAGGGAGAAATGGGAAGAGGAAAAAAGGAGGTCTTTGAGGGTTGGGGGAGTGTTTTATATATTTTATGAACACCGTCGGGACGAGTCAAGCCCGGAAACTAAAGAGCCCCTCGGTGGAAAAGCAAGAAAGAAGATTGGGCAATGTAGGGACGGGGTGTCACAGATGATTGGCCCACAGTAAATTGAGGGGCCAAGGGGCTTCAGGGTGTTGCAGACAAACGAGGAACGTTCCAGATGCCATGAAAGGTGCAAACTGGTGCCCCGGAAGGGCCTCCTGGAATCCTGTGCTCAACGCGGCTCCAGTCGCGAACTGAAAGAGAAGGGGGACCCAAAGCCATGCGCCGGATGGTGCGGCCTCCTGAGGCGCTACACCCGGGTTCAGTCGGGCCTCTATCTTTCTGGCAGAAAACTTGCACAAGTCCTAAGGGAGGTGGTGGCACTGTCACGGGTGGTTGCTGGCAGCCTCCCACTTGTAAAAGGAAAGGGAAGAATATTTATTGACCAGTAGAGGGGGTTGTGAAGGCACGTATGATCAGCCGGGACGGTAGTCTACCATTTTACAGTTTAGACAAATATATTTGTTTTCTGCTGGTTTTTATTTTTTATTATTATTATGATTTTTTTTTTAATGGTCTCAGAATTTGAGGAATTAATTAATTCCTCCAGTGGCGTTTATAAATGTTTTTTGAGTTTGTGATTTGGATGAATGCAAAAAAACCCAACATCAACATAAAGAGGACTAGACGACACACTTGGTATCGACTCACTTTGTCGTCGGCTTCAAACAGTCCCCTCGTCCTTTATGATAGTTGGTGGTGCACTGGATGGATGGTCAGCCAGCACCTGAGGCGGTCCTTGATTTATTGGCCTGCAATTGTCAAAAGAAGTGTTCACTACCAAAATGTGTGTTTGTCAAACGGACTGAAATACACTGATATGTGCAGACTGCCAGACTGTGAGAACCAGGCATCCATCTTTGAGTCAGACGATGGGGAAAGTTTAGATGAGGATATTGAAGAACTGGATAATGATTATGATTTTTAAGTTCATCTTGAACATTTTATATCACTTTCAATCAGTGCATATGATCAGAGATGTCTTAGAAACCATAAAGGACCCGTCTTTGGTTCATAAGACAATATGTTTATCAGCAACACATTGAGCCTCGGTAATGGCCTTGTTCGTGTGGAACACCACATTTGTGTTTCTATTCTGTAATTTTATGCCCTACAACAGAAGATTGTGTTTCATTTTCACCTTTGACTCATTCATCAGATTGCACATGATTCACCATCTTGCTACTGGCTTATTGGTTTATATTGTGTAATACGGGTGTTTGATTCCTTCATATGTGCATTATGGAGTATCTAAATCCCTGAAATTCTGTATTTTTTTGTGAAATTACAGGGAAAAAACATTAAATCTTTGTTGATGAACATGCTATCATTTACCTTTGTTTGATTCTTGGAAAGTATCCTTCAAGAACAACAGGGAAAATATCATGACATTGACCAAACTACATAAATCCGTCAAAATTAGGTATTTTTTTCATTTGGGGGGTGTGGGGTAACATTGTCTGCTATACTACTGATCTTAATACACAACATCCAAAAATAAATTTAGATTTTTGGATTTCTTTATAAATTTGCTAAAACCCCATGTAATTATATTGTTCCAGAACTTTTATTTACTTTCCACAGTAAATGATAGACAAATACTTTTCTAAAGGCGGTATGGTTTATCACACAGGAAATACACTGATACATAAGTGTCACCAATGACATACCTTTCAACCGAGGCAGATGTTTTAGCACTTTTTGTTGAGAAGCAAATGATCCTAGTAAAAGGTGAGACAAATTTCAATGTTGATGTTTGACTGATAAAAAAAATGTTGTTAAGTCGAAGTAGGATGTCTTACCTTGTACTGGCCATTTTGCACAAAAGCTTATTTAAGGGTAGGCATATAAACAGGGTGATAACACACAAAGAGCTACCACCGATGCAATGCTATCATATATTTTCTAACTCTAGGGTTGTACACCTTGCCAAAAATCACGATGAGAATTATTCCCCACAGATGGTACCGACCAACCCTACTGGCTCATGGACTACAAGTGAAAAACAAATTCTACAAATTTCAGAAAATTGATTAAAAATACAAAACTAGAATATCTTGGTTGGATATGTGTCCACTCCCCTTGTAATGGCAATTGTAAATAAGCTCAGGTGTCACCAATCACCTTCAAAATCACACATCAAGTTAAATGGCCTCCACCTGTGTTAAACTGCAGTGATTCTGATTATTTCAGAATAAAATCAGCTGTTCCTGGAGGCTTCCTCTGCCGGGTAGTGTATTTCATAACAAAGACTCAACCATGAGAACCGAGGAGCTTTCAAAAGACCTCCAGGATAAAGTTGTGGAAAGGCACAGATCAGGGGATGGGTATAAAATATTTCAAAGGTCTTGAATATCCCTTGGAGCACAATCAATGCAATCATTAAGAAGCGGAAGGCGTATGGTTCCACCAAGACCCTTCCTAGATCAGGCCGTCCCTCAAAACTGGATGACCAAGCAAAGAGGAGGCTGATAGAGGCCACCAAGTGGCCAGTGGCAGCTTTGAAAGAACTACATGCCTTTATGGCAAAGACTGGTCACTGTGCATGTGCCAACAATATCACAAGAACTTCACAAGTATGGACTGTATGGTAGGGTGGTAAGAAGAAAGTCATGACTGAAAAAAGCCCATCTTGAATCCTGTTTGAGGAATACAAAAAACCACTCCGGAGATTCTGAAGCCATGTGGCAAAAAGTTTGGCGGTGTGATGAAACCAAGATGGAACTTTTTGGCTTAAATGCAAAATGTTACGTTTGGTGCAAACCCAACATAGCACATCGCCCAAAGAACACCATCCCTACTGTGAAGCGTGGTGGTGGCAGCATCATGTTATGGGGATGTTTCTCATCAGCAGGGACTGTGGCACTTGTCGGGATAGAAGGGAAAATGGATGGAGCAAAGTACAGAAAAATCCGAGAGGAAAACCTGCTGCCCTCTGCAAGAAAACTGAAATTGGGACAGAAGTTCACCTTGCAGCATGACAATGACCCGAAGCACACAGCCAAAGCTACACTGGAGTGGTGAAGGAACAAAAAGATAAATGTCCTTGAGTGACCCAGTCAGAGCCCCGACCTAAATCCAATGGAAAATCTGTGGCATGACTTAAAGATTGCTGCCCATCAACACTCTGCACACAACTTGACTGAGCTTGAACAGTTTTGTGCATAAGAATGGACAAATATTGCTCAATCAAGATGTACAAAGTTTGCACAGACCTATCCCAACAGACTCACAGCTGTAATTGCTGTCAAAGGTGTTTCCACCACCGATTAACTCAGGGGGGTGGACACTTATCCAACCAAGATATTCTAGTTTTGTTTTTAATTAATTTTCTGAAATTTGTAGAATCTGTTTTTCACTTGGAAGTTGTGGGTTACGATGTGTTAAAGGTGGGAAAAGTCTAATTTAATGAAATTTAATTCCAGGTTATATGGTAACAAAAGGTGAAAATTTTGAAAGGGGGTGTAGACTTTTAGACTTTCTAGAAGGTGTGTGTGTGTGTGTGTGTTGTGTGTGCATATGACAATTGTTTTGGGATTTCAAAAGTGATGTCATGTCTTCCACTATTCTAATCTCGTCAACAACTTGGCTGTCATACAACCACATGATGTCGCTCTTCATTGGAGCATGCACATTGCATTCTTCCATTACTGGTGTATCCTCAAAATTTGCACATGTATTTTCATCCATCATCTTTGGGCAGATTTACCCAAAGGGGGTTTTCTCGATGAAGCAGGTAGATCTGCTGAGTCTAATAAGTGATTATATCCATGATGTGTTGTATCTCTGAGATGGGTGCACATTTCATGGCTTGGAAGCACAATCGATATGATGGTTCGAGCAGTGCAGGTGATGTATTTGTCATGTGCTCCCACCCTCAGCTTCTGGAGCAGGCTCTCGTCATTGAGGAACAACTGCGTCGAGCTGCATATTTGAACATGGCGCAAGACCCCTCGCACCCCGCAATGGCCCTGAATGCACGTTTCTCAGAGGTGGAGTGTCTCGCTGAGAGCCATCAGCATCTGGCCAAGGAGAGTCTGGCTGGGAACAAGCCCGCTAATGCAGTGCTGCACAAAGGTACACCAGTCCTCTTGCCTTCACCCGAATGGTGAAACAGTAACCTGGTGTAGAATTCGTTTGAATTGGCCTGTGACACTGCTAACCATTCATTCTACTTCATGCATTGGTTCCAATATTTGCATTCCGTGTTATTCCCGAGGCTTTGGCAGACCACGCGACGGTACACTAAGCTGTATCCCTTCAATCCACAGTGCTGAACCAGTTGGAAGAACTGCTAAGCGACATGAAGGCAGACGTAACACGCCTTCCTTCCACACTTTCCCGCATCCCACCGGTGGCTGCGCGGCTCCAGATGTCCGAACGAAGCATCCTCAGCCGATTGGCAAGTCGCACGGGGGAGGCTCAGCCTCCACAGGTGTGACCCCACACTACCTGTTCTGCTTATCCGTCCGTCTTCCCATGATTCACCATTTTTGTCCACGGTTTGCTGATTTTTTATTTATTTTGTTTTGGTTATTTTTCTGCTCTCTAGCAGCAGCAAGCCATTAGCAGTGGAAGCAGCAATGGGTCTACGCCCCCTGTTCGCTCGGTGGCAGGTGGTGCCAATCAGTCCGTGGTGAACTTCAGCCAAATGCCCAGCGGTCCTTACGCTACAGGTCTGTGCCTGTTTGCAGTTACCTGAATGCTTGTGTTGCAGTTAGTGCTTTGGTTTTTGAAAAGGCCGAGTCTTTCGTGGTATTTTACTCATTTTATTGTCCTCGTGCTTTTCATTTAAAAAAAAAAAAAACGAGGGGATAATGTAATCGGCTCTGTCCGTCTGTCACGCTGTCTCCTCCTAAACAGTTGTGCAGAAATTCCCCAAACTTGGTGGTCATGATCACCACATGGCAAGAACTTGAGACCAGTATCACTTTTGGCTCTGCTCCTTGTGGCCCTCGGGGCTGGGTTGAAAAGTCGAATAGCAAAACTTGCAATTACGGGCACATTTTAAAACTTTCATTTAATGAAACTTTGTATTTGCAATCAACATTAGGGATGCATGGAATATGTAACAATTTTTGGGGATTTGCCCCCGGGTTCATGTCTCCAGGGGGTGGGTCAAAGTGGGAAAAAAATATTTTTAGCTCAAAATTTGATATCGAGTCATACCTGGCAGAACTTTTTACCGTCTTTCAGCTTTGCTTTAGGTGGGAAGCGTTGGAATTTGCAACGGCGCGTCATTGACCTCGCTCTCGTGCTTGTTTTTTAATTAGCTTGCACTTGTATCACATGCAGGTGATCGACATTGGTAAACGTCAGTATATGTTCACCTGAATTGCAAAGCCATGAGTTTACAATGTGTGGTAAGTGGGGTACGAAGGGGATTGTAGGATGAGCAAAAGACCAACACAGACAGCGCATTCACCTTTTGACGAGACCCTTTTGTCGACATCCACAAGCATGACGCAGGTATACCATCACCCATCCACACACAAGCTACCTACAAGTCGTACCAATATCCCTGCACTCCTCTATCTCCAATGCTTCTCGGTACTTATCTAATACCAATTTACACCGATCTTCCGTTTCTGCTGCTATTACCTGTGCAGTGACACTATTCCGTGCATCAAGTACTCTCTGAGTGAAAGAGCACCTGGTTTAGTACACCTTTTGTTCTTGACAAGATAGCTTGCTTACTGGTAGAGTCCGGCGATATATCGATATGCCGGTTATATCAATATAATTTTCTATGTCGATGTACCGGTGTTGGAATGCTAAATATACCGGTACATTAGAAAAAAAAAAAAAACATAACATCACCAACAACTCGAAGAAAGGTGTTTACAATCTTTAAATACCATATATGATTTTAAAACCTTTGATGCACTCGACGCGCTCGGCGAAACATGGAACAGGAACGGTGGAACGTATGAGGCGTACCAGGAAGTAAGTGTGGTACGTGTAACTTTTAAACCACAACATCCGAGCTCATCAGCTCCGTACAAGCAATCGCGTTTTTCTTTGCCCTCGTGGTCGATTGTAAAGCATTTGCCAATTGGTTATTCATATGATTCAGGTGTGCTTTAGAAACCCTGTGTCAAGTCGGTGATCCATGAAAGCGATACCGGTACAGCGCTCCGTGATCGTCATCCCGGTGCGGCGATAGCGATGCATCTCGATTGTCGACCTGTGTCGATTACCAGCACTGATATCACTTCAAAAAACAATATCATTTTTAATACAAGTTGAAGGTGGAAGTAAAATGACCATTCTCATGATGGGGGAGGGGAGTGTTTGGGAATACTTTGAAAAGTTATCATGTGTCAATGATGTGTACGTCATTTATGGATACGCAATGGACCATCGGACCATTGCGTATTTTTGGAACCTGCGTAAAAAAAAAATCAAAAAAATCAATATACCGCTCTCTACCGGCCGGTATGACCCAACCGGTATATCAATACCGATGGAGCCTACTAACTGGTAGACTTTGTAAAGACTTCTTGAAACCCTGAACGTTCATGTTGCTCTGCTGCACTTTGACCTTTTCAACAACTCCCACATCGTCTTTTCTCGAGCTAATCTGTGCCTTGTAGCAGAGTCCATTCGCTGAAAAGTAAAAAAAAAAAGTTATTCTGAGTTGGTGGGGAGACAGAATATTCTTCTTCTTTTCTTTCTTGTTCGTTTCCTCACATGGCTTGTATGTGACATGCGGTATGGACAGGCCGTCTTTTTCACACATGACACGTCTGAAGAGCCGTGTATATAATGTGCTTAATGGGGATAAATTGGAAGGTGAGAAAATGGGAAGAGGAAAAAATGAGGGTCTTCGAGGGTTGGGGGAGTGTTTTATATATTTTATGAACACCGTCTGGGACGAGTCAAGCCCGAAAACTAAAAGAGCCCCCTCGGTGGAAAAGCAAGAAAGAAGATTGGGGAATGTAGGGACGGGGTGTCACAGATGATTGGCCCACAGTAAAATTGAGGGGCCAAGGGGCTTCAGGGTGTTGCAGACAAACGAGGAACGTTCCAGATGCCATGAAAGGTGCAAACTGGTGGCCCCGGAAGGGCCTCCTGGAATCCTGTGCTCAACGCGGCTCCAGTCGCGAACTGAAAGAGAAGGGGGACCCAAAGCCATGCGCCGGATGGTGCGGCCTCCTGAGGCGCTACACCCGGGTTCAGTCGGGCCTCTATCTTTCTGGCAGAAAACTTGCACAAGCTCCTAAGGGACAGGTGGTGGCACTGTCACGGGTGGTTGCTGGCAGCCTCCCACCTTGTAAAAGGAAAGGGAAGAATATTTATTGACCAGTAGAGGGGGTTGTGAAGGCACGTATTGATCAGCCGGGACGGTAGGGTCTACCATTTTACAGTTTAGACAAATATATTGTTTGTTTTCTGCTGGTTTTTATTTTTTTATTATTATTATGATTTTTTTTTTTAATGGTCTCAGAATTTAGAGGAATTAATTAATTCCTCCAGTGGGCGTTTATAAATGTTTTTTGAGTTTGTGATTTGGATGAATGCAAAAAAACCCAAAACATCAACATAAAGAGGAACTGACGACACACTTGGTATCGACTCACTTGTCTGTCGGCTTCAGTCCCTCGTCTTTATCGATTCTCACAATACCAGGTAATCATTTAAACGTTTTTGATTACACTTTTAGAGTTTAAAGTTAAGTGTCCATCGTCTGATAAATGTTTTTCGTTAATTTTGTACACAATGATCGAAAACATTCCGTAACGGGTTAATGCAACAATGGCAGCACGCACATCTCCTGGTTTCAGAGGAAAGGGTTCGCGCGTCCATCGTGGAGTTGCCTCGTTGGAATGTAGCTTAGCTGTTTGGTCTCTCTTTCTTCTTTTCCTCCTCCTCATCCTCATCCTCATCCTCATCCTCCTCATCCCTTTGTTCTCTGCAGCGGCAGTCAACGGAGTGTCTGCTTCTGCCGATAAAAAGTCTGACGGCCTGAAGGACGGCGCAGAGCAGCGAAAAGGAGCCGGTGACATCATATGCCTGGATTGATCCTGGTGTTGCTTGAAAGAATTATGAACGTGAGCACCAAAAAAATTTTTTTTGTTTGTTTGAAACTTCCTTCACGAGAACATTGAAATCGATGGATGTTATGGGTAGAAAGGCTGCTGAGCGGAAGTGGACCTTAGTGCGCACATCCTCGCTCATAAAGTGAGTGACCTGAAGTTTGTCCTGCCCATCTTTTTTTTGTTATTGTTGTTATTATTTTTTGTTTGACAATTGCGTGCAACTCGGACTTGTTGCCAAGGAGAGACATAAATGCTTGGCAGTTTCCTTTCGCGTTTTGGACGACCCGGCTTATTGTATGTATTTCCACCCTCGCCCCTCTTCCGCCACAGGCCTCCTTCCCGCCCCCCCTTTTCGCGTACACAATGAGGGAATGAAATTGCAGTTGAACTCTGTGTAAATTTTTTTGGGCTTTCCGACAGGCTTTGAAGTTCCTATTTTGGATGATACATTCACCTGGCCAGAGCGCTGCGCATTTGTTTTGCGAACTTGCCGCACAAACTCTCGAGTAAACATTTTGTGATCGTGACATATGCGAGCTCGTTTTGGGCCACAAAGTTTTAGAGCACTATGGTTCTGGCGATGCATACTCGTGCTTATATCACGGTGAAGAGGTTTGAATCTTCCAGACTGATTAATGATTAGTACTTTGGTTGGTCTGGACTATACCTTTATTGGCCCCAGCCATTTGTTGTTCCCTCTCCTGCCCCCCCCCCACCCCACACTGTCTTTATTTAATGGTGACTATTGATGTCAGCCTGTTCAGTTATTTTGATTATTTGCATTACATATGTTTACATGGCTAATAATCATCTTATAAAAAGCTGTGCTTTTGCTGCTTAACGCTGTGATTCACTTCTTGTGTTTTTTGGCCCATTGCTCCAGAAGCTGATATACCGACTTTACGTTGTGCTGCTTCACATCGAATTCTTTGAGGAAAGGGGGGGGGGCAGAAGTAGCTTGGGGGGTGATTTTTGTGGCTGATGTGAGATGTGAGAGTGGGTGGTTGGAAGAGGGGTATAATACCATACTTGGTTATTCATTTGAACCGCCTTCGGCCCAGATTTACGGAGAGAAGTATAACATGACCCCAAACATCCGGTCCTTTCCACGATACAGAGAAATGCTGATCATTGGCTGAATGTGAAACGATTTCCTTTTAATTTTTGTTGTAATTTTTTCAAGATGCAGGCAAAGCTTTACGCAGAACCAGGTGGGAACTTTAAGGTCCACCAACTAATGTCGGCAGACTGTACACTCAGTTTAACGCCCATCCGAGGGACGGCACACGCATCGATTGATCACCCTGCCTGCGAAACACCGGGATGACGGTTTATATCTGGGTCGGGATTCGAACCCAGGCTGGACAGCTTCGAAGTGAAAGGATGGCCTCGAGGTATGCACAGCACAGTCAGCCCAATCTCGCTTTTGGGCTTTCATGGACATCCTAAAAATTGAGGCGATTGCAATCGAGATAACAGAGGGTGGAACGGGAATAATTTCATTTCTACTCAACAAAGCCATCGATCTCATTGGAATTGGCAATCGATTACTTTTACAGTGTGGTGAGGACGATTACCTGTCGATAAGTTGGCCAATCTGGTGATTTAGATACGATGTCATGCACTGGCTGTGTTCGTATCGAAGACTCCAGAAGGGCCTCTAAAAAGATTCTAAAGATTCAGTATTCTAAAAAGAAAAAGAAAAAAATTAAAACTTTTACAAGGTGGTCTGCTGGAGGGATGCGAACACGTCCACATCAAGTGGGAAAGTGCATCCCAAGTCGGTGAATACCTTAAATTAATTAAAGTATTGTTGGGTTTCTTCTTGTTCCTTTTTTTATCCCCCGCCGCGTGGCGGAGGGGGGATATTGTTGTCACCCAGGGCGTCCGGCTGTCCGTCCGTCCGGGCGTCAACATTTATAGCTGTGAG
>CM068955.1:178710146-178723238 GCA_035128595.1 Eptatretus atami | reverse complement strand
TGCGATAATCATACTGTTCGCGATAGATTTGATAATTTGTCACATGTGTACCCTGAAAAGGAAGAACCTATTGATTTTGGGGTGGGGCCAGATCAAGATGGCGACTGGGGCGGCGTCACATTTACAATAAGTGTGAGTGCGATAAGTCATAAACTGTTCGCATATGATCGATTTGAAATTGGGTCAACGATGTACCCTGAAAAGAAGACCTTTGATTTTGGGCGTGGCCGATCCAAGATGGCGCTGGGCGGCGTCAAATTTATGCTGTGAGTGGCGATAACTATAAAACTGTTCGCCATATCGATTGTAATTTGAGTTACCTGTACACTGAAGGAGAACCCTATTGATTTGGGCGTGGCAGGATCCAGATGGCGACTGGGCGCCATACTTGAAAAATTTTTTGTAATAAATGGAAAACGCTTATCTCGATTTCAATTATTTTTGGTATACTAGATTCTCACACCTGGGGAACTTTTCGAGATGATGAACAATGATGGTGTCTGTTTCAATTCACTCCTCATTATGCCTGGAATATGTATGACCTTTTTCATTCATGGCGGGGGATTCCCACTCTGAATAGTATTTATTTTAACTTGACGTGATATTATTTAAAACTCGCGTGAGCACCTTCATGTGTTTCTGGCGTATATAATATTTTCCGAAACTTGAAGTGAGCGCTTCGTTGTGTTTTTTAACTTGACGAAATAATGATTTTTTAACTCGAGTGAGCTACTTCGTTGTGTTTTTATTCACTATGACGTCAATAATAAGTTTAGACTCGAGTGACCTACATTACGGTTGTGTTTTTAAAGCTTGACGTAATAATATTTAACTCGGTGACTGACCTTCGTTGTGTTTACACTTGACGTAATCATATTAGTATACGAATTCGGGCCCGCCGGCGTGCGATCGGCACGTAATCTCGATCGCGATCACGCGCCCAGGACGGGCATTCAGTCGTGACCCTGGAACTACGACCGGAGCCATCAGGGTGGGGTTTAACCCTTCCAGAAAAACCACCGAAAGTTCGATGCCATTGGCCACCGGCAGCCTAAGTTTTCTCGCAGAATTCGACCTCTACTCCTCGGATGGTCGCGCGGTCGATCGTGACACGACGAAGGCGACTCCGGACAGAACACGCTTCGAGTTCGTTCGGTATACAGGGATAATGAGCGGTTATCGTCGGCCTTGATGGTTCGGATTAGTAACGGAGATTACAACACCACAATCCTTACGTGAGGCGAAGAATGGAAATTCAAAAAAGGAGGACAGCGAAACGGGGAACAAGTTAACAAGCGCACTTTTATTGCGGCAGCACACGGAAGCACTATATAACAGCAAGAAATTGCACTAAACAAAAGAACCAAAACAAGGCACAATGCGAGCTACACCGATAGATAATTATTATTTACACGAGCAAGGAACTTATCGTTCTACTTGCGCAGACTGGCGCCAGAACAACATTTACCATAAAACCCAAAAAGAAAAAGGAAGTCGCGACTTCTGGGCGCGTCGATCCTTCTCCGCGGTAGCATCGTCGTCCGCCCGACATCTCGGCGGGGCTCTTGGGGGAACGGACGGGGCTCGTTCGCGGTACTTCACCTCGTGCCGGGGTCAGGGCCCGCGCGAGGATGCCGAACAGGGCAGGACCACGAGCTGAGACGAACCAGATGGACCTCAATCCGAACTCCACACAAATCGAACTAACGAGCACCAACCAAAAACCCCAAACCAACTCGTTGTCCCTTTTGTAGGGCCGGCTCCAGCCAGTTTCACCGGCCCGTTTTTCGGCTCCACCCTCCTTCGAGAAGGTTCCGAAAGGGGCGTTCCTCACCGACGCCTCACGTGTTCATCCAAATCGGCGGCGAGCTGCCTTCCTCTTCACACCAAGCGGGGGGAAAATGGGGGAAAGCCCACAAGATCGTTGTGTTTTTGTTGCTTCCGCGAGATTCGTGATGCAACGGTGCTTTTGAATGCGGAGTGCGAAGATGTGGTAGTGGAGGTGGGCGTGGTTGTAGTATGGTTGGCGCTGTGGTGGATGGCGTGGTGTTGAGATGCTGTTGTTTGAAATAAAAGAAAGAAGAGAAAAAGGCTAACTCAATGCGTGCAGCCGTGATGGATCACAAGTCATTCCTTATAGCACGGGTTTGGCTATACACATGGACTTATACGATATATTCACCTGAGGCCTCTTAATGGTTAATGCGAATTTCAACTAAATATTTAACTCGAGTGAGTCCTCGTTGTGTTTTTTTAACTTGACGTAATATATTTAAATGTGTGCAGCTAATTTGTTGTGTTAACCTTGACGTAATGAATAGTTAAACTCGGTGAGCATACTTTCGTTGTGTGTTTAACTTGACGTATATATTTAAACTCGAGTGAGCTACTTTCGTGTGTGTTTTACTTTGACTAATAATTTTAAACTCGAGTGGTCTTCGTTTTTTTTTTTTAACTTGAGCTGAATAATTATTTTAAACTCGAGTGAGCGTTCATTGTGTTTTTTTTAACTTGACGTAATAATATTTTTAAACTGAGTGAGCTACTTTGTGTGTTTTTTATTAATTGACGTAATTAGATTAACTCGAGTGAACTAGTTCGTTGTGTATTTTAATTAACTTGACGTAATAATATTTAAACTCGTGTGGTACCTGTCGTTGTGTTTTTTAGACTGACGTCATAATATTTAAACTCGAGTGAGCTACATTCGTTGATTGTTTAACTTGAACGTAAATAATATTAAAATCGTGTGAGCTTCCTTTGTTGTGTTTTTTACTTGACGCTAATAATATTTAACTCTTTGTAGCTACGTTCGTTGTGTTTTTTTATAACTTGAGTATTATATTTAAACTCGTGTGAACTCTCGGGTGTGTTTTAATTGACGTTAAGAAATTAGAGACCGAGTGGCGTCTTCGTTTTGTTTTTTTTACTTGACGTATGATATGTTAAACCGAGTGAGTAATTAGTTGTGTTTTTATCCTCCCGCCGCGTGGTGGAAGGGGGATATTGTGTCACTCAGGTTGGCGGATGTCGTGCCGGCGTCCGTACCGGCGTCAAATTTATAGCTGTGAGTGCGATAATATAAAGCTGTTCGGCCATATGATTTGACTTGGGTCACACATTACACGAAAAGGAAACGCTGTTGATTTGGGCGTGGCCGGACCAGATGGCCGACTGGGGGGCCAGTCTTGAAAAAAGTCTTTTCGGCCAATGATTTAAAATTGGGTCACCATGTACCCCTGAAAGGAGACCCTATTGATTTGGGCGTGGACGTGTCAAATATGGCGACTGGGCGGGTCAACATTTATAGCTGTGAGTGCGTAACTCATGAAACTGTTGCCATATTCGATATTGTAATTTGAGTCACACATGTACACTGAAAAGGAGCCTATTGATTTTGGGCGTGGCGGATCCAGATGGCCGACTGGGGGCATCTTGAAAAAAATGTTTTTGTAAATAAGGAAAACAGCTTATTGATTTTCAATTTTTTTGGTTACTACGTCCTCACCCTGGGGAACTTTTCGGAGATGATGACAAGATGTGTCTTGTTTTCATTCAACTCCTCAATGTATCTGGAATAGTGTATGAACTTTTTCATTCAATGGCAGGGGATTCCTCTTGATGTATATTGTTTTTTGGTGCTATCCACCAAACTTTACTGAAATTTTCACCTGTCACTTCCCTGAAGTGGGTTTACATCAATCTCCTTTGTTAACGACTTATTATAACTCTCACTCTCTTTTTCTTTTCTTTTTTGGGTACTCGTATGAGGGACAAGAATGAGTCGAGGGTGCTGTTTAAGGTCTTGAGGAAGTTTAAGGTGTCTCTAAGGGATCTTGAAGGTGGTCTCCGCCTCGAAAATCCGTGGCACTTGTTAGTTCTGTTCCTGGTGCATGCTCCCATCATCATGTCACTTGAAACGGAATAGCAACCAACTGCTCATAGAGAAGACCGAATGCTCATCTGTGTTTTGCTTCAATATCTTGTCCCAAATCCCTTGCTCCGTGTTCCATCCTTCCCTGTCATTCCAACTGCTCCTGATCTGTGTGTTTGCACTGAGAAGTATAGAGAAGGGTTTTGTTCAACGTCGGCTCGGACTCCGCTCTGGACAGACGGCAATCACTGTCTGTAAACCACTCTGCCCTCTCTCTCTCATGTCTCTCTCTCACTCGGCTCTTTGTTCTCGCTCGCTCCTCGTGTCTTGGCTCGCATCTCGATCTCTCCCTCGATCTCTTGTTCGCTCATTCCGCTCGCTCTCTCGCTCCGGCTCTCGTGTTCGCTCGCTTGCGTTCGTAGTCTTAAGCTCGCTCATCTCGCTCTCTCGCCGTCTCGATCTTTCTCGCTCTCTCTCCCGCTCTCTCTCTCTCTCTGCTCGTCGTCTCGTCAATCTCGCATCTCATTCGTTCTCATGGATCTCGCTTGATCACATCGCTCGGCTGTCTCAACGTCAGCTCGCCCTCGTGGGTATTCACTTCGCTCCTCGTTTTTGCGTCGCATTCTGGTTCCCTCATGTTGCTCTCGTTGGGCTCGCTCTCTTGCGCTCGCTCTCTGCGTCGCTTTTCGTCTCTCCTCGGACTCATCTCTCTTTCTTGCGTCTTTCATCGATCTCTCTCTCTCCTCTTCTTTCTGGTACTGTCAAGACTCGCTTTCCTCTTGATCTTATGCACGATCTCTTCTCTCATTGGGAGCTGGCCGGCTCCTTCTGCTCGTCTCCAGTCTCCGTTGCTCTCTGCTCGTCTCTCTTCTATGTCTTCTTGCACTCGCTCTCTGTCTCTTGTCTCTCTGCCGACTCTCTGCTTTGCTCTCTCTTTGCTCTCTCGTTGCTCTCTCGTCGTCTCTCTCGCTCTCTTGCTGCTCTTCTCTTGCTCGGTCGCTCCCATGCTCGGTCTTGCTCTTCTCCCGGTTCAAGCTCGCTCCGCTCGTCTCTCTCCCCATCTCTCTCGCATCACGTTCTCTCTCTCTCACTCCTCTCTCTCTCACCTCCTCTCTCTTCGATCCTCGGCTCCGCTCTCTCTCTCTCTCTTGCTTCCTCTCTCATCTCTCTCTTGCTCTGCTCGTCTCTTATCTCGCCTCGCTTTCTCTCTTTCTTGCTCTCTCGTTCCGCGTCTCTCCGAACTCCTGCGGTCGGTTTTGCCTCAGTAGCAGGCTGTCTAATTGTCTCGCTATCGTCTCTCCTCCCGCTCGGCGATCTTCGCCTCTCTCTGCTCGCACTCTCTTCTCTCGTCGCTCTCTCTCGCTCTCCTCTCGCGCGATCGCTCTGTCGCTCACTCTTGCTATTCTTTATCTCATCCACCGCGTCTCATCTGGTCACTCGTTCTCAGTATGCTCACTACTCGCTCGTCTCTTGCTCTCGCTCTCTCTCCCGTCGCTCTCTCTCTGTCTCTCGCTCTCTCGCTCTCTCGCTCTCTCGCTCGCTGTCGTGTTCTCTCTGTCTACTCTCGGTCTCTTGCTCTCGTCCTCTCTCTCTCTTCTACTCTCTCGAGTTTCTCTGCTCTACTCGTCTCGCTCTCTCTTCTCGCATGGCCTTACGTAGCATCTCCGTCGCTTGTGTTCTCAGGCTCGCTGTCTCTCCGCTCGCATGATCTTCTCCGCTCGTGAACTCCTGCCGCTCGTCTCTCCCGCTCGCAAGAGTGCTTCCACGATCGAATCTAATCTCCCGCTCATCGCATCAGCGAAGATCTCGTCGTTCTCTTGCGCCGCTCCTTCTTGCTCACTCTCTCTTGATCGACTGCTTCTTGCTATCTTTGCTCATTTTTGCTCACTCGCTTTCTTGCGGTGCTCTGCTCCGCGCATCTCTAAGGTTCATTACGGGCTCTCCTCCTCTGTCTCGTCTCTGAACTCTGCGTCGTCGCGTTCCTATTCTCCGTCTCTATCCATTTGCGCTGGGGATCATGTCAACCAACTGCTTCCATTGTTGAAATCAGAAAATGCGTTCAAACAGGCAACCTCGTTTTTGCGATGTATGTACTTGTTTTCCGTTTCGTCAAATTGCCTCAATATTACTCTTGTAAGTATTTTGGACCTTCTGTGCAGTTCCTGTAGCTTCAGGTGTAGAAAAAAATGTCTCTGTCATTTAGGACCAGTTTGTAGTTGTCTGGCATTTGGCAGAATCATGCATGGATTCCAAAGCACAACACTCATGTTTGTGGATGAGGTTCTGACACAATTGATCATTGCCTCCTTAAACCCGTTGAACTGGACCCTCTTGGGAAGACGTAAGCTTTGATCATCGGGGTCACTTGACGAAAGATTGAATTCAACACGTTGTCAATCTCGCTTATATTTTTTAATTTTTTTTTATGTTGCAAAAACTGGAAGACGTGGAATGGGGATTAGGTGGATGCTTTGCTGGCAGTGGCATGGCTGGATGCCCTCTCACACCGAGTCTCGTTCAGCAGAGCTTTAGCACTGGAGGCGGCTTAGCGAGGAGAGCTCAAATCGATCCGTTCTGCCCTCATGCGTATACGACTCTAATCCCGTTAAATTTGTTTTCTCTTCTACGGGCCCATATGTTGTATACAGACTAGGTGTGCCTCCGATCCTTATCCCGACTGGAAATCAAACGACAGCAATGTTGGCACTACAACGTTTGGCATTCCATCTGTGCATCTAGGATGTAAAAATGAACTGAAGTGAAAAAAAGGATTTCATAAAGTATCTCTTGTGTGCGGCTGTCCATTGTGGTTGTTGATGTTTGTGTGCTTTCGATGTTCTCGTATTTCAGGAAGTAATATTTTTTTGTAACACGTCAGCGCAGTGGAATGTATATTTTTAACTTGAATTTATTTTTTACTATTGGTCTGATATAGCAATTACGTGGTTGTCTACCTGTGGCGTCACTATTATTCTAACGTTCTGCTGTCAACCATTTGATTGAACAGCCTGGTGTTGCTGAGCGTTTAGGGTGGATGTCCTTGGGATCTTCGGTCTGAGTTCATAGCCTGTTGGCTGGCTGAATATATCGGTGGGGTTGACTCGGCCTGTCATCCTTCTAGGTCGGCAATGAGTACAGTGGTACAAGGAATATGGGTACATCTGCATAACGGATAGGTGTCCACAATGATGCACCAGCTAGCCATTCATGGGGGCTGCACTCGAAAGGAAGATGAAGACGCATTGGAACTGTTACTTAAAGTCACTCGTGCTTGTTCATTCATTCTTTTTTTCTTCTCCTTGTGAATGAACAGGCATCTGTTTTAACGGACACATTTTTTTTGAGTAAAATCATTTATTCTAACAAGTAAATGATTTATGGTTTACCAGCCATGGTTTTATTTGGTTTTTTTGTTTTTTTAAACCGTGCCGGTGAACGACAGGGGTTAAAACAATCGAGATTCAGTTGTCTTACTTGCGTCGGTAACAAAGTCATTTTGATGGAGGAAGTAATTAATTTAATTGATGTTATATTTTTGAACCGAATAAGGAAGACTAGTTCCAGTTTAAAGTACTTTGTCTCTGAATCGTACAATACATATGCAGAGAGGGTGAGAATATTTTTTAACTGTCAACCTGTCGGTAGTCAATAAAATAAAAATAAATTGGAACATGAGATTTATGTTTTATTGACGTTCTAAAGGAACAAACGGCACGGAAGACTATCATGTAAAGGTTGGACAGATGGGTGTGTGTACCGTAGTTTCATGGTAACGTTCATTCAAGTGTATTTTTTGTTATTTACTTGTAAAATATTTATTGTATTTGAATGTATATTATGAGCACTTGTGAACACCATCACCTACTGGCACTTTCGGAAAAGCCTTCGTTGAGCAGCTCTTAGGAAATGTGCGCTGGAGGAGTAGTTACCGTGAGATCACCATTCAGACATAATATGGCGACACCGAGCACTGTTTTTCATATGCTTTTCTCTTACTATTGGGGTAAGGGCCGATGTAACTATGAGGTTATCATGTTACACAATGAACAGGGAATCCTTGAGAATGAAAGCATGATGGGGCACGGAGCCGTCCGTAGTGGATTGATAAGAGAGAGAGGTTTGTTCGCGTGTGAGGTGGGTCACCCGTAGGTGGTTCTAAAACTCTCGTTCTGCACGAAGGATTAAACGGCGTTGTTAATGGGTAGGGGGGAGGGTTCCTGGACACATCAGAACACTGTTTATTCCTTGACCTTTTAAATACGTTCTCAAAAACGTGATCCATGATAATCAGTTTAACCAAAAATCCATGAGCAAGCAAAGTGTCACATTTAATTAAAATAACAACACAACACTATGTAAAAGTCTACTGCAGCAAACGATACCGCAATTCACATGAAGAGGGGGGGGTTTATAACGGGAATCAAACTACCGCTCAACAGTGAAGGTTGTGGTTGATGAAGTAAAAAGCTTGACAAACACATTCATCGGCTTTTTCCCTCCTTTGATCACAAATGCAGTTAATTAACGAGAGAAGAGGCAGCAAGAGGGGAGACAGAGAGATGTACAAGTGACAGAATGAGTTGAATGACAAAAAAAAAATCTCTGGGAATGACAGCTTAAGGAAGCAACGCGCATAACTAGTTTTTGTAAACTCAAACAAAAACGCAGAGAAGAAACTCTCGCTTCATACTGAAAAACAAACGCTGTTTTTTATTTATTATATTATATATAATTATAATCCGTTGAAGGACTCACAACAATATCTGATACCAGCTTCCAGTGTAAGAAATGAGTGTTTGGGAAAAATGGAGTGGTGATGGCATTGAATCAATAATAAATAAATAATAAGGTGGCTTTGCAATATTGCCCAATATGTGAATGTGTTGTACGGGTTTCTCTGCACAGAAGGCAACACAATCTCACGCTTTGGGTGGTTGCAACGTGGAGTCTGAAAGTAAAATGGTTTGCGGCCATGATGCGACTTCAAGAAGGTCAGCTGTCAGACTTTTTGAGCAGTTACGTAGTTTACAAAATTATTGTTGAATGTCAGTCCTTTGATACCATGGTGAAAGAAGGCATTCTGGAATCAGAGGATATCAATGTGCAAGGAAATGACGGACAATGGCCACATTAAACACCACATTCGTCAGAGACGTATCGTATTAAATGAAGGGAATGGCGCACTGTCCCGTCTAGCTGTTAGCATGGGTTTGGCCCAAAAAGTATAAACATCATCCTCGGTTTCACAGGCCATGGGTCATCATTGGTGCGTGCGTTCCTCGGATGGACGTTTAAATGGGCGTACCATCGCGGCATCAGTTGGTGGGATGTAAGATCACGTGTCCTTGCACGAAGAGTAGAAGCCTCGCCGGATCCTGAACAATTACAAATTCCTGCACCTTATTCGAACAGAAGCCTGGCCAACGGGTTTTTGTGAAAGATTCAGCCAAAAACGTTCTGCAGTTCATCGTGGCGAACCAATTAATGTGGGAAAATGGGAGTAAGTAACCGTGGAGTCGTACTCTTTCTAGCAATGACTGTAGCTAACAGGTAACGTTTCAACGATATTTTGCCATGGAAGAAGAAGAACAAATTACACCGACAGGAACCTGCTGATAGTAAATTCTGCAGATTAAAACCAATTAATAAAAGGTTCTTTGATTATTATTTATAAGGTTACATCGATCCCATTGGTGATGTTTTTATCGGAGCCAGTTTGAGACGCTGCTTACAGCTATATTGCTGTTGGGGAAGTGGAATATGGAGGTGGGCATGGTTGATAGCACAAGTTCAGATACAGCTTGTGTAAAGAGGAAGCCGGCGGTGCATTAGCTACCGCTCGAAAGTTCGACTTTCGAGAGGGGGATGCGATCTGTTCACTCAAGAGGGTCGACCAGCAAAGCGACGCATGCCTTGTTGTTTTCTGGAGGCTGCTCGTAGACTGTCGGTCAGGTTGGCGGAGCGACAAATCTCGTGGGAAGCAAGGAGAGTCACGAGAGTCAAAAACAGAAACAGACTTGGCAATAGTTAATGCTGGCAGCAACGAACTAATTAGCAAGAAAATCTGACATAAAACAATTGGAAAAATTCCCAAGTCGATTGTGTGATTAAAAGTGTACAAAAGCTTTGTTTCCAATGGTGGAATGAAGGAATGGCGGTTCAGGACTCGAGGGAATGGATTGAGCAAAGACGATGGGAGATCTATAGAGAAAAGTACAGAGATCCCTGACCAAAGGGGAGTCAAATCCCCCCCCCAAAATGGTTACATTGATTTGCAAATGTGGATCAGAACATTGGTTCGGACTTGATGGCCGTCATAGGCAGACAAATTAGCGACAAATAAGGTGCAAGGTACGTTTGCTCAGTGTGTAGACTGGAGGACATATGACGAGGGAGGTGTGAAACATAAATTAAATATCACATCATGAGTGATGAATCATACTACATTAAAAGGTGACTTAGACAAGAGAGGGAATGATAAGATCGTGGTATATGGAAGTGATGATCATGTTGGAATATGGTAGACGAGACTTTAACATAAAACGTTAAGATTGATGTGAACGATGCGCTTTGAGCAAACCCAGATTAACCATAGGACGACACTCAATGATGTTGGTTCAACAGATTGTTTAGACATACATCGACGGTGAGAAAAATAGTGGGAAAGAGAGAGGAAGGGAGAATACAGAAGGATGTTATAAAACACGAGTAAAAAATAAAGGTAGAGAGTCGGGTGTCAAACCTGCAGCAGCGCAAGCATGATGCATGTATAAATCTGCTCGTGTAGTGTACGGCGATGGGGTTGCTGTATTGCATGTCTCATGAACGTAAGTAACGGTCATCAATGAGTGGAGGTTGGGAGTTGCATTGCAGAATAATGAAAAATAAATAAATAGGATTAAATAAGAAGTAATATTGCAGATGCAGAGAAAAAAAACAGAGGAAAGGGGAGGATGAGTGATGCGAGGGAGAAGGAGGAGGGGAAGGGAACTGACAGATTGTGGTCGGGGTGAAAGGGGTGAGAGAAGGGGGGGTGGGCGGCGCGAGAGAGACTGGGTGGGTGGAGAGAAGGAGGGGTGGGCGAAGAGAGAATGGGGGTGGGGAGAAAGGGAGAAAGCGGGGGTGGCGGAAGAGGAGAGAGACGGGGGTGTGCAGAGAGGGTGGGGAGAGAGGTAAGAGACGGGGTGGCGAGAGAGGGAAGGACCTGGGTGGGCGAGAGAGGGAGAGAGCGGGGTGGCCGAGAAGGAGAGAGAGACTGAGTGGGCGAGGGAGGGAGGACGGGGGTGAGGCGAGAGGGAGAGAGACGGGGTGTGCAAGAGAGGGGTGGGCGAGAAGTAGAGACGTGGGTGGGCGAGAGAGGGAGAGAAGACGTGGGTGGGCGAGAGAGGGAAGAGAGACGGGGGTAGCGAGGGGAGAGAGACGTGGGTGGCGGAGAGGGAAGAGCACGTGGGTGGGCGAAGAGGGAGAGAGAGGGGGTGAGCAAGGGAGAGAGGCGGGGTGAGCGATGAAGGGAAGAGACGTGGTTGGGCGAGAGGGGGAGAGAGACGGGGTGGGGAGATGAGTGGGAAGTGTGGTGGAAGCGATGGGTGGGAGACAAGAGAGAGATGTGGGGTGAGAAAGAGATAGAGAAGAGATTGAATGAATATAATTAATAAAATGAAGAAAGGGACAAAAAAACGAATAGCAAAGGCTAAAAATGATATTACCTGAAGGGAATGAGAAAAAAGTGGTTTTAAACCAAATACAGAATCGGATTGAACTATTCAGTACTTGACATATGGTTCTCCATTAAGTACTCCATCGCCACTTACATTATTGATCCCACTCACTGTATCATACCCTCCCCACTCATGCTATCCAGATTGAGGAAGCTGTCAAGGATCCAGTCGAGATCGCATCCTCGTCGTTATCCAGACAGCTGACACGATTTAATCGTGGCTGCAACACTGAAAAGTGGGGAAGAAGAGACGAAAGAAGTAGAGGAAAAATCAATCATCAACGTTTCTAAATAGGTGGATTGGGTTTTCAAGTTGGTGGTGAATTGCCATATTTCTTCCTACCAAAAAGTTATGAGGGAGAAGAGAAGAGGTCATTGGTCAATACTTTCAAAAGTCTGTTTTGATCATTCAATAATTAGATATTGATAGTAGTGGTCTATGGGTGAGGACACTAGACCAGCATGTCCAGATATTGTGTGTAAATCAGCTGAAAGCACAAATACGTGTGAAGCAATGGTTTTTGGACTGACTGCAATGTGGAAAGTGATCTGTGCCAGACGTCATACAAAGTTGAGTAAGCCAGTGAGAGAGAAAGGAAACTAAATATAAGACATTGCACACTCGTCAAAATTCCTCAGCATAATCGAGATTTCTAAAAACATGACATTGAAGAAATAGGACTCTAATTTCATTAGAATACAAAGAGTGAAGAAGGAAGAAAAAGAGAGGATAAGGCATCGGGCAGCCATGCACTACCAGCCTTTTCGGCTTCATGGATCCAGACATTCAGTTGAAATCGTCTAGCCGCAAGGACAGCGGCAGGACTTGAGAAGGCAACCGAGTATGCACAGAGATGTTGATCGGTGCGAGTACAGCAGCAATCCTGGTCAGCCGTCAGGTAAAGAGGCGGACGTGTGCGTGTCGGAACGCGCGAACGGTTTCATTTGGGAAACTAGGAGGTAAGTGGAATGATGGGAATAATTAAGATGGCGATTGGGCATGAAACTCGTGGTTCGTCAGCGCATACAACAACCAAACCATCTGCTTAGGGAGTTCTTGGAAAACTAGCTAGTGGGAAAACAATTTCTTCTCCTTCCACTCATTTTTGAATAAGGGTGAGGCCTAAGGTAGCAAGCATGTGACCCATTTGTTAGAGTTGAGTTTGTGTTAGGGTTAGGTTCTCCACTGTCTCTTCCCAGCCAATACTTTCCACTTCCACCACCTTACATACTTGAATCCCCTACCACTGGAATATGTATGACCTTTTTCATTCAATGGCGGGGGATTCCCCATCTCTGATGGTATATTTTTTTTAACTTGACGTGATAATATTTAAACTCGAGTGAGCCACCTTCATTGTGTTTAACTTGGCGTAATAATATTTTCAAACTTGAGTGAGCGACCTTCGTTGTGTTTTTTTAACTTGACGAAATAATATTTTTAAACTCGAGTGAGCTACTTTCGTTGTGTTTTTATTAACTTGACGTCATAATATTTAAA
>CM068955.1:178694111-178710121 GCA_035128595.1 Eptatretus atami | reverse complement strand
CTCGAGAGAGCGACCTCGTTGTGTTTTTTTTAATTGACGAATAATTTTAACTCGTGTGATTTCTGTCTGTGCGGACTCATTCCGTGTGTTTTTTTTAAAATTTGACAAATCTATTTAACTCGAGAGAGCGACCTTTCGTTGTGTTTTTTTAATTGACGTAATCAATAGGTTCTAAACTGTGTGAGCGTTTCCTGCTTCTGTTTGTTGTTTTGTAAATTTTCAAAATAATATTTTATCTTCGGTGAGCCACTTTCGTTTGGTTTACTTGGACGTAATATATGTAACTCGTGTGTAGTTTCTGCCTTCGTTGTGTTGTGTTTAACTTTGACGGATTAGTTGTAATACTCGTGTGAGCAACTGGTTGTGTTTTTTTGTAGCTTGACGTAATAATATTGTTAGAGCTCGAGTGAGCGTACCTTGGGTTTTTATTTTACTGACGTAAGCATATATTAAATTTTATGCTCGGTGGAGGGCCACCTTCGTGGTGTTTTTTTAAATTGGACGAACACATGAATATGGTTACTTGGTGTAGATTCTCTCTGGTTGTGGTTGTTGTGTTTTAATTGATGTTTATAATTTTGTACTTCGTGTGAGTCTGCCGTCGTTGTGTTTTTTTATAACTTGATGGAAGATAATATTTAAACTCGGTGACGTACCTTCATTGTTAGTTTTTTTGAACTTTTGTAACGTACAATAAATATGTTAACTTGTGAGTGTTATGTGTAAGTACTATAAACCGGATTCGTTGTTGTATTGTTTTTAACTTAAGAATAATATTTAAACTCGTGTGAGCTTACCTTCGTTGTTTTTTTTTAATCTTGACGTAATAATATTTAAACTCAGAGTGACTACCTTCATTGTGTTTTTTTTAACTAGATCGTATAATATGTAAACCGTGTGAGCTATCCTTCTTTGTGTTTTTTAACTTGATGTAATAATATTTAAACTCTGTGAGCTACCTTCGTTGTGGTTTTTTTTAACTTGACATCTAATAATATTTAACTCGTGTGAGCTCTTCGTTGTGTTTTTTTAACTTGATCGTATAATCTTAAACTCGTGTGAGCTACCTCGTTGTGTTTTTTTTAACTGACGTATAAATATTTTTTAACTCGATGTGAGCTACTTTGTTGTGTTTTTTTAACTTGACGTAATAATATTTAAACTCGTGTGAGCTACCTTGTGTGTTTTTTTAACTTGACGTAATAATATTTAAACTCGTGTGAGCACCTTCATTGTGTTTTACTTGACGTAATAATATTTAAATGCGAGTGAAGCTATCTCAGTTGTGTTTTTTTTAAACTTGACGTAATATATTTAAACTCGAGTGAGCTACCTTCGTTGTGTTTTTTAACTTGACTGTAATAATATATTAACTCGAGTGACTACTTCGTTGTTTGTTTAACTTGACTATATAATATTTACCTCGAGTGAGCTACCTTCGTTGTGTTTAATTGACGTATAATATTTAAACTCGGTGAGCACTCGTTGTGTAACTATTGACGTAATCATATTTAAACTCGTGTGAGCCCTGTGTTGTGTTTTTTTTAACTTGACGTAATAATATATTTAAACTCGTGTAGCTACCTTCGTGTGTTTTTTTCTTTGTACTTGACGTAATAATATTTAACTTCGTGTGAGCTCCTTCGTTGTGTTTTAACTTGAATTAATATTTAACTCGTGTGAGCTACCTTCGTTTGTTTTTTAACTGATTGTAATAATATTTAAACTCGGTGAGCTACTTGTGTGTTTTTTTACTTTTAAATTGACAAAATAAGTATTTAAACTCGAGTGAGCTACCTTCGTTGTGTTTTAACTTGACGTATAATTAATATATTAAACTCGTGTGAGCACTACTTTTGTGTTTGTGTTGGAGTTAACTTGACGTAATATATATTATAACCGAGTGAGTTATTTCTTCTGTTGTGTTTTTTTAACTTGACGTTATAATTAGAATCGTTAAGCAATCTGTGTTAACTTGACTAATATTTTCTGATGTGTACTTTGTTTGTAAACTTGACAAATAATTTAAGGACTTTCGGTGAGCCTTCTGTTGTTGTGTCTTTATAACTGACGTAAGTGAATTTTTAAACTCGTGATGAGCTCCCATTCGTTGTGTTTACTTATATAATTAACTTGAGCTACCTCGTTTTTACTTGAGTCTAATATTTAACGTGTAGCTACCTTCGTTCGTTGTTTTTTTACTTGAAGTAATACATTTCTAACTCGTGTTGAGCTAACCTTCTTGTGTTTTTATTGAAGTAACATATTTCACTCGAGTGAGCTATCGTTAAGTTGTTTAACTTGAGTTAATATATACGTCATTGACTGCCTTCTGTTGTGTTGTCTTATACTTGACAATGTAATATTTAAACTGTGTGAGCACCGTTCGTGTGTTTGTTTAAAACTTGACGTTAATATAATTTAAACTCGTGTGTAGCTACCTTCGATGTTTTTTTACTTGACGTAATTATATATTAAACGTCGAGTGAGCTACTTGTTGTGTTTTTTAAATGTCTGATCGTAATAATTTGGTAAGCTCGGTGAGCTACCTTCGTTGTTTTTTTTGTCCTTGGATCGATACTAATATTTGAAACCGCGAGCTGAAGCTACTCTTCGTTTTACTTGAGATAATAATATTGACCAGTCGAGTCCCTCTCGTGTGATAACGCTAATAACTCGTGTCTCGTGTTTTGAACTACGTGAATATATTTAAACTTCGGGCGTGAGCTCACCTTCGCTTGTGTTTATCTTGACGACATTTCAAATTTTAAACTCGTGTGTATACGCTACCTTCGTTGGTGTCTTTTTAACTTGACGTAATAATATTTTAACAGAGCTACCTTGTGTAATTAGTCAATTTAATGAGTAGCCTTCGTGTGTTTTTTTAACTTGCCGTATTCAAATTTAATGTGACATTTTGACAGACTATATATTAAAAGAGTGAGCTCCCTTCGTTGTGATTTTTTTAACTTGCTTAATAATATATATTTAACTCGGTGACTACCGTTCCGTTGTGTCTTTTTAACTTTGTTTTGTATATAACTTATTTGGAACTCGTTTGTGAGCTTATATTCTTTGTTGTGCTTTTTTTTTTCATGACAAATAAATCGTTTAACTTCGATGTGAGCCAGCGCTTATCGGTTGGTGTGTTTATAATCGTTTGAGTCCGTAATAAGTAGTTTTAAACTTCCGACCCTTCGTTTGGGTGTGTTTTGTTTGACCGGTTCGTTACGGTTTAATTAATATTTGATACTCGAGGTGAGGTACCTTGGTTGTGTTTTTTTTTAGCTTTTGACTGTTAGTACTAACTATGTAAACTCGTGTGAGCTTCCTTTGTTGTGTTTTTTTTTTAAATTGCAAATATAATAGGTTTGGTAAACTTTCGAGGGTGAGCCACCGGTCGTTTTGTTTTCACTTGACAGTAATATACTTTAAACTTCGTGTGAGCTACTTCGTGTTTGTTTTTTTAACTTGACGAGATTAATTATATTATTTTGTACATCGTTGTGCAGCTTACCTTTCGGTTGTGTTTGTTTTGTACTTTGACGTAATAATATATGGTTCTCGACGTGAGGTACTTGGTTGTGTTTTTTAATTGACGTAATAATATTGTAAAAGAAGCTCGTAGTGAGGCACGTTGTTTGTTTTATACTTGACGTAATAATATTTAAACTTCGTGTGAGCTAACCTTCGTGTGTGTTGTGTTTTAACTTTACGTAATAATATTTAACTCTGTTGTGAGCACAAGCTTTCGTTTGTTTTTAAAATTGACGGTTAGAAATTTTTTAAACTCGAGAGAGCGATCTTCGGTTTGTTGTTTTTTTTAATTGACGTAAAATAATATTTAAACTCGTGTGAGCCGATCTTCGTTGTGTTTTTTAAATGAAAAATATATATATTAAACGCGAGAGAGCGACCTTCTGTGTTGTCTTTTATTGACGTAATAATATTGTTTATAACTCTTGTAGTGAGCGACCTTCGTTGTGTTTTTTTCTTAAATGACGTACATCAGAGTTTATTTTATAATATTTAAGACTCGAGAGAGCGACCTTCGTTGTGTTTTGTTTTCTTAATGACGTAATTAATCATTTTTAACTTCGTGTGAGCGTTATCCTTTCCGTTTGGTGTTTTTTAAATTGCAACAAAATAATATTTAAACTTCGAGAAGAGCGACCTTCGTTGTGTTTTTTTTAATGACGGTAATAATCATTTAACTTCGTGGGTGAGCGACCTTTCGGTGTGTTTTTTTAAATTGGAGCAAATATTATTATTTAACTTGCGAGTGAGCCATCCTGTGTGTAGCTTGACGGTTGGTTGTTTGGTGTGTATATTTATAGGTTGACTCGAGTGAGCTACTTGTTGTGTTTAAGCGGACTTGTAAAGAGAGGTGTTAAACTGTGTGGACGCGGAGACGTGGTGGGGTTTGGGGTGTGCTCGTAGTGAACTGGTTTGGGTGTTTGTAACTTTAGACGGTAATGATATTATACTCGAGTGAGGTAGCCTCGGTGGTGTGTGGTTGTTTGTACTTGACGTATTACAGGTAGTTAGCTCGTGTGGCGCCACTTCGTTGTGTTTTTTTTTAAATTGACGTAACAATAATAGTGAACTGTGTGGGAGATTCCTTCGTTGTTGTTTTTGTAACTGATGTAATTGGATTTGATAAAAATTTACTCGTTGAGATTCCTGCTTGTGTTTTTTTTTCTGATGTAATAATATTTTAAACTCGTGTGGCTAGGCCTTCGTTGTGTTTTTTTTAACTGTGACGTGAGCGAATGAATTATTTAAACTTGTGTGACTTGCCGTTCGTTGTATTTTTTTTAACTTGATGTATTAATATTTAAACAAGTGGTCGTGGCTGCCTTCGTTGTTGTTGTGTTCTTTTAAACTGACGATATAATATTTAATCTCGTGTGAGCCACCTTCTTATTTTAGTAGTTGTACTTGACGTAATAATATTTTAAACTCGATTGTGAGCTTATCTTCGGTTGTGTTTTTTTAATTTGACGTATAATATTTAAACTCGTAACTAACTTCGTGTGTTTGTTGTTACTTGACGTAATAATATTTGAACCGGTGAGCACTTCGTTGTGTGGTGTACTACGGTCATAATATTTATAACTCGTGTGAGCTCCTTCGTTGTGTTTTTTAACTTGGAGGGCGTATGATAGTAGTTATAACTCGTGGTGATACCGTCGTTGTGTTGTTTTAACTTGACGTAACAATAATATTTAAGCTTGCATGTGGAGCTCCGCTGGCAAGTTAGTGTTTGTTAACGTGTGTGTAGTGATAGTGAAAACTCGTGTGAGCTACGCTGCGTTGTGTTTTTTTAAACTGACGTAATAACAATTTTCCACTTCATGAGCCCAACTGTCGGTGTGTTGGACTTTGACGGGAGATCGGTATTTTCAACTCGATTGTGACTATCTTTCGTTGTGTTTTCTGGTTTATGAGGCGTAATAATTTGTTTAGATACCTCTGAGGTGAAGCTTTAAGTGGCTTTGCGTGTGTTTTGGTTTGTTTTTAACTTTGTACGTTATGTAATATTTGAACTCTGAGCGAGCTTCTTCCGTTTGTGTATATTTTTATTTTAAAGACGTATCAATGATATATTAGCTTGTGTTGAGTCGCCTTCAGTTTGTTTGTTTTTTTTAACTTGGAATTGTAGATATTAAACTTCAATTGCTGAGCTCTTCTTCGCTTGTTGTTTTTTGTTTGAAATTGAACGTTATAGAAGATATTTGGAAGAGCTGCGAGTGGAGCTTATGCGGCTTTCTGGTTTTGTTTTTTGTTTAATTGACTATAATAAGTTATTATTTTATACTCGAGTTTGAGCTACCTTCGTTGTGTTTTTTTTAACTGAGTGGAGTAATTTATGTTTTGTGTTGTTTTATGATCATCTTCTGTTGGTGAGAGTGCTTGTTGTTGTTTTTTTAGTCTTGATGAAATGGTTGTAAACTCGTTTGTAGCCTACCGTTTGGCGTTGTGTTTTTTTTTAACATTGAGGGTTAATAGGATAATTTTATATCTGGTTCGTGTGTAGCTACCTTCGGTGTGTTTTTTGAAACTGACGTAATATATAGTGAAATATCTTCGTTGTGAGCCACCTTCATTATGTGTTTATTGTTTTGACGTAAGTATATTTAAACTTCGATTTGTGAGCTATCTTCGTTGTGTTTTTGGTTTTTAATTGACATATATATTATTTAATTACTTCTGAGTTTGATGCTTATCCTTCGTTGTGTTTTTTTAACTTGATTCTTGTCATGAATGATTGGAACTCGATGGGTACGTCCCTTATGTCCTTTTTGTGTTGTGTGTTTAATCTGACGTTTATATGTTTGATATTTACGACTCGGGGAGTGAGCTCGCCCTTCGGTTTTGTCGTTCTTTAGCTGCTAGACGTATTTGTTGAATATATTAGGTTTTTATAACTCGTGCTGACGCGAACGTTCGGTGGTTTTATTTTAACTTTGATGTATTTAGATTTTTTTTAACTGCAGTGTGAGCGTCCGTCTCGTTTGTTTTGTTTACGGACGTAATAGTGGTTTCCATTATATATGGTGAAACTTGTGTGGGAGCTCCCTTTCGATGGGTGTGTTTGTTTCTAAACTTGTTGGATTATTATATTATATATCTCGTGTGAGCGGCCTTGGCGTTTGTTTTTTTTAAATTTGACGGTTTAATCGGAATATTTGTATACTCGGAGGAGCTACCTTGGTGGTGGGCCGTGTCGTTTTTTTTCAATTGACATAAAGTTATATTGGTAAACGGCGAAGTGAGCGAACGTGGTTCGTTGTGTTTTTTTTAATTGACAAAATAATACTAAAGTTCGGTGAGCGCACCTTCGTTTGTTTAACTTGACGTAATAATTTTAAACCTCGTCTTGTGATGACTACCTTTACGTTGTGTTTTTTTTTATAACTGCCGGTATACAATACATCATTTAGCTTGTGTGAGCTCTTTCTCCTTCGTTGTGTTTTTTTTTTAAGCTTGAGAATGTAATATATATGTACGGCTGTGAGCCGGTGACCTTCACTTGTGTTTTTAATTGACGAAATAATATTTAAACTCGAGTGAGCTAGCCTTCATTGTGTTTTTTAACTTGATGTAATAACTAAGTAAACTCGTGTGAGATTCGCTTCTGTGTTTTTTTTTAACTTATGTAATAATGTTATTGTTAGCTGGTGTGGGTCGGGTTGTGTCGCTGTGAGCTGCGTCGTGTGATGTTTTGTTTAACTTGACTACAATAAGTTTGTAACTCGTTGTGAGCTACCTTCGGTGGGGTTTTTATCGTTTGAATGTAATAATGGTAAAGCTCGGTGTGACTGACCCTTCGTTTGTGTTTTTTTAACTTGAAGTAATGGATCGGAGATAGGTGGTTGTAAACATCGTGTGAGGCTATTCTTTCCGTTTGTGTTTTTTTTAACTTGGAGTAAGGTTCAAGTCTTTTAAACTCGTGTGAGCTAATCGCTTCGGTTGTGTTTTTTTTAAACGGCTGCGTAATATTATGATTTAACTCGTGTGAGCCCTTCATTGTGACGTTTTTGGAATCTTGACGTAATATTAGTTATGTAAACTCGAGTGAAGCTGATCTTAGAATTGTGTTTTTTTTTAAATTGAGGCTTGTATAATATTGTAAACTCGAGTGAGCTTACCTGTGCGGTTGTGTTTTTTTAATCTTGTGACGTAATGATATTATGATACTACTCGGTCCCTGCCTTCGTGGTGTTTTGGTGTTTTATTGGGCTTGTGTGCGGTTTGCTTGTCCTTTGTTGTTTTTGGGTTTTGTTTTTTGCTTTTTCGCTGCGTTTGGGCGGTTGGGTGTTTTTCGCTGCCGGTTCGGTTTTGAGTTATGAGCTTAGTTGGGCCTTCGTTGTGTTAAACTGTGTGAGCGGTATATGATGATTTGAATCCCTGAGGTGAGTGCTACCTTTGTGTTGTTGTTTGTTGTGAACTTGGACTGGTTAATTAGGGAATTTTATACTCGGTTGGTGTGAGCCACCTGGCTGTTTGGTTAACTTGGACTAGTAATAAGTAGGGGTTACGCATTCGGCGTGTGAGTCCGGGGCGTGGTTTGTGGTTTAACTTGACGTAATAATTAATAGTTTAATGTGTTTATTAAGTTGGTTCTGTTTTTGTTGTTTGGGTTTTGAAAATTTTTTTTTTTAATAATATAAAAGAAAAATTTAAAATTTGGAAGGAAATATTTTATAGATTTTTTTCGTCGGGATATGGGTGTTATTGTGTGGGTGTCTTATTTCTTATTTTTGGTTTATTATATGTTGCAATTATTCTTATGGTTTTTTTTGAAAGGTTGTTTGGGTTTTTTGTGTTTTTTGCGGTTGGAGAGTTGCGTAAAAATTTAAGATATTTTTTTGGGTTTTGGATATTATTGTATAATTTGTTGTGTGATTTGTTGTGTGTAGGTCTTGGTGTGGCGTGCGGTGTTTGGGTGCTTTGGGTTTGGTGGTGGTTTGTATGTTTGGTTGTGTGTGGCTTGTGTTTGTTTTGTTCGGTTGTGGTTTGTTTTGTTTTCGTTGTTTGGTGTGTTCTGCTGTGGTATAAAAAATAAGTTTGGTGATTTTTTGTGGTTTTTTTTTATTATATTGTTTTTTTTTTTTTTTTTGTGTGTAAATTTAATGGTTGTGGGGCTTGGTTTCCTGTGTGTATGTTGAGTTTGTAAAGAAATTTGATAAAGTTCTTTTTTTAAGATTTTTTTGTAATGAGTTTTCTTTTGTTATTGTTGAAAGTGTTTATATCGGTTCAGTTTTTGTTGTCGGGTTTTTGTTTTTGGGCGATTCTATGTTTTTTAAGGAGTAAAAAAATTTCAAGAATTTTTGTGTGTTTTTTTGGAATTTTTAATTTTTTTAAAAATTTTTGGGCTATTTTGATTGTATTGGTGTCTGATTTGTTTTTTTTTATTGGTAGGTTGGGTGTTAGAATGGCATATATATTTGGGAGTTATTGTTTTTTTAAATGGGTCGATTACTTTGTGTTTTATTTTGTTTGGGTCTATTTTGTTCTTTGGTAAAAGATTTTTTGTGTTTTGTGTGTGCTGTTGGATATAGGTGTTTAGTGCTTGTGTTGGTGTGTGGTTTGGTGGGTGGTGGTTTGTTGTGGGTTGGGTGGGTGTGGTTTGGTTGTGGTTTGGGGTGGGGGTTTTTGTTTGTTTGGGGGTCTTTTTGTTTTGGTTTGTGGGTTGTGGGGTTGGTGGTTGTGTGGTGTGGGTTTTTGTGGTTGGGTGTGTTTGGGGTGTGGTTGGGTTGTGGGTTGTTGGGTGGGGGTTTTGGGTTTTGGTGTTGGGTGGGTTGGTGGTGTGTGTGGGTGGTGTGGTGGGGTGTTTTGTGTGTGATGGGGGCTAAGTTTTTAAAAAATGTTGTGGTTTGGACTTAAAAGTGTTTTATTTAGATTTGGTGGAAGGTTTTTTAACTCTTTTATAGGTAACCTTCTTTTTTGTTTGTGTTTAGCGTGTTTAACGTAGACATAGTATTATAGAGGCTGGGGGGTGTTAGGCTGCCCTTCGTTTGTGTTTGTTTTTTAACTTGTGTGAGATATATTAGGTAATCGTGTGGAGCATCCTTCGTTTGTTTTTTTTAACGTGTTTGTAATAATTTTTGTAAGAGCTCGTTTGTGAGTATCCTTTGTTGTGTTAGTTTTTAAATTGACAAAATAGATATTTCCAACTCGAGTGACCACCTTGCTGTTGTGTGGTTAATTCCTTGACGTAATAATGATTTGAATACTCGTGTGAGCTGACCTTCGTTGTCGTTTTTTTTGTTTTTAACTTGACGTAATAATATTGTATACTCGAGTGAGGACTTGGTTTGTGTTTTTACCTTGACGTAATCAATATTTTAAAACTCGTGTGAGATACTTTGTTTGTTTTTTTTTTTAAATTGACAAAATTTTTTTATATATTTAAGTACTTTCCTCGATTTGGTTGGGGAAAGGCCACTTCGTTGTTTTAAACTGTACGGTAATAATTATTAAACTCGTGTGAGCTTACTTCGGTGTGTTTTTTTTTAACTTGACGTAACAAGAATATTTAAGCTTGTGTGAGCTCCTTTGTTGTGTTGTGTTTTAACTGACGTATATAATATTTAGACTCGTGTGAGCTACCTTCGTTGTGGTTTTTAATAACTGGAAACGTAAATATTAATTCGAGTGAGGGTACTTGGTTGTGTTTTTTTTTTAATTGACGTAATAATAATTAAACCGAGTTGAGCCACCTTCGTTGTGTTTTAACTTGACGTAATAATATTTAAAACTCGTGTGAGCTACTTTCGTTGTGTTGTGTTTTAACTTGACGTAAATATATTTAAAACTCGTGTGAGCCACCTTCGTTGTGTTTTTTTTAAAATTGACGTAATAATAATTTAAACTCGAGAGAGCGACCTTCGTTGTGTTTTTTTTATTGACGTAATAATATTAAGACTCGAGGTGAAGCTAACCTTCGTTGTGTTTTTTTAACTTGAACTAATAAATATTTGAAGCTCTGAGTGAGCACCCTTCGTATTTTTTAACTTTGACGTAATAATATTTAAACTCGTTGTGACCACTTTCCGTTGTGTTTTTTTTAAAATTGACGTAATTAATATTCGTAAATCTCGAGAGATTGCGACCTTCGTTGTGTTTTTTTTTTATTTTGATCGTATATATTTAAACTCGTGTGAGTCTTTGACCTTCGTTGTGGTTTTTTTTTTAGTTGACAAAATAATTGATTTATAACTCTGAGAATGATGCGACTTCTTTGTGTTTTTTTTAATGTGACGTATATATATTTAAACTCGTGTGTAACGTCCTTCGTGTGTTTTTTTTATAATTGTACAAAATAATATTAAACATTCGAGTGAGCTACTCCGTTGTTTTTTTTTTTAACTGACGTTATTAATATATACTCGAGTGTAGTACTGGTTTGTTTTTTAACTTGAGTAACAATTATTTTAGCTAGTTGTGCGCTCCCTTCGTTTGTTTTTTTAATTGACGTTACATTAATTAAACTTGTGTGAGATTCCTTCGTAGTGTTTTTTTAACTTGATGTATATAATTTTAAACTACGTGTGAGATTTCCTTCGTTGTGTTTTGTTAACTTGATGTAAAGATATTAAACTTGTGTGAGCTAGCTTCGTTGTTTGTTTTTTTTTTAAGCTTGACGTAATAATTAATATCACTCGTGTGAGCTACCTTCGTTGTGTTTTTTACTTGAATGTAATATATTTTAATCTCGTGTGAGCTACCTTGTTGTGTTATGTTAACTTGACGTATATACATAGTTAAACTTCGAGGTGAGCTCCCGCTTCCTTGTATTTTTTTAACTTGACGTAATAATATTTAAACTCGAGTGAGCGACCTTACGATTTGTGTTTTTTTAACTTTTGACGCGAATATATGTAATACTCGTGTTGAGATCTTCTTTGTGTTTTTTTTAACTTGATGTAATATATTTATAACTCCTGTGAGCTACCTTCGTTGGTGTTTTGTTTTTAACTTGAATACTAATAATATTTCAACTCGTGAGCTACTCTCATGTGTGTTTTTTAGACTTGTTGTCATAATTTTTAAACTGTGTGAGCTTTCCTTCGTTGTGGTTTTTTAACTGACGTATAATAATTTAAACTCGTGTGGAGCTTAACCTTCGTTGTGTTTTTTTAACTGTTGTAATAATATTAAACTCTCGTGGTGAGTTCTACCTTTGTTGTGTTTTTTTAAAATGTGACAAATAATATTTCAACCTCGATAAAGGCCAACCTTCGTTGTGATTTTAACTTGACGTATAATCTTAAACCAGTGTGAGCTACGCTTCGTTGTGTTTTTTTTTTTTAACTTGACGTTAAGTAATATTTTTATACTCGAGTGAGTGTAACCTTGGTTGTGTTTTTTTACTTGACGTACAATTTAAACTCGAGGTGAGCTATCTTTCGTTGTGTTTTGTTAAAATTGAGCAAATAATATTTAAATTCGAGTGAGTCCACCTTGCGTTGTTGTTTTTGTTAGAGACTTGAACTAATATATATTTAAACGTCGATGTGAGCACCTATCGTTGTGTTTTTAGACGTAAATTTATTTAGTAAAAAATTTTTAAGCTCGTGTGAGCTAACCTTCGTTGTGTTGTGTTTAACTTGACGTATATAATTTTAAACTCCGTGTGAGCACCTTCGTTGTGGTTTTTTTATAATGACTGAATAATATTTATATCGAGTGGGTACTCCTTGGTTGTGCGTTTTTTTTTACATTGACGTAGAAAGTATTTAAACCTCGTGTAGCACCATTCGTTGTGTTTTTTAACTTGACGTATAATAATATTTAAACTCGTAGTGAGCTACTTTCGTTGTGTTTTTGTTTAATCATTGACGTAAGTAATATTTAAGACTCGTGAGGTCAACCTTGCGTTTGTGTTTTTTATTAAATGACGTAATAATATTTAAAACTCGAGTGGAGCCCACTTCGTTGTGTTTTTTTTTAATGACGTTAATAATATTTATAACTCGTGAGCTCTTACTCTTGCTGTTGTGTTTAACTTGACTGTAGATATATTTAAACTCGTGGTGAGTCACCTTCGTTGTGTTTTTTATTGATCGTATAATATTTAGTGACCTCCGATACGCTACCTTTCGTTTGTGTTTTTAAATTTGACGTTTAATATTTAAAATGTCTGTAGTGAGCGACCTTTCGTTGTGTTTTTTTAAATTGACATAATAATATTTAATACTCTGAGAGAGCGCTTCTTTTTTTTGTGTTATTTTATTGACGGTAATAATATTTAACTCGTGTGAGCGACCTTCGTTGTGTTTTTTTTTAATTGCAAAATGAATATTTAAAACTGAGAGAGCGACGTTCTGTGTTGTTTTATTTAATTGACATTGAATCGATTATTTAACTGCGGTGATAGCCATTCAGTCGTGTTTGTTTTGTAATTGACGAATATATATTATAACTCGTAGTGAGCTACCTTGTATGTGTTTTTTTTTTTACTTGAACGTAAATAAATTTATACTCGAGTGAGGTACTGTTTGTTGTGTTTTTTTTTAACTTGAGTACATATTTATAAGCTAGTGTGACGCTACTTTCGTGCTGTTTTTATAATTGACAATTTAATATTTTAACTTGAGTGAGATCCTCGTAGTGTTTTTAACTTGAGTAATAATATTTAAACTCGTGTGAGCATCCATTCGTTGTGTTTTTTTAAACTTGAGTAATAATATTTAAACTTGTGTGAGCTACCTTCGTTGTGTTTTTTTAACTTGAGCGTAATATAATATTAACTCGTGTGAGCTACCCTTCGTTGTGTTTTTTAACTGAGTATAACATTAAAACTCGTGTGAGCCACCTTCGTTGTGTTTTTACTGCTAATAATATTTAAACTCGATGTGAGCTTACTTCGTTGTGTTTTTTATAACTTGACGTAATAATAATTAACTCGTGTGAGCTCCTCGTTGTGTTGTTTAAACATGTAACATTTTAAACTCGAGTGAGTACTTGTTGTGTTATTTAACTTGACGTAATAATATTTAACTCGAGTTGAGCTCCCTTCTTGTATTGTTTAACTTGACGTAATAATATTTAAACTCGAGTGAGCTGACCGTTCATTGTGTTTTTAACTTGACGTAATATATGTAACTCGGTAGTTCTTCTTTTGTTTTTTTTTTTTTTAAACATTGAGTAAATATTTAAACCATGAGCTACCTTCGTTGTGTTTTTTTAACTTGACAACGTAATAATATTTAACTCGTGTGAGCTACCTTCTTTGTGTTTTTAACTTGATGTATAAATTTAAACTCGGTGAGCTCCCTCGTTGTTGTTTTTTAACTTGACGTAATAATATTTTAACTCGTGTGAGCTACCTTCGTTGTGTTTTTAACTTGACGTAAATAATATTTAAACTCGTGTGAGCTACCTTCGTTGGTGTTTTTTTAAAACTGACGTAATAATATTTTAAACTCGATGTGAGCACCTTCTGTGTTTTACTTGACGTAATAATATTTAAACTCGAGTGAGCTATCTTAGTTGGTGTTTTTTAAATTGACGTAATAATATTTAAACTCGAGTGAGCTACACTTCGTTGTGTTTTTTAACTTGACGTAATATATTAACTCGTGAGCTACCTTCGTTTGTTTAACTTGACGTATATATTTAACCTCGAGTGAGCTACCTTCGTTGTGTTTAACTTGACGTAATAATATTTAAACTCGGAGTGAGCCACCTTCGTTGTGTTTTAACTTGACGTCAATAATATTTAAAACTCGTGTGAGCTCCTCGTTGTGTTTTTTAACTTACGTAATAATATATTAAATCGTGTGAGCTACCTTCGATTGTGTTTTAACTTGACGTAACATAAATATTTAAACTGGTGAAGCTCCCTTCGTGTGTTTTTTTAACTTGTGTAAATAATATTTAAACTCGTTGAGCTACCTGTCGATTGTGTTTTTTTAACTTGTGAATAATATTTAAACTCGTAGTGAGCTACCCTTTTGTTGGTTTTTTTAATTGACAAAATAATATTTAAACTCGATGAGCACCTTCGTTGTTTACTTGACGTAATAATATTTAACTCGTGTGAGCTCCTTCGTTGTGTTTTTTTTTTTATTAACTTGACGTAATAATTATTTATACTCGAGTGGTACCTTGGTTGTGTTTTTTAACTTTGACGTAACATATATTAAACTCGTGCAGCTACCTTTGTTGTGTTTTTTTTTTAAATTGACAAATAATATTTAAACTCGAGTGAGCCACCTTCGTTGTGACTGCTATAAATTTAAAAACTCCTGTGAGCTCCTCGTTGGTTTTTAACTTACGTTAAATAATATTTAAACTCGTGTGAGCTCCTTCGTGTGTTTTTTTAACTTGATGTAATAATTTAAACTCGATGTGAGCTACCTCTTCGTTGTGTTTTTTTTTTAACTGACGTACATAATAATATTTAAACTCGTGTGAGCTACCTTCGTTTGTTTTTTTTTAACTTGACGATATAATAATTTAAACTCGATGTGAGCATACCTTCGTTGTGTTTTTTTTTAAAAATCTGACGTAATAATTATTAAACTCGTTGAGCACCTTCTTGTGTTTACTTGACCGTAATAATATTTAACTGAGTGAGCTACTGTTGTTGTTTTTTTAAATTGACGTAATAATAATATTTAAACTGAGTGAGCTACCTTCGTTGGTTTTTTTAAACTTGACGTAATAATATTTAACTCGAGTGAGCTATCCTTGGTTGTGTTTAAACTTGACTTAATAATATTAAACTCGAGTGAGCTAACCTCGTTTGTGTTTAACTTGACGTAATAAATATTAAACTCGGCGCTGGTGAGCCTCTTGTCGTTTGTTTAACTTGACGTAATAATATTTAAACATCGTGCGAGCTCCCTTCGTTGTGTTTTTTAACTTGACGTAATAATATATATTAAACTCGTGTGAGCGACCTTCGTTGTGTTTTTTTTTTAACTTGACGTAAAATAATATTTAAACATCGCATGTGTGAGCGACCTTCGTTGTGTTTTTTACTTGTTAATGTAATAATATTTAAACTCGATGTGAGCTACTTCGTTGTGTTTTTTTTAACTTGAGAACTAAATATTAAACTCGTGTGAGCGTTCCCTTCTTGTCGCTGTTTTTTTTAAGAATTGACAAACTAATATTTAACTCGCAGTGCACGAGCCACCTTCGTTCGTGTTTAACTTGACGTAATAAATTTAAACTCGGTGAGCTGACCTTCGTTGTGTTTTTTACACTTGAGAATTAAATTATTTTAAACTAACTGTTGAGCTACTTCGGTTGTGTTTTTTTTTAACTTGACGTAATAATATTTATAGCTCGACGTTGAGGTACCTTGGTTGTGTTTTTTTAAAATTGACGTATAATATTTAACTACCGCCCGGAGCCAGTCACGGGTGGGGGTTTAACCTCACCACGATCGTGCCAATTGCCCACCCGCGCAGCATACGGTTTCTCGCCAAATTCGACCTTCCTAACTACCTGCGCGAGTGGTCGACCGGGCGATCGTACCACGCCAC
>CM068955.1:178670157-178682732 GCA_035128595.1 Eptatretus atami | reverse complement strand
CAGCCTGTCATCCTTCTGAGGTCGGCAAAATGAGTACCAGTGTACAGGAAATAGGGACACTGCATCAACGGCATAGCCGTGTCCCTAACCAATGATGCAACCAGCAGCCATCAGGCTGCACTCGAAAGAGAGAGACCATTGGAACGTTACATTAAAGCTCAGTCGTGCTTCCTCTTCTTCTTTTCTTCCCTCCTGTGCATGAACAGGCATCTGTTTTAACGGACACATTTTTGTTCTCGGTAAATCATTTATTCTAACCAATTAAAATGATTACTCGGTTACCAACCATGTTTTATTTTGTTTTTTTGTTTTTTTAACCCCGTGCGCGTGAAGCGACAAGCGGGGTTAAACAATCGATTCAGTTTGTCTCTACTTGCGTCCGTGCACAAACGTCAGTTTATGATGGAGGAATAATTAATTTAAATTGAATGTTATATTTTGAACACGAATAGGAAGACAAGTTTCCCGTTTAACAGTACTTTGTCTCTGAATCCGTCACAATCACACATATGCAGAGAGGAGTGAGATATTTTTACTGTCAACCTGTCTGGTAGTCAAATAAAAATAAAAATAAAATTCAAAACATGAGATTACTGTTTTTATTGACGTTCTAAAGGACACAAACAGGCACGAAGACCTCATGTAAACGCGTTGGACAGATAGGGTTGTGTGTACACGTAATTTCATGGTAAACGTCCAATTCAATGTTGTTTTTTTGTTATTTCTTCAACCTTTAAAATATTTTATTTAATTTGAATTGTATATCTACTTGAGCACTTGTGGAACACACATCACCTTACTGGCACTTTCGAAAGCCTTCCGTTGAGCAGCTCTTAGGAAATGTGCGCTGAGGGCAGAGTTACCGTGAGATTCACCATTCAGACAAATATGGCGACACCGAGCACTGTTTTTCATATCCTTTTTCTTCACACTATTGGGGGTAAGGGGCTCGATGAACTCTCGAGGTTATCATGTTACAACAACAGCAGGAATCCTTGAGAATAAAGCATGATGGGTGCACGGAGGCGTCCCGTAGTGGATTGAAAGAGAGGAGAGGTGTTCGCGTGTGACGGTGTCCACCCGAGGTGGGTCTCAAAACTCCTCGTTCTGCACGAAGATTAAACGGCGTTGTTAATGGCAGTAGGGGGGGAGGGTTCTGGGACACATCAGAACAGCTGTCTTATTCCCTTACCTTTTAAATCCGTTCTCAAAAACGGTGATGCCATGAATAATCAGTTTAACCAAAAATCCAAACTGACAAGCAAAGTGTCACCTTTATTAAATAACAACACAGACACATGTAAAACGTCTACTGCAGCAAACGATAACCGCAATCACATGAAAGAGGGAGGGGGTTTATACCGGAATCACAAACTACCCCTCAACAAGTGGAAGGTTGTGGTTGGATGAAGTCACAAAAGCTTGACAACAACATTCATCGGCTTTTTCCTCCTTGGTCTCAGAATGCCAGTTAATTCACACGAGAGAGAGCGAGCAAGAGTGTGAGACAGAGAGAATGTACAAGTGACAGAATGAGTTGAAGACAACAAAAAAAAAATCTCTGGAATGAACAAGCTTAAGGAAGCAAACGCTGCAAATCACTAGTTTGTACAACTCCAAACAAAAACGCAGAGAAGAAACTCCTCGGTCATCTCGAAAACACAAAAACGCTGTTATTTATTTATTTATATTTATATATAATTATAATCCTTGAAGGACTCCACAGCACAATCTCTGATACCAGACTTCCAAGTGTAAGAATTGAGTGTTTATGGGAAAAATGGAGTGGTGATGCATATGACCTTTCAATAAATAAATAAATAAATAAAAGTGGTGCTTTGCAATATTGTCCCAATATGTGAAGCGGTACGGTTTTCTCCTGCACCAGAAGGCAGCACAATCTCACGCTTTGGGTGGGTTTGCAACGTGGAGATCTGAAACGTAAAATGTTTGCGGCCATTCGATGCGACTTCAAGAAGGTCAGCTGTCCAGCTTTTGGGCAGTACCGTAGTTACCCATAATATTGTTGATGTCAGTCCTTTGATACCATGGTGACAAAGCACAGGCATTCTGGAATTCAGAGGATATCAAAATGTGCAAGGAAATGACGGACAACTGGCCACACCTTAACACCACATCTTCGTCAGAGACGATCGTAATTCAATGAGGGATGGCACGCACTCTCCCATCTCCCCTCTAAGCTGTCTAGCCTGGGTTTGAATCCAAACACAGCTATAAACCATCATCCTCGAGTTTCACAGGCATGGCGATTCATCATTGTGCGTGCCGTTCCTCGGATGGACGTTAAATGGGCGTCCCATCTGCCGGCATCAGTTGGTGGATGTCAAAGATCCCACGGTGTCCTTCACGAAGAGTAGGCAAGCCATCGCCGGCATCCTGAACCACTTACAAATTCCTGCCACCTTCATTCGAACAGACAGGCCTGGCCAACGGGTTTGTGAAAGACTTCAGCCAAAAAAACACGTTCTGCCAGTTCATCGTGGCCGAACCCACATTAATGTGCGAATAACTGGGACCGCTAAAGTAACCGTGGAGTCGTACTCTTTCAGCAAATGACTGCAGCTAACCACGGTCAACGTTTCAACGTATTTGCACAATGAAGAATGAAAACAAATTACACCGACAGGGAACCTGCCTGCAAATAAGTAACTTCTGACAGATTAAAATCCAATAAAATAAAAAGGTTCTTTTTATTTATTTATTTATAAAAGTTCACACTCGCATCCCATTGGTGACATGTTTTTATCGGAAGCCAGTTTGTAGACAGCCTGCTTACAGCTACACTCTTGCTGTTGAGGGAAGTGGAATATGGAGGTGGGCTGGTTCCATAGCACCAAGTTCAGATACCAGCTTGTGTAAAGGAAAGCACGGCGCGTGCATTAGCTACCGGCCTGCGAAAGGTCGACCTTCGAGAGAAGGGGACTGCGATCTGTTCTATCAAGAGGGTCGACCAGCCAAGCGACCGCATGCCTTGTTGTTTCTGGAGGCTGGCTCGCAGACTGTCGGTCATGGCTGGCGGAGCCGACAAATCCGTGGGAAGGCAAGAGGAGTCCCACGACGAGTCAAAAACAGAAACAGACTTGGCCAATAGTTAAATGCTGCAGCAAACGACTTAATTAGCCAAGAAAACTCTGACATAAAAACAAATTGGAAAAAAGAACTTTCTCCCAAGTCGATTGTGTGATTAAAAGTGTACAAAAGTTTGTTTCCCAATGGTGGAATGAAGGAACTGGCGGGTTCATGATGACTCGAGGAACTGGATTTGAGCAAAGACGATGGGAGATCTATAGAGAAAAGTAACAGAGATCCCGACCCAAAAGGGGAGGTCAAATCCCCCCCCCCCCCAAAAAATGGTTACATTGATTTGCAAATGTGGATCAGAACATTGGTCTCGGACTTGATGCCGTCATCAGCAGACAAAATTAGCGGACAAAATCAGGTGCACAAGGTACGTTTCGCTCAGTGTGTAAGACTGGAGGACATATGACGAGGGAGGTGTGAAAAAAATAAATAAAAACATAATCAACATCCATGAGTGAATGAATCACTAACATTAAAAGGTGACTTCAGACAAAGAGAGGGAATGACTCAAAGATCGATGGTTATGAATGATGATCAAATGTGGACAATATGGTCACGACGAGACTTTAACATAAAAACGTTAAATTGATGTGAAACCGAGCTTTGAGCACAACCACAGATTAACCATAGGACAACCACCTCACTGATGTGGTTCAACCAGATGTTAGAATACATCGACGGGTGGAGAAAAATAGTGAAACAGAGAGAGGAAGGACAGACATACAGAAGGATGGTTATAAAACCAACAGAGTAAAAAATAAAGGTAGAGAGTCGGGTGTCACAGACCCTGCAGCCAAAGGGTCCGCAAGCAATGATCATTATAAACTGCTCGATGTGAGTGTAGGCGATGGGGTTGCTGTATTGCATGTCTCATGAACAGTAAGTAAAGTCAATCAACTGAAAGTGGAAGGTGGGAGTTTGCATTGCAGAATATGAAAAATAAATAAATCAGGATTAAATAAAGAAGTAATTTCTGCAGATGCAGAGAAAAAAAAAAAAACAGAGGAGAAGGGGAGGATGAGTGATGCGAGGGAGAAGGAGGGAGGAGGAGAGGGACAAGTGACAGATTGTGGGTGGGGTTGAAAGGGGTGAGAGAAGGTGGGGTGGGGCGAGAGAGAGAGGAGACTGGGGTGAGAGAGAGAGACGGGGGTGGGCGAAAGAGAGAGATGGGGGTGGCGAGAAAGGGAGAAAGCGGGGGTGGGCGAGAGAGGGAGAGAGACGGGGTGTGCAAGAGACGGGGGTGGGCGAGAGAGGTAGAGAGAGCGGGGTGGGCGAGAGAGGGAGAGAGACCTGGGTGGGCGAGAGAGGGAGAGAGACGTGGGTGGGCGAGAGAAGGAGAGAGAGACGTGAGTGGGCGAGAGAGGGAGAGAGACGGGGTGGGCGAGAGAGGGAGAGAGACGGGGGTGTGCAAGAGACGGGGGTGGGCGAGAGAGGTAGAGAGGACGTGGGTGGGCGAGAGAGGGAGAGAGACTGGGTGGGCGAGAGAGGAGAGAGACGTGGGGGGCGAGAGAGGAGAGAGACGTGGGTGGCGAGAGAGGGAGAGAGACGGGGGTGAGCGAGAGGGAGAGAGACGGGGTGAGCGAGAGGGAGAGAGACGTGGTGGGCGAAGGGGGAGAGAGACGGGGGTGGGCGAGAGAGATGGGAGTGTGTGGAAGAGATGAGGGTGAGAGAGACAGAGAGAGATGTGGGGGTGAGAAAGAGATAGAGAAGAGAGATTGAATGAATGATAAATGTAAATTAAAAATGAAAGAAAGGGACAAAAAAAAACGAATAGAAAAAGGCTAAAAATGATATTTTAACCTGAAGGGAAATGAGAAAAAAGTGGTTTTAAAACCAAAGTAGCATCGGATTGAACTTTCTACTCTACATTGTTCCTCCACTATAATTACCCCCATCCCCCACTCCTACATTATTGATCCCCCACTCCTACATTATTCATCCCCCTCCCCCCAACCCTCCATGCTAATTCCAGATTTTGAGGAAGCTGTCCCAGGATCCAGTCGCAATAGCCATCCCATCGTCCGTTACTCCCAGACAGCTGACACGATTATCGTGGCCTGCAAGAACACCTGAAAATGGAGGAAAGAAGAAACAAAGAGATAGAGAGAACAAATCAACATCACTTATTAAATAAGGTTTCATAGTTGGTGGTGAATTGCCACCATTTCTTACCAAAAACGTAATGAGGGAAAGAGAGAGCGGCTGCGTTCAAATAAACTTTCAAAAGTCTGTTTTATCATCAATAATTAGATATTAAGAGTACGATGGTGGTCTAATGGTGAGGACACTAGACCAGCATTCCAGATATTGTGGGTTCAAATCCAGCTGAAGGCAGCACAATAACGTGTGAAGCCAAGTCGGTTTTTGGACTGCCACTGGCAACGTGTAACCCAGTGATACTTGCCGCATCGTCATACAAAATTGGTAGCAGTGAGAGAGAAAGGAAAACTAAATATAAGACATTGCCACACTCATGTCACCAAATCTCTCAGCCATAAAATCGAGATTTCAAAACATGACATTGAAAGAAAATAGGACATTAATTTCATTATAACAAGAGTGAGAAAGGAAGAAAAAGAGAGGATAAGCATATCGAGGCAGACTGCACCTACCAGCCCTTTCGGCCTTCATGGAATCCCACACATTACAGTTGAAATCGTCATAGCCAGCAAGGAGCAGGCGGCCGGACTTGGAGAAGGCAACCGAGGTGATGCCACAGATGATGTTGTCGTGCGAGTACAGCAGCAACTCCTGGTCAGCACGCAGGTCAAAGAGGCGGCACGTGGCGTCGTCGGAACCGGTCGCGAACGCGTTTCCATTTGGGAAGAACTAGGAGGGGTAGAGGTGGAATGAATCGGGAATAATTAATGGATGCGATTTGGGCATGACGACACTCGTGGTCCGCTCAGCGAATACATAACCTAAACCCATCCATGCATTAGGAGAGTTCTTGGCAAAACTTGCTAGTGGGAAACAAAATTCTTCTCCTTCCACCTCATTTCTATTGATAAGGGGTGAGGCCTAATGGTAGCAAGCCACTGTGACCCCACCTTTTGTTAGAGTTCGAGTTTGTGTTAGGGTTAGGTTCCTCCACTGTCCTCTGTCCCCAGCCAATACTTTCCACTCTTCCACCACCTTACCTTACTTACATCCCTCCTCACACAAATAAATAAAACATTGACCAGGAGATCATGGGAGTTTAAAAACAAGGAAAGCTTTGTAAAAGACAGATCATAACCCACGCAGATTGCATTGATGTCCGACTCGTGTCCCGTGAACGTCTGCCGACACATGCCGTCACGGATGTCCCACAGCTTTGCGGATGCATCGCATGCCCCGGAAACAAAGCTGCGTGCGTCGGGAGCCAACGACAACGACATCACATCGCCCGTGTGCCCGATGAAAGCCGTCGTTTGCTGGCCGGTCTCGATGTCCCACAGAGCGCTGCACTCAGACGTACGTCATTGAGATAAGCTCGAAGGGTCGGGTTCGAGCAAATTGGATAGATTTCCAGCACTCATTCTCAGAACTCGAGTCGTGTCTTTCAATCACTGCAATTGATCAAAAACCTGTACCCACCAAGTGGTGTCTCCGGAGCTCGTTACGATCCGGTTATCGTCCAGGAAACGGCAGCAGGAGAGGTAGCCTGGCCAAAAGGAGGAGACAAAAGGACATTCATTATGCGTCTACAAGTAAAGGGAGATACCCTCAAGTTTACAAACATGGCAAGTGCTGTATATCCCCAAAGCTCATGTACAAACTGTAACTCCTCTTGTACTCCAAAGAAACAGTGCAAAACAGCCTCGAGCAAAGTGATCACTGCAATGCAAGGCGTGTGATGCGGTCAAAAGAAAGTTTCCCCAGAACCAAAAACATGGCTTCCATTCTAATAGGATCAGGAAGCACATCCCACACAGGGTAAGAATGTATGACTGGCTGGAAATGATATAGAAAAGCAACAACATCTGTGCTGAGGTTTGCTTCATCTTTCGAGGGAAAAGCTCAAATTAAAAAACCGTTTGACTCGTCATACATACGGCTCACTCCAGATAAGCTCGTCAATAAAGCAAATGTCGAAAGAACAGTGGAAGGGACAATCAAAGCTCTATCATTGGTCTGTGTCATGAACGAGCACAGGCTTAACCTCTACTGTCATTTCAAAAATGGATTGTTTTTTTAAAATTTATATCCACTGCCGAGGCTCGTATGAGAGCTAACACACAGAACATACAACAAGGGGAGCAGGAGACAAGAGGGCGGGATATAGAAGCGCAAAACAGTGGGGGAACAGAGACATGAGGAGATCTGTGGAAGAGAGAGGGATGGGGCGGGGAACACGGGGTATACAAGATGGACAGTTTAACTTGAGCTCTGTGACTTGCTTTGTGTGTGGAACTTTGAGATTTCTTTGTTGTTATAGTTAACGATCAACTGTATTGGACTGATAGGATATAACCAAGAAGTACGGCCACTCGCCTCTGAGCCGTCTCGTCTGGGTCTGAATCTCGATCCAGCTGTAAACGGTCATCCTGGGGTTTCATAGGTTGTGCATGACATCACACAGTGCATTGTCCCACGAATGGGTGTCAAACCGGGTGTCCAGCACGAGTTGGTGGACATTGCAGATCCCAATGATGTCCCTCATGAAACGTATGAGGGTTATTGCTGGCACTGTGAACAAATTACAAATTCCTGCCCTAACCTACAGGGGGCGCTGCGTCGACGGCACTCCCAGCAATAATGGAAAGCAGCAGCCACACGCTACACATGAAATGATGATCGACAGTATCTTGTTTTTTCTTTTGCATCATACTGTTCAAGTGTTTTGTTTGTTTTGTATTTTTATACACGAGTCAAGGATCACGGAACAATGGAGGGCCAAAGGGGTGGTGGGAGAACAGGCAGACAAGAATGGAAAAATGAACAACACTATATGGCAACAACAATCTGTTGAAATTGTAAAACTTACTGAAAGGTGGATAACACGAAGACCTCATCATCAGCATCAGGGGATCAAAAAAAAATCATCTCACTGAACATCAATTGACACATCTGACATGGATGTGGTCCAAGATTGTGAGTGAAGAGGATAGTCTCGGCCTTCCTTACTTCAGTGACTACATTGCTTTGTGGTGCGATGAGTACGCCTCAAGGTAGGATGGACTAAAACTAAATAATCTCCTGAATTTTACTACCGTTATAAAATGGTACCGTCTTGTACATTTTGCATTCAGACAATCCTGGAGGTGATGGGGACAAATCTAGTGGAAGTCAACATCATCATCATCATGTATCATCTCACACCGACGTAAGCTGGTGACATCACCATCTGTCCGGCATTTTGTCGGTCATCCAGATTGTAAATGATGTGGTTCGGGATCGCTCAAAATGTCTGGAGAAATATCTGCAACTGGAATTGGCTCGAGCTTTTCTTTTTGGATACATAGTCTAGCCTCGTGGAAGAACGAGTACACTGGATGGATCAGGACGGAACAGCTTATCTCATGTTGTTAGTCATTTAAATAAGCAGAGCAGGCACCAGTTGTGATGTAACCACGTTTGAATGTAAGATGTAAATTATGTTCCACACGTCTTGCCTTATGCATGTTTTTGCTCCACCCATGTGTCGCATCATCTCCACTGCGAGCGGGCGAGAGCGGCGCTGCCCTGTCTGGCGGGACATGTCGTCGTCGGTGGGAAAGGTATGGTTTTTACTGTCGCACTTGAAGTGTTTTAAAGTAAAGAAAAAGTGATTTAAACCTCTGCAAGTGTTGGTTAAACTGCCTGGAACATTCTTGTTCAAGAATCGGGACACAAAGGCCATTCCAGGATTCCAGTATATCCAGAGCCTCTGCTAGGTATGTGGGTGGCCCCCTGCAAAACCTCATGTGGGGGGCCCTTTCTATGAGAGGGCTAATAATATGGTGACATCTTCAGGCGAAGAATCGATTCATGCCTCACCTCTGGAGTGGGTTCGCGAAATATTAGAATGACCAGCTCTCTATGTCTGTCTCTGTGTGTATCCGTCTTTCCACACCATCATGGGTATATTTAGCCAAACTTGATAGGAGAGTCGCATGGGTCAACCAAAGTGTGTTGTGTGACCAACAATGACCTAAGTCAAGGTCAAGGTCATCAAAGGGTGAAAATTTGTGTTTCTAACTAAAACTCTAGAATGAATCATCAGAGAAAGAAGTGGGGTTTTTTGCTTTAGGTTCTATGAATTAAGACATCAAAAGTATCCTTGACATTATTATTTCTCTGTGATGTCAAATTTTCCCAGAAAATTATGTCAAAAGCGACGTTTTCACATGAAATGAAATGAGTGTAGAAAAAGACGTATTTTCCTGAATGACTATTTAAATATGACTTCGGAAATGACTGTCAGGCCCCACTGGGATACCACGTGAAAAACTTGACCCGAAAAAAAAAACACAATGACCGAAAATATGAACATTTAAAAATCTTTATATATTCGAAACAAAGCTGGAGAAATCCCTCAAAATTATTTTATGGAGCCCTCTTAAAAACCAAAATTATTTTGTGAATCCCTCTTCAAATCAACAATCGATCGCCAAAACGTAATGATGAAGATTGGAGAATTTCCGACAGGAAAACTGACGTCATTTATTCCAATTTCATGATGGAAAGAAAAAGCAAATGCAGATCTTATGATTTCTGAATAGATCTTGTCAATAATGGCCCAATCTGCCGATAATCAAGAAACTGGGAAAAGATGTAGCATCGACTGAACAGACCAAAATCACAAATTCCTGCGATTAAAGGTCAAATGCATTAACTCGAGAACAGAATTAAGTGAATGTCACATCATTCCGAAAAGTGCTCAGAAAGATAATTCTTTTGAAATATTATATGGCAGAATTGGTTAATATAACAATATATATAACAATATATATATATATATAACAATATATATAACAATATATACATAACAATATATATATATATATATAACACAATATAACAATACATATACATATATATATATATATACACAAAATACAAACACTCGTGAGGTAAACTAATGTAGACACTGTCCTTACGTGACACCCAATACAGACAAATATACAAAACACTTCCGTACAGATCGAAAATTAAAATCATAATTATATTGAGAAATTTATGAAACCTCCCACCCACCTGAGAATGGATAAAACAACAACAACCTCCACAAAGTGATTGGCAGCCGGTAGGAATGCATAGCTGGTGATATTGGAAACATCTATGCTGCACAACTGGACTTTCAAGATGCTTTGAAAGTGTTGCAAGCTGATGTGGGAGACCCCTCTTTGTGGGTGGCCCCCTCCCTACGGCTGCGGGCTTCGCGGGCGCCCTGTTGGAAGCCTTGGGTATATCCAGAAATTAGAAGTCACCAGGGTCACAGATCCCTACAGGTTGCCAGCAAGCTTTCCGACCTCCATTGAGAAGCATGCCAATGCAGAGCAGGTGCCTGACCTACACTACCCCGATATCTACAATTATCTTGTAAATATTTCCTGATACTACACAAAGGAGGCCATAAATGCTTATGAGAGCCTGGATGGCTACAAATATTCTGTGGCCTGCTGGCAGGCTGACCAGGTGCCCCGTATTTTATGGGATCGTCCCGTGTTTTACCCAAACGTCCCACAACCTGTTCCATACCTTACCGGGATGCCATTCAGTGCTACGAATAATATTTGAATAAGGAAAGGTGGCATGCAGTGCAGGCACGCACGCCTCAATCATGGCAACAGTATACCGTCAATAAGGCCAAGCAGCAGTCATAAAACCCTGCAATGATGTCATGGGACTCATAGCACAGGAGTGATGTGACCGTTCCTAAATATGTACAACTGCTTTCATTTTTTATCATTACTTCAAAAAAGTGGACAGACGTTAGACAGACAGGCAGGAGAAAAAGTATGTGAGCAGGATGTCTCAAAAAGTTGTGGACGCATTTGGACAAAACTTGGACAGGTTGGGTGCGTGACAAGGACGAATTGATTCAATTTTGGTGAAGAACTGGATCCGGATACCAGAATTTTAAAATATTGTTATGTTTGTGGGGTAAATGGAGGAATTTCATGGCAAAGGTAGGATTGTATAGAGTATCATGGTCCGTGAACGAGTAGGAGACATCTCAATGTAATTTAAGTAGGGAAAACTGTCAGCTTAAGATTGTTATGTGTCACCGCACAGGGGACGGTGCTGTGTTTATTTCTCCCAGTCTGTGATTGCCCCCATGACCTTTTCCTACGTTTTTGCATTTACAAAGCTCGCAAAAAAAGGAACGACACTTTAACAACAACGACCAGCAGGCCACGCCCCAAGACTTGGGATTGGTCGGTGTGACGTGAGAGGAAGGGAACATGATCAGAGAGTAGGAAGTTGATGTGAGGACATGGCGGTCAGAACACATAGGACCTCTTTGGCTTCTGGACACGACGACAAAATATAGCAGCGTGATTCTCATTGTTCGTGCTGATGTCAATTTGCCCACGTGCTGGAGCAAGACGCTCGCCATTGACTGTTCGGCTGAGTCGCAGAGTTGTACGAGAGAGAGAGGGGGGGGGGGATAGATAAGAGCGTGCCTCTCAGCCATAAGTCGGCATGATCGTGTTGTGTGTTCAAGGAGGAAAGTGGGCCGTTGTGAGCAGACCTGATGTAAGAGAGGAGCGGGGTCGGCACATTCATTCGTGAGAAGAAACTGTATGAAGGTTTGTGGGCCCTTAACAAAGGAGGACCACCCACGTGAATTACCACGTATGTTTCCCATGCAGAGAGCGGCCTGGCGCCATTCTGAGTGTGGTTTCCCGCACAGGACGACGCGGTTCGACCCCCAAGCTCCTAAAAGGATCATCTCTGGACAAAGTTAAGTGCCAGAATAAAGGGAGGGATTTTCTTTTATTTTATCTTTCCCCTTGTCTGATTTTGTAACTGTGTGTGGAGGCATCACAACTTTAGGCTTTAGTTTACCTCATATTTTTATTATTACGCTTTGATTTATTTCCATTATAAACATTTGATTTATGTTCATTAAACCCTATTTATAAAGATTACTTGTGTCTGTCTATTCGTTGTGTGTTCGAGTATAAACCCGTGTGCCTCCGTCTGCTATGCGCCCTTGCCGCCCTTCATCCCGCGTGTGCCATAATCTTCAAGGAATTCGGCTGTTCGCCTCCAAGGGAGAACTGTTCGGCGATCCGTCCAGGTCGGTCTTAACCGGCGTGGACACGACAATATTTTAAATGATTCTTCACCATCGAGTGATGTGGCCAAAAACGATATAGTTAATGTTTTTGAAAACTTACCCCACGGGGAGAGCATACATGGACACGGAGGTGACCTGAGGATTAGTTATTCAATTAGTGTTTGTATAGATAGTCCTTGATCTCTTGTCAAAGGGCTGTTTAAGGGGCATGTGTTGGCTAGGCTGTGTTTGTCCCCTGTAATGTCTGCCCCCTCCTCCT